>JAIOJX010000027.1:61181128-61561128 GCA_022376925.1 Tragulus kanchil
AAAGGCAGATTAATTGTGCCTTGGTAGTGTAATTTCTAAAATAAGTGTACTGAATTTAATCTTTCCCTACTTTTTGTCTTTAGTTCACTTTCATGGTTTTATTCATTGGTGTATTTATTACTTTAGGTCTAGAAAGTATGGGAAACTATTGATTATTAAGGGGCTTAAGACAGAATTCTGGTGTCAGCTTCACAATATTTTAATGGTCTCAGAGTTTTTTAGTTTTCTGCTTGTTTTTACGTTTGGGTTAATCAAAAGAGTCCTAATTTATATGGGATTCTACATGAATAAGGATATACTGAAACAAGTTTGAAATGACTAAATTATACATTGCTTTTTATTGTTGAGCTTAGACACTGAGGATTTAGTCTGAGTTTATTTGATCATGCCCACATAGCTAACAGCAAAATTTTCTTTTCCCATCTGTAAGGATTATATTGTTACTCATTATCACTATAATAATAATGAGGTTATTTTAACACTTATTATTTAGTAGCCACAGGAGTTCAGAGTAAATAATAACTAGATTTCAATCTGACTTTTTTTCACCTAGTCTGTTGCATGGCACCAAGAATATCACCAATTCAAGCAGTTTAAGATTGTCAAGACAAAACAGTGATGGTGGTCAGAAAAATAAGCCTCGTGAACATATTATAGACTGTGGTGATATAGTATGGAGTCTTGCTTTTGGATCTTCAGTTCCAGAGAAACAGAGTCGCTGTGTAAATATAGAATGGCATCGATTCAGATTTGGACAAGATCAGCTACTCCTTGCCACAGGGTTAAACAATGGGCGTATCAAAATATGGGATGTATATACAGGTATGGACTCAATTACTTTATGATGCAAGTGTAGCTCGTAGGCACTAGAAGCATGATTTGAGGATTTTAACTTACAGAGAAGCAAGAATTGAGCCTATGAATGTATCTTTATACATGTATCTTTATTGACCTAAATAGTATCTGCAGCTTATAGTTTTTTAATTTAGGAAAATAGAGTTCATATTGCTTGATCATTCTTCAGAGAATATTATAGTAGGTAGGGCATGTCTGAGGAATGTTTAGTTAATTATCACTTATAAACTAGTAACTTACTTTGACTTAAATTGCAAGGTGTTATCTTATATACTTATTCACTGTATAATAGCCTAGAGGCATTCAAGGTAAATCTGGTTTTCAGCAATCATTATCTAGCCTCTGGAAGGCTTCAGTGACATTGTATCTAAAGTTTAACCAGATAGGTTGATAAGTTAAATTCTTTGGGGAGTTAAAAGTAAATATGTTGTGGAAATTCACTTGAGGTCAGTGATTAGGCAGTTGCTTCCACCACAAGGGTGGGTTTGATCCCTGGTCAGGGAACTAAGATTCCACAAACCACTGGGCATGCCCTCCAAGAGAGGATAATTATGGTGTTCACTACCTAAAAATAGTTTCAGGCTGATAGTCTGTACTCCTAAATTTACAAAATTTAAAAAAAATGAGCATTAAAACAGTATGCATGGGGCTTCCCTGGTGGTCCAGTGGGTAGGGACACCGCCTTGCAGTGTAAGGGGCACCGGTTCCATCCCTGGCCTGGGAAGATCCCATGTGTCGTGGAGCAGCTGGACCGATGTGTCCAATTACCGAGCCGGAGCTCTGGAGCACATGTGCCCAGAGCCGGTGCTCTGTGACAACAGAGGCCACTGCGATGAGGGGCCCATATGGGCCAAAGAACAAAGAAGGATGAAAGTAGATCAATGAAAGACCAATAGAAGTGGCCCGCGCCCGCCCCTCTCCTTCCCTGACGCCCCCGCCCCCCACTAAATAAATAAATAAATAAATAAATAAAAATTAAAACAAACAAAAAAACCCAGTATGCACATTAGAATACAGCAAGTGATACTAACATTGAGTGGGGATGAGTGTGTAAATTTGACTGAATTCTGGGGAAAAGTTTAAAAGATAAGCCCAGAGATTTTTCATAGAAAAACAAAACTCAATATTAGATGAATAAATACATTTCTTTAATTGAGATTATGTTTGAAAATTTAGGCTGTTACTATTCAAGATTTTTTTTAAAAATTTACTTATTTGACTGCATGGGGTCTTAGTGGTGGCATGCCACATCTAGTTCCCTGACCACATCAAACCCGGGTCCTCTATGTGTGGAGTCTTAGCCACTGGACCACCAGGGAAGTCCCACAAAGATTTTAAATGATGTAGATTTTCTTGAGATTAAATTGACTTAGTCCAAGAGTTTGTTCACATTTTGGGAATACCCTTTTAGTTTTTCTAATAAGTTTTTTGGTATCTTGGAAGTAATCCACTTTAAAACAATATAAATAGTGAATCTAAAGATAATCATAAAAGTACACTAGTAAAAAAGCTATTTTACACTTGGTAAATCAAGGAGGTACCCATGTATTTTTGTTTTTTAAATTTTATTTATTTTATTTACCTTTTTGGCTATTCTGGGTTTTCACTGCTGCCACAGGCTCTTCTCTAGTTGCAGAGAGTGGGGGCTGCTCTCTAGTTCAGGTGAGCCTTCTCGTTGGGGTGACTTCTCTTTGTTGTGGAACTCGGGCTGTAGGGCACATGGGCTCAACAGTTGCAGCTCCGAGGCACGGGCTCAATTGTGGCTTACGGGGTTAGTTGCTCTGCAGCATGTGGGATCTTCCTGGATCAGATCGAACCTGTGTCTCCTGCATTGGCCCCCGGCGGGAGCTCTGGAGCACATGTGCCCAGAGCCGGTGCTCTGTGACAACAGAGGCCACTGCGATGAGGGGCCCATATGGGCCAAAGAACAAAGAAGGATGAAAGTAGATCAATGAAAGACCAATAGAAGTGGCCCGCGCCCGCCCCTCTCCTTCCCTGACGCCCCCGCCCCCCACTAAATAAATAAATAAATAAATAAATAAAAATTAAAACAAACAAAAAAACCCAGTATGCACATTAGAATACAGCAAGTGATACTAACATTGAGTGGGGATGAGTGTGTAAATTTGACTGAATTCTGGGGAAAAGTTTAAAAGATAAGCCCAGAGATTTTTCATAGAAAAACAAAACTCAATATTAGATGAATAAATACATTTCTTTAATTGAGATTATGTTTGAAAATTTAGGCTGTTACTATTCAAGATTTTTTTTAAAAATTTACTTATTTGACTGCATGGGGTCTTAGTGGTGGCATGCCACATCTAGTTCCCTGACCACATCAAACCCGGGTCCTCTATGTGTGGAGTCTTAGCCACTGGACCACCAGGGAAGTCCCACAAAGATTTTAAATGATGTAGATTTTCTTGAGATTAAATTGACTTAGTCCAAGAGTTTGTTCACATTTTGGGAATACCCTTTTAGTTTTTCTAATAAGTTTTTTGGTATCTTGGAAGTAATCCACTTTAAAACAATATAAATAGTGAATCTAAAGATAATCATAAAAGTACACTAGTAAAAAAGCTATTTTACACTTGGTAAATCAAGGAGGTACCCATGTATTTTTGTTTTTTAAATTTTATTTATTTTATTTACCTTTTTGGCTATTCTGGGTTTTCACTGCTGCCACAGGCTCTTCTCTAGTTGCAGAGAGTGGGGGCTGCTCTCTAGTTCAGGTGAGCCTTCTCGTTGGGGTGACTTCTCTTTGTTGTGGAACTCGGGCTGTAGGGCACATGGGCTCAACAGTTGCAGCTCCGAGGCACGGGCTCAATTGTGGCTTACGGGGTTAGTTGCTCTGCAGCATGTGGGATCTTCCTGGATCAGGGATCGAACCTGTGTCTCCTGCATTGGCAGGCGAACTCTCCACCACTGAGTACTAGGGAAGCCCTAGTGTTTTTTTTTTTTTAAGGTGAGAAACCCAATTTTTTAAAATATGGAAGCTGGTAAGTTATTAACATTGTCTCTTTATGATGTTCCATTGCATTCAGGAAAACTCCTCCTTAACTTGGTAGATCATACTGAAGTGGTCAGAGACTTAACTTTTGCTCCAGATGGGAGCCTGATCCTGGTTTCAGCTTCAAGAGACAAAACTCTGAGAGTGTGGGACCTGAAAGATGATGGTATGTCTTTCTTTATAGGCTGTGGAAAAGAATTAATTTCTGGATACTATTACTGAGAGGTTATTTATAAATACTTGGGGTGTTTGATGTTAAAAGTGATGTGATCAAAGTTTCCTTTTCTCTGCTTAGTTCTTTAGTGCCTTTCCCCATACAGATCAAACAATACCATAAATGTGACCCCAAAATAGGAGCCAGCAGTTACTCTAAGGAAACAATCTGATATTTCTCAGAAACTAACTACACAGATCTGTATCAACTATTTGAGGGCAAAATCTAGATCAGTTTCAGGGTTTTATTTGAACTGTTGTGTGTTGGTTTACTTCCTTTGTATTGGGAAAGGTTATTAACTTCCTGTTTGCTTAGTGAAAATGTATGTAGATCTTGACATAATGAAAGATATAACTTAGTGAAATCTCTTGGTGCTCCACCAGCCTCAAGCTGGCAGTTGACAGGCTTGTTTGGGGAAGTGTAGCTTAAATTGAGTGTAGTAAGGAACAAGTCCCTTGGATCTGGAGACTTGTTCCAACTTACGAGTCGTAACCATTGCCTGATAGAATAACACACTATAACAAACTATGTGGCATGTCTCCTACATTTATCGATTCTCTGACTGCTTAGCTGTTAAGGGATCCCAAAAGTTAAAACGTAACTAGGAATGGCACTGACCTTTTCTTAAAGGGCTAGATGAATAGTTTAGGCTTTGTAGACCCTACTATTTATCTCTGCAGCCGTTACTCCACTCTACTGCCTCAACGATGGGCATGCTTGTAAAACTCAGGTAAAAAAACAAGCAACTGGTGTATGTTGCCAACCTCTTGTTATAGATCAGTCACTGCCCCCTGTTGAAGTTTGTGATTCTGTCATGCTACTCATTTGGACTAGATTCCAGGATTAACACAAATACTTTCTTTTTGTTCAGGAAACATGATGAAAGTATTGCGGGGCCATCAGAACTGGGTATACAGCTGTGCATTCTCTCCTGACTCTTCTATGTTGTGTTCAGTGGGAGCCAGTAAAGCAGTATGTGTCAAAGTTCCTATATATTTATTGTGAATTGGATTGTAATAATGTGTGCATAATCATTTTAAATCTAGTAACCTATTAAGTCTGTGCTCGGTGTCTTGAATTATCTTAAATGTGTTATTTCATGATGGGGGAGAATTTGCATGAGGGAAATTAAATAAACAGTTAATGACTGTAAAGTGAGAAACTGGATTGCTTTAGTTAGAAATGATCATAAAATATGGGGTATGGCAATTTTATTTTTTCTAGGATCTAGGAAAGTTTGTATGCAATAGAAAAGATCTAGTCCAAATGTTAAAACATTACCTTGCTAATTATTTTTTTCTCTGTTGTTCTATTTTTTTTTTTTGGTCCAGTTTGCTGTTTAAAAAGTTTTTGAGTCCCAGCTGGTCCTAGACATTTAACTGAAAAATAGTAACTTAAAATCTAATAAGAATAAAAGTAACAGTCACATATATCCTGGAGTGAATTTCATCTAAATTTTATGTGATCTATCTTGCATAGCTTACCTGTAGGCAGATTAAGTATAAAGTGACTCTTAGGAGGGTTATGCTTATGTAGTGACGGACCCTCCTTTAATTATTGTCTGCCAGATCTGTTAGTATAGTTAGAGAAATCCTGCTGACTTTTGGGTATTTATGAAAATGGTTGAAGTCCAAATACATGTGATGATCACAGTACGCTTTGAATTAATGGGGGGTGGGAGGTTGGTTAAAATGCGTTTTATTTAGCCAAGAAGTGTGTTAAAATGATAGTTGCAAATGTTGGCAGTTTAGAAAAAGAAATATTCAGTTCTTTAAAAGAGCCAAGCTGGATGTTGACATTGCTGTTGTAGGCTGTGTGTTTTCCATATGCTTCTTGCTTTCCCTGTCACAGGTGGGGCAGCAATATTGGTGTGCTTGAGGTTATGCTGGCACCACTCGCACACAGGCGCACAATGGTGCTAGCTGGGCAGAAAGAGTGGCATCTCTGGCTACCGGGCTGGGGGCGACCTTTACCGTAGGATGAAGTAACCTTGCATTCGGCTGCAAGGTGTACTGTACGTACACAGGTGCTGGTCGATGTCCACTTTCTGCTTTTCTTTCTTTCTTTTTTTTCTTTTAAAAAATAATTAAAATAATTCCTCCCCTGCAGTGAAACCAACTGACTCCTCCGATGTAATTGATCTTCCAGTCTGGTGGAAATGGGAGTCTTAACATGTGAAACCAACTTAGTGTTATGTAATTGGCTTTCCAATGGTTTCTCTGTGCTATTTTTTTTTTGGAATTGTTGTGATACTAGAGATACCTTAAGTCTTTGATCCAATTGAAAATTTGTATTATTTTCTTTGGAAAAAATATATTGTGTCTGTGCAGAAAAAAGTAGCAAAAAGGATTGCTTAACTCCAAGAGGGAGGAGAGTTTGTCTCATTAGGAGTGTTACAAACCTCTAAGCTGACATTTAATGTAACAGACTGAAGCAAACATTAGAATCCTGTTTAGAGGTATTCTGCACAGTCTAAGTACTGATCTTTAGAATCTGTAACTATATGTGAATTTGTACTAAATGTTAAATGTTTTTATGCTTAAAATGACTAATGATTGTGGTCGGTTTGGGAAAAACAAGATTGGCAAGTCTTGATTCACAGAAATGTTGTTAATTGTATTATTTTTGTAAATTAGCATTTTCATTTTGTAATGTGGTTTAACATCCTTGTTGTTTGCCAAAGAAATTTCGTTTGGCTGTGAAAATTCTATTTGCTTGCAGTATCTGTTTCTCTTCCTAGGCTCACGTTGGTGACCCAAGCCTATTGTAAACAAGTGATTATCTCAAAGGGAGATGCCAATGGAGTAACAATTTGTTAACCTTACATTTTCTGTCTGTATATTTTTTAAAAATTTGGTAGTTTCTGGAAAAAAAAAAAAAAAAGAAGGGGGTTTGTAGTACTTAACCCTATTTCTGTATATTTAGTTAATTAGTTTTTGGAATAAATGGATTTCAGTATAACTTTGTGGTTAAATTGCATTGCCTTTTTTGTGTTTAGGCTTATTTTTAAATTAACATTTAACAGAAACATTTGAAATAGAATTTGCATGTCTACTTTAATTAACTTAAGAACTGATTTTAATCTGACTATGACACTGAGCATATTCTTTTAATTATTTATAATTTATAATATTTAATTTAATTATAATCTTAATTAAATTTAGCAGTTTTAGTGTAAGATGTGCCATTTTGTCCTCTGCATGTCTGAATGAAGCTATAACATTTGCCTCTTTTTTGTAGGTTTTCCTTTGGAATATGGATAAATACACCATGATACGGAAACTAGAAGGACATCACCATGATGTTGTAGCTTGTGACTTCTCTCCTGATGGAGCATTACTGGCTACTGCATCTTACGATACTCGAGTGTATATCTGGGATCCACACACTGGAGACATTCTGATGGAGTTTGGGTAAGCATGGCATGAATTATTTTAGTCCCTAATTCATCTCTTACTCTCAGTGTAGCTTTTAAGAAGTTCCAGGGATGATCAGAATCATTTAATGTGTGAAATCTAAAACTATAGTCTATTATAATTTAAAATTTTGATGTCATTTAGGCCCTTTAATAATGTATTTTAAATTCTACAAATCAACTTGAGTCTTTTGATCAGATCTTGTTCCTTAATAAGACATGACTCTGTAGAGATGGTAATTATATTTAGAATTTTGTGTTGGGAAAACAAAGTGAAAGCTAAAGTTGGATTTAATCTTAAAGAGTCTTAAACCACTCTATAAAAAGATTGGTAATTATGTTTAATTACTTGGTTTAAAGGGGATAGATCAGCTGTGCTCTGTCTTCTAAATTGTGTTCATTAAGGCCGCTCTAAACTTTATTCAAAGACTGATGTACCTTGTACCTGGGTAGTTTTGTTTCTTATTTCCACTGAAAACGTATCTTTGACCTCAGGCACCTGTTTCCCCCACCCACGCCAATATTTGCTGGAGGAGCAAATGACCGATGGGTACGATCTGTGTCGTTTAGTCATGATGGACTGCACATTGCAAGCCTTGCTGAATAATGTAAATTACAGCTTGATCTATTACTGTCTTTGTTAACCTTACATTTTCTGTTTGTATTTTTTTTAAAAATTTGGTAGTTTTTGGAAAAAAAAAAAAAAAGAAGGGGGTTTGTAGTACTTAACCCTATTTCTGTATATTTAGTTAATTAGTTTTTGGAATAAATGGATTTCAGTATAACTTTGTGGTTAAATTGCATTGCCTTTTTTGTGTTTAGGCTTATTTTTAAATTAACATTTAACAGAAACATTTGAAATAGAATTTGCATGTCTACTTTAATTAACTTAAGAACTGATTTTAATCTGACTATGACACTGAGCATATTCTTTTAATTATTTATAATTTATAATATTTAATTTAATTATAATCTTAATTAAATTTAGCAGTTTTAGTGTAAGATGTGCCATTTTGTCCTCTGCATGTCTGAATGAAGCTATAACATTTGCCTCTTTTTTGTAGGTTTTCCTTTGGAATATGGATAAATACACCATGATACGGAAACTAGAAGGACATCACCATGATGTTGTAGCTTGTGACTTCTCTCCTGATGGAGCATTACTGGCTACTGCATCTTACGATACTCGAGTGTATATCTGGGATCCACACACTGGAGACATTCTGATGGAGTTTGGGTAAGCATGGCATGAATTATTTTAGTCCCTAATTCATCTCTTACTCTCAGTGTAGCTTTTAAGAAGTTCCAGGGATGATCAGAATCATTTAATGTGTGAAATCTAAAACTATAGTCTATTATAATTTAAAATTTTGATGTCATTTAGGCCCTTTAATAATGTATTTTAAATTCTACAAATCAACTTGAGTCTTTTGATCAGATCTTGTTCCTTAATAAGACATGACTCTGTAGAGATGGTAATTATATTTAGAATTTTGTGTTGGGAAAACAAAGTGAAAGCTAAAGTTGGATTTAATCTTAAAGAGTCTTAAACCACTCTATAAAAAGATTGGTAATTATGTTTAATTACTTGGTTTAAAGGGGATAGATCAGCTGTGCTCTGTCTTCTAAATTGTGTTCATTAAGGCCGCTCTAAACTTTATTCAAAGACTGATGTACCTTGTACCTGGGTAGTTTTGTTTCTTATTTCCACTGAAAACGTATCTTTGACCTCAGGCACCTGTTTCCCCCACCCACGCCAATATTTGCTGGAGGAGCAAATGACCGATGGGTACGATCTGTGTCGTTTAGTCATGATGGACTACATGTTGCAAGCCTTGCTGATGATAAGTAAGTGTAAATTACAGCTTGATCTATTACTGTCTTTAAAGGTTTCCTTTTATTCTTCTACTTAAAAAAAAAAAGTTCTTAAAAGATAAAAAGAGAAGCTTCCCTGATGGCTCAGCGGTAAAGAATCTGCCTGCCAATGCAAGAGACACAGGTTCAATCCCTGATCTGAGAAGGTCCCACATGCCCTGGAGCAACTAAGCCCATGACTCACAACTACTAAACCAGTGTTCTAGAGCCCGTGCTCCCCAACCGAGAGGCCACTGCAATGAGAAGCTTGCACGCAACAACTAGAGAGTAGCCCTGACTCACCACAACTAGAGAAAAGCCCGTGCAGCAAATGAAGACCCAGCACAGCCAAAGAAATAAATAAAATTATTTAAAAAAAAAAAAAGAAGAAAGGTCTTTCTGCAGTTTGAGTTTTAAAGCTCTTCTAGACAAGACCTTGGGGAAGATGTTGGAGTGTCTTACAGAATACCGGCCTGAACAGCATTTGTGTAAACTGAAGATAATGAGTGCCTTTTTTCTGTTAACTAGTTCAGGCAAACTGGGTGCATTTTTAATTAACTTTTTAACTCAGCTGACAGAATATTTTTTGTAGTGCCTTATAAAGGTTGAAACAGAAGGGCATTTTCAGAGTGAAATGAATGGTAAAAACCAGTCATTAGTACCCACTGAAATCAAGACGTTAAAGATGAAATATCACGTGACTAAGATGTGCTGCTTGTTGGTAAGGAGAAACTAGATGGCAGCTGTTCCATTTGCTCGTACTTTCATCAGTGTGTGTGGGTATAGCACTAAACAGTTTGGTCACATTGATTCAGAAAGTGACTGATTACCATTTTTGTAGAGTGTTAAGAAACATATGGGGAGAGTTATTTCCCAGTAATCACTGTTTCCCTTTTTATTTAAATACTGATTACCATTTTTGTAGAGTGTTAAGAAACATATGGGGAGAGTTATTTCCCAATAATCAGTTTCCCTTTTTATTTAAATAGGTTCTGACTCAGCACAGAGTGGCCTTTCTGAATTTTAAAGTTGCTGTTATCTTAAATTTCCTAATAGCCAATTTATTTCCTTCCCAGAATGGTGAGGTTCTGGAGAATTGATGAGGATTATCCTGTGCAAGTTGCACCTTTGAACAATGGCCTTTGCTGCGCCTTTTCTACTGATGGCAGTGTTTTAGCTGCTGGGTAAGTGATTTTTTTTTTTAAGAGGCAAATGAAGGTGGCTTTAGCCAAAGCAGCTTGTATGTTACTATCAGTAAATTCCATAAGAGTGCTTTATAGTACGCTCACTTTGTCATAGAGGGAGATCACTAGGCAGGTCTCCTTAATCAGATTTGAATGTACAGTTTGTGACTCTAATTCACAGCCTTGGTGGTAGTTGTTTGAGCTATGGGATGATGAAATATGTGGATTTGTATGACTGAACTTGTGAGTTTTGTTTCTGTTTAGGACACATGATGGAAGTGTGTATTTTTGGGCCACTCCAAGGCAAGTCCCTAGCCTTCAACATTTATGTCGCATGTCAATCCGGAGAGTGATGCCTACCCAAGAAGTCCAGGAGCTGCCGATTCCTTCCAAAGTGTTAGAATTCCTCTCTTATCGTGTTTAGAGGACACTGCCTTCCCTAGTATTCGGGACCGAATACACTTTACACAAACCTCAAGCTTTACTGATTTCAAGGTTTAGGAGCTCTATTTAATTTGATACATTCTTGTATTGCATTTTGATCAGTTGGGCTTTTAAAATATTATTTATAGACCTTGGAAATATTTCTGAACATATCAAATGTAAATTTTTTTGTTCTAAAACTTAACTGTGAAAACATATACATACATGTATATATTTAGATGTAAGCTGCTGTGTGTTGGATAGACCCTTTTGCTTTTCTGATTCTTAGTTCCAACATGTATATTTTGCTTCAGTAGAGCCACAATATATAGCATCTTTGCAGTAAAGTGGAAGGATTTTTTTTTATTCTGTTAACACTGAGTTAGATGGTAAATACTGACTTAGGACTGAATTATGCACATTACAAAATGTGTCAGACAACTGGCCTGCAAGTAAAACACAGCTTGTGTCTAGGGAAAGAATTTTGTTTTCGTTAGGACTGGCATCTGAGAATTTGAATGTGACATGATTAAATAAAGAATAGCCAGGATATGACCAGAAAAAAAGGGCATCTTCTCCCCAACCCGCTGCTGCAGGCCTTAATTTTAAAAAGCAACTTGCTACTTTAAGCCTATGGTGTAAGTAAAGTATTACAAATTTAGTCGATTTGAAAAAATCCATCTACTGTATTAAATATTTTGTTGTTTGTACTAAGGGACAATTAAGATCATGGTGGGTGGGTTTTTTTTTTTTCTTTTATACACATCCTATGTTTCTGCAGGGAATAATATTGGTGACTTGCCAAAGAGAAGGAATACAGTATATCTGCTTTTGCCTTCTGTTCTTTATTTACCTGCAGATACTAAGAATGTATGAATTATATACAAGTTTTCTTGTTTTGTTTTTTAAATTAAAGATTTGTAAAAGAAAAACTGCTATTGCAAATGTTTCTTAAATATGTCAGAAGCACCACCACAAGCAAATTTAACAAGAGTTATGAAGAAATAGCACAGTGTAGCACAGCTGTAGGGCACTACTGAATGCATTCAGTTTTATGTGGTTGGTTCTTGGAGAACCACTGTGAAAATGCTTACTTTAATTACTGAACAAAAGAAAATTACGATCTTTTGGAGGAATTAATGGGTTTCCCTGATGGCTCAGATGGTAAAGAATCTGTGTGTACTGCAAGAGACCTGAGTTTGATCCCTCAGTCGGGAAGATTCCTGTAGAAGTGAATGGCTACCCATTCCAGTATTCTTGCCTGGAGAATTCCATGGGTAAAGGAGCCTGGCAGACTGCAATCCATGGGGTCACAAAGAGTTGGACACAACTGAGTTGCTAACACACAGGGCAATTAATTGGCTTACAGTCAACCTTTTCTGGCTAGTGGTCTAGGCAAGGACAGTTCTAGATGTGACTGTTTTGCTTTTCTGATTCTTAGTTCCAACATGTATATTTTGCTTCAGTAGAGCCACAATATATAGCATCTTTGCAGTAAAGTGGAAGGATTTTTTTTTATTCTGTTAACACTGAGTTAGATGGTAAATACTGACTTAGGACTGAATTATGCACATTACAAAATGTGTCAGACAACTGGCCTGCAAGTAAAACACAGCTTGTGTCTAGGGAAAGAATTTTGTTTTCGTTAGGACTGGCATCTGAGAATTTGAATGTGACATGATTAAATAAAGAATAGCCAGGATATGACCAGAAAAAAAGGGCATCTTCTCCCCAACCCGCTGCTGCAGGCCTTAATTTTAAAAAGCAACTTGCTACTTTAAGCCTATGGTGTAAGTAAAGTATTACAAATTTAGTCGATTTGAAATATCCATCTACTGTATTAAATATTTTGTTGTTTGTACTAAGGGACAATTAAGATCATGGTGGGTGGGTTTTTTTTTTTTCTTTTATACACATCCTATGTTTCTGCAGGGAATAATATTGGTGACTTGCCAAAGAGAAGGAATACAGTATATCTGCTTTTGCCTTCTGTTCTTTATTTACCTGCAGATACTAAGAATGTATGAATTATATACAAGTTTTCTTGTTTTGTTTTTTAAATTAAAGATTTGTAAAAGAAAAACTGCTATTGCAAATGTTTCTTAAATATGTCAGAAGCACCACCACAAGCAAATTTAACAAGAGTTATGAAGAAATAGCACAGTGTAGCACAGCTGTAGGGCACTACTGAATGCATTCAGTTTTATGTGGTTGGTTCTTGGAGAACCACTGTGAAAATGCTTACTTTAATTACTGAACAAAAGAAAATTACGATCTTTTGGAGGAATTAATGGGTTTCCCTGATGGCTCAGATGGTAAAGAATCTGTGTGTACTGCAAGAGACCTGAGTTTGATCCCTCAGTCGGGAAGATTCCTGTAGAAGTGAATGGCTACCCATTCCAGTATTCTTGCCTGGAGAATTCCATGGGTAAAGGAGCCTGGCAGACTGCAATCCATGGGGTCACAAAGAGTTGGACACAACTGAGTTGCTAACACACAGGGCAATTAATTGGCTTACAGTCAACCTTTTTCTGGCTAGTGGTCTAGGCAAGGACAGTTTTCATTAGTCATGAAGACTTGTCCACTGAGAAATTATTTGGAAGTTCTTACAAGGTGCTCTTTTAAGGGTGTGTATAGTTGTGGAAAATCTGCCTACGTTACTTCTTAAAAATCACCTGTATTTCTTTAAATCTGTTGTGATTTTTTTTTTTTTTTTGACTTTGTAATATATCTGCTTTATCAAGTAGTAAGATAACCAGTACCCTTCACTTTTCCAACCAGTGTGCCCAATTCAGTAAAAATAGCATTTTGGGATAATACATTCTCTGAGAAAGCCAGAATTGCTTGCTGTCTTCCCCGTGAAGAACAGCACCAGGTGAAAGGAAGCTTGCAGAAAACATGCTTACATTTCCCATATGCCTATTAGGAAGACGTAACAGCATGATGGTAATGCTTTTACTGAGTGGCCAAAGGGAGGGAAGACAAGGTTGGGATACTCACATGGTCAAACTCGCAACATGAATTTAAAATGGAATTGCTGCTTTCTCTCATGTTATTTGGAGAACTGGCAAGAGAGCCTGTCTTTGAAACAAATTTCATTTCCTGTTTTAGGACCCCATAAGGATACACATGAACAGAGAAAAATGCCTCACTCCCAGTAGCCAAGCTGTCTTCACAACTTCAAATGACTTTAAAACCTGTAACTTGATCTGAGGTTGGCAAACGTTAAATTTATGATCCTTGAAATCACCTGCCCTTGCGATTGAGACAAAGTTGTATTCAACTGGTTTGTACCACCTCCAGGGCAGCAAGAAAAAGGCTGGACTGCAACTGGTGCCTGCTTACGGGTTGAGGCAGTGTCTGACAGGTGCAGAGGAACTGGCTGTCCGCCAGCCAGCTTGGGGATAAGGAAATACAAAGTATGAGAAGTGAAACATTGTCTCACAAGGCAGAAACCATAGAGACAAAGTCCAGTCTTCACATTAGTCAGATGAAGGTTTGTGGGTGACAATCATTTTGTCTGAGTAATTCTGACCAAGTTCTGGGTCTAAGAAAATGCATTTTAACTATAATGTTTAGATGATAAAACACAATCAAGGCCTACAGTAGAGTGATGGGCATTAGGTTGACTACTGTCTATCAGTTACAAAGTCCTAAAGTATTAGCTGGAGTATTTGGGGTTTTGTTTTAAAATCCTTTCCCCTGAGAAGTGAGAGCTATCAGTAGTAGTGAACAAAGTGCAGCCAAGAAAAACGGTAGTCCTAACTGTGGCTTACATTTACGGTACAAGGTTTGGGAGGAATGAAGATTAGTTAGCACTGTCAACTTGCTCTTTCCCCTGTGAAGCCTGCCCCCAAAGCAAAAGTGAATAAAGTATAAAATAATCTATTTATTTTATAGATGTTTGGGCAGCTTTGTATGGTTGTGACATTCTTAAAGGTTTAACAGTCAAGAAATCGGGAAAAAAAGAGTGAACGAGGCTGGATTGGGGAAAGAAAAAGGATTTAATACAGTTTTGATGAGCTCCAATTTTCCTTTTAGAGACTGCAGTTAATAATCCTTGCGGTTTTTGTGGTTTTTTTTTAAGATTTATTTATTTATTTATTTTGGGCGGGGGTCGGGTGGGGGAGGGAGGGGAGCGGGTGGGCCACTTCTATTGGTCTTTTCATTTCTCTATTTTCATCCATCTTTGCTCTTTGGCTCCTGTGGGCCTCCCTTCGCGGTGGCGTCTGTCGTCACAGAGCACCAGCTCTGGGCGCATGCGCTCCAGAGCTCCGGCTTGGTAATTGGACACATCAGTCCAGCCGCTCCGCGGCACGTGGGATCTTCCCAGGCCAGGGCTCGAACCGGCGCCCCTTGCACTGCAAGGCAGTGTCCTTACCCACTGGACCACCAGGGGAAGCCCGCGGTTTCTCTTTTGAGATGTGATAGAAATCTAGGAACTTTTTCTACCTGTAATACCACAGAAGTTGCTTTTCTGGTCTCAGAGTTAACCTAAACTTTAGGAAAATCTATAATACAGTGATAATGATGATTTTACTTGTTTTAAATGAGGCTGAAAGCACCAATGGCTCTTTTTTTAAAAATGTTCTCCAGAAACAAAGTGTGGACTATCAGGTGTGGGTTAGGAATAATAAAATGACTTGCAGTGAAGATAGATGAAGTGGCACCTCCAATAAGTTTTGTGTGTAAGTTTCCCAATTGTTAAATAAAAATGAAATGTGTTTTACAGAAAAAGATGAATATTAAAAGATACCTGAGAAAGATAATGATGTAAAATAGAACCAGAAGCAGTTACATGTGCTATACGGTAGATTTTTATTGGTTATCCATTTCAAACATGGCAGTGTGTATTTGACTTTCCCAAAAGTCCCCAACTATCCCCTTAATGTTACATACCAGCCTGGATGGGAGGAGGGTTTGGGAGAGAATGGATACATGTATCTGTATGGTCGAGCCCCTTCACTGTTCACCTGAAACTATCACAAAATTGTTGATTGGCTATACCCCAATAAAAATGTTTTCGGTATTTTAAAAAAAAAAAAAACAGCCTGGAATGAGGCTACTACAAAAACGGAAACCATAAAGACATACCTTTGCACTAGGTGAGTACACAGATACTAAGACCCCCTAAGATGATTTTGCAGAAGTTGCATAGGTTTCAAGTTGTCTCTTCAATGACACCAGCTAAGCTTAGAAACAGGAGCTGTGGGTCAGCTGTGTTCCAAGGGTCTGTGACTCCCAGTTCAAGGGTGTTCCCACCACTTTGGCGGGAGCCTGCTTCCTTCAGTTTCACATGTACAAATCTTGCAGATACGTGAGTTTGTGACCTAGGCAGCCTCTTCTCGGTGGGCACAGACAAGCTGCCCCAGCCCAAAGTGGTCTTGTCCCTTTCTATCATGAATTCCATCAATCTTAATTTCCACACCATTTGCTTGCCTTTTCAAACATGCCCTGTTGCTGGTTACTTCTTAGGGCTTGGTGCCCCATTTAGAAGGCAAATACTTCACACTCGGGAGGGCACCTCAGCTTTCTCCCACAGGGCTCTGCCCTTGACTGGAATTTGGTAACACTGGCAGGTTTTGGCACCAGGGAATGGAGAGACCGGCCCCTGATCCACAGGCATGGAAGTACCTCTGGACTGGCGAGTTAGGATGCGAGGTATAGCACCAGGCCATCCAGCTTGTGTTGAGCGGAAAAAGCAGTTCGCTTTGACTGGGTCATGATACTCAACACCTGGTGAGCACTAAGCCTCTACCCTTGGCCACATCTGCCTCAGATCAGGAGGCTGTTCGTATGTTAGGCTGGCCTAGTTTCTCATCCCATGCAAGGCCAGCTACCCAGAGGACTTCACAGAAGTGCTGGCTGAGGCTGCATCTCAAGAAAGATTTAGGGGATTGCTAGCTTGACTGCTTAACAGCAGGTAACTTCTGGAGCTTTGATATTTAAAAAATGCTGAAACAGTGCCTCCTCTCCATGAGCATTGTGTTACCACCATTTGTTGAGCGTTGGCTGTGTGTTCATTGCTATTCCTGGAGCTTCCCAACGACTCTGAAGTATTATTATCCTGATTTTACAGCTGTGGACGTTCAGAGAGACCAACTCACTATAGGTCATATAGCTAAGAAATGACATCAAGGATTTAAATTCCAGTTACTCTTCTCCAGAGCCCCGTCTCTGGAAATGGCTATGAATGGGCTCCAGACTTTAGAGAAGGCACTCAATCAAATTCAGACCCCTTAGTCCCTGCCTGCATTGCCAACCCCCTGGTGTTAGTCCCAACACACTCCTTCCTACAAACTAGAAGGGATGATTACAAATAAAATCTGGAAGTTGAAACCCACGCAGACAAGAAAATGATTGTTGAGCCCTGTGCTTTATCCACAGCCTGGGGAAATTACACTAGACGTTCCCACACTGTTGTCCTTAGAAATTTATCTCAAATAAATCATTTTTATTTGCCCATGGGGACAATCCAACTCAGGCGGAAGCAAGAAGCAGCAAAGCAGTCATGAAAGGTGAGAAAGTCTGTTGACCTTAAAGCCACTGGGCTTAAAAGATCAACACCAGATCAGAATTACAAATTGCTACATCCAGGGGAAACCTGAGCCCCTTTGTGCCAGCTGTGTGGACAAGGTTAGAGGCTTGCCTGGGGCAGACCCACTGAGAATACTAGTCACCAGGAATACCAAGATGGCATTGAACCATGTGGACAAGTGATCCAGGTCAACTGGTAACAGATACCATTGTCAAAGCAAGGACAGTTCAGTCAGGGAGGGCGCAAGTCAAGAATATAGGCTCAGGTCATTCTTACTGTTCATGGACTGAAATTTATATTTTTATCTCTCAACATGTGAACATCTCTGAAATTGGGATGCATTTAAAATCGATCTTTAAATATATATATAGTATAGTTGTGGTATAGTGGTATAGCCCTAGTTGTGGTATGTAGGATCTTCAGTTGTGACATTGTGGGATCTAGTTCCTGACCAGGGATTGAACAAAGGCCCCTTGTATTGGGAACATGGAGTCTTAGCCACTGGACCAACATGGAAGATCCTAAATTTTTTTAAGTGGTACACACTGATGGTTCAGATTCTAATCAGTGGCATCTAGGATTTGATGAAATACAGGTCAGTGGTATTTACATGCAAGTGAAGCTGATAATGTCAGGAGTAGAAGACACAGTAAACGGGGTAAACGAAGTGAGACTCAACGAGGCAAGTGAAGTGGGCACCATTAGTGCTTCCTGAGAAATGGCTTTGACAATGAAATCCACTCAACAAAAATCTATTAAAATCACAAAATAGTTAACATACATAATAACATTTACTATGATCCAGGCAGAGTCCTAAGTGCTTAACCTGTATAATCTAATACTTGAAACAACCTAATGAAGCAGATATTCCTTACTCCCATTTTATAAATGAAGAGACTTGAGGCACAGAGGGGTTAACTAACTGGACCCAAAGCCACCTGATTGTAAATGGTGGTGTCAGGTTTCAAACCCTTGGAGGCTTTCTGACTCCAAACCCCAGAAAAAAGAAGGTAAAACATTCGATGCGCAAATGGAGCACGAAGTTCAACTTTGAGCTTCCTGAAAGGCAGAGCAAGGATGTAAAAGTAAATAAATACCCAATAAACATAAATCTCCAAATGTACTTTTAAAGTAATGTTGTCATAACTTCATTGTTTTGAAAGACAAATGCTCGTGATATCTTCAAGCCAGCTGTATGGAAAACTACAAAGATGACAGAAACTGCCTACTATTCCTTCTCCCAGAAATAACATAGAAGGTCCCATGCCGGGTATCTTACTTTGTGACTGAGGGGAGGGAAGATGGCATTGAACCATGTGGACAAGTGATCCAGGTCAACTGGTAACAGATACCATTGTCAAAGCAAGGACAGTTCAGTCAGGGAGGGCGCAAGTCAAGAATATAGGCTCAGGTCATTCTTACTGTTCATGGACTGAAATTTATATTTTTATCTCAACATGTGAACATCTCTGAAATTGGGATGCATTTAAAATCGATCTTTAAATATATATATAGTATAGTTGTGGTATAGTGGTATAGCCCTAGTTGTGGTATGTAGGATCTTCAGTTGTGACATTGTGGGATCTAGTTCCTGACCAGGGATTGAACAAAGGCCCCTTGTATTGGGAACATGGAGTCTTAGCCACTGGACCAACATGGAAGATCCTAAATTTTTTTAAGTGGTACACACTGATGGTTCAGATTCTAATCAGTGGCATCTAGGATTTGATGAAATACAGGTCAGTGGTATTTACATGCAAGTGAAGCTGATAATGTCAGGAGTAGAAGACACAGTAAACGGGGTAAACGAAGTGAGACTCAACGAGGCAAGTGAAGTGGGCACCATTAGTGCTTCCTGAGAAATGGCTTTGACAATGAAATCCACTCAACAAAAATCTATTAAAATCACAAAATAGTTAACATACATAATAACATTTACTATGATCCAGGCAGAGTCCTAAGTGCTTAACCTGTATAATCTAATACTTGAAACAACCTAATGAAGCAGATATTCCTTACTCCCATTTTATAAATGAAGAGACTTGAGGCACAGAGGGGTTAACTAACTGGACCCAAAGCCACCTGATTGTAAATGGTGGTGTCAGGTTTCAAACCCTTGGAGGCTTTCTGACTCCAAACCCCAGAAAAAAGAAGGTAAAACATTCGATGCGCAAATGGAGCACGAAGTTCAACTTTGAGCTTCCTGAAAGGCAGAGCAAGGATGTAAAAGTAAATAAATACCCAATAAACATAAATCTCCAAATGTACTTTTAAAGTAATGTTGTCATAACTTCATTGTTTTGAAAGACAAATGCTCGTGATATCTTCAAGCCAGCTGTATGGAAAACTACAAAGATGACAGAAACTGCCTACTATTCCTTCTCCCAGAAATAACATAGAAGGTCCCATGCCGGGTATCTTACTTTGTGACTGAGGGGAGGGAAGGCAAGAGCAGAGAGGAAGAGATGTGTGGAGCATCCATTTGGAACTTTTCTATAGAAAATGGGTTATTTTGACCTATTTTCTAGACACTAAATAATGACTGAAGGGTCACTGACATCCTCAGACAAGGCCAAAGCGAAGTTTGGTTTATATACCTATAAGATCATAAGCTTCAGAGTCAAGAAATAAGTTGGCTTAGAATTTTTGCTCTAACTTCTTCATAGTTGTGTGATTGTGCGGGGAGCTGCCCTGTTTCAAGGGGTTTCCTTTAAGGAAACATAGCCCTGGGAGCTGCCCTGGCAACAGGGGCTAATAACAGCACAGCTCTCTGTCCCGCCACCCCAGGTGTTGTGAAGACGTTCCTTAGCTATCATAAAGAACACCTGGAGCCTCTTTACAGGGCTTGAGGGGCATTATGACCCAGAACCATTGTAATAACACACCAGGAGGTTAACACCTAGTTTATGGACACCTGGCCTAAAGCACGTGTTATGATCGACACCTGGCCTAAAGCACGTGTTATGATCGACACCTGGCCTAAAGCACGTGTACACAATTACTTGGTGAAGCATAAAAGGGATGAGTGAATTCAATAAACTTGTCAGCAACCTCTAGAGTTGTCTGCCTTCTTGCTGTCTCTCTCAACCCCATCTTTTCTGTCCTTCTTTCTTTTCTTAGCCTATCTGCCACTCTCTTCAGGACCTGTTCGATTGCCGGCTGGCCCGGCATGATTGTGAACCAGTCCCTTGACCTTTGTGAGCTTCCTCTTTCTCACTTGTGAAATTACACATCTTCCTAGTACCTAAACCCAGAGTTATCAGGATTAATATGAAAGCAAGTCCCCAAAGCATTTAACATGAGTCCTAGCCTAAGACAGGGAGCTGTTATTATGCCTACACTTTGATAAGAGCAAATGAAAAACCCAATAAACATAAATCTCCAAATGTACTTTTAAAGTAATGTTGTCATAACTTCATTGTTTTGAAAGACAAATGCTCGTGATATCTTCAAGCCAGCTGTATGGAAAACTACAAAGATGACAGAAACTGCCTACTATTCCTTCTCCCAGAAATAACATAGAAGGTCCCATGCCGGGTATCTTACTTTGTGACTGAGGGAGGGAAGGCAAACAGAGAGGAAGAGATGTGTGGAGCATCCATTTGGAACTTTTCTATAGAAAATGGGTTATTTTGACCTATTTTCTAGACACTAAATAATGACTGAAGGGTCACTGACATCCTCAGACAAGGCCAAAGCGAAGTTTGGTTTATATACCTATAAGATCATAAGCTTCAGAGTCAAGAAATAAGTTGGCTTAGAATTTTTGCTCTAACTTCTTCATAGTTGTGTGATTGTGCGGGGAGCTGCCCTGTTTCAAGGGGTTTCCTTTAAGGAAACATAGCCCTGGGAGCTGCCCTGGCAACAGGGGCTAATAACAGCACAGCTCTCTGTCCCGCCACCCCAGGTGTTGTGAAGACGTTCCTTAGCTATCATAAAGAACACCTGGAGCCTCTTTACAGGGCTTGAGGGGCATTATGACCCAGAACCATTGTAATAACACACCAGGAGGTTAACACCTAGTTTATGGACACCTGGCCTAAAGCACGTGTTATGATCGACACCTGGCCTAAAGCACGTGTTATGATCGACACCTGGCCTAAAGCACGTGTACACAATTACTTGGTGAAGCATAAAAGGGATGAGTGAATTCAATAAACTTGTCAGCAACCTCTAGAGTTGTCTGCCTTCTTGCTGTCTCTCTCAACCCCATCTTTTCTGTCCTTCTTTCTTTTCTTAGCCTATCTGCCACTCTCTTCAGGACCTGTTCGATTGCCGGCTGGCCCGGCATGATTGTGAACCAGTCCCTTGACCTTTGTGAGCTTCCTCTTTCTCACTTGTGAAATTACACATCTTCCTAGTACCTAAACCCAGAGTTATCAGGATTAATATGAAAGCAAGTCCCCAAAGCATTTAACATGAGTCCTAGCCTAAGACAGGGAGCTGTTATTATGCCTACAGGGCTTCCCAGGTGGTGCAATGGTAAGGAATCTGCCTGCCAATGAAGGAGACACCAGTTCAATCCCTGGGTGGGGAAGATCGCTTAGAGAAGGGACTGGGTAACCCACTCCAGTATTCTTGCCTGGAAAATTCCATGGACAGTGGAGCCTGGTGGGCTACAGTCCATGGGCTGCAGAGTCAGACATGACCAAGCACATTTGCAGGCATTATGCTTAGAAGAGTCCATAGCAGCAAGGGCCATGGGTGTTTTTGATTATCCCCTTCCCCAAGCAAACTGGAGAATGCTTTTTAGTGTGTTAAAGCCATTGTTTTTAGTTTTTTTTTTTTTTTTTTCCCCTGAAAGAAATGCCAAAGGCCTTAAAAGCAGCCACACCCTACACAGGGCCTCCTTTGAGCGGTCAGATGATCAGGGAAGGTTGGAACTGGAGGCTGGGAAGTGGAGCTTGGCTGCAAGCCCCCAGGACACAAGCCCTGGAGCCCAGGGAGGAGCCTCCTTCCACTGGAGGGGAAGGTAAAGAGTCTGGGAGGGGGGTGTGGAGAGTGGTGGGGAGGCCGCTGTCTCAGGTGGGTTTTGCTGGAACCTGTGCTCTGGCTATGTGAACAGACTCTCTGAGGATACTGTTTAGCTGCCCTTAGGTATGAATGGCTCAGGGCACAGGACCACCCTCTCGGACCTGATTCCTGCCTCTGCCCGGGCAGTGGCGGTCTACCCTGCCTTCCTCAGCGTCTTGTGCCTTCCTCTATACCTTAACCTGCCATGCACGTGCTCACTCATTCATTATTGCCTGCCTGCCTTCCTTCATTGACTCAGCATGTCTTGAGCACCTGCCATATTTCAGCCCATGATGGTACCGGGAATATCAAGACAGTTCCTGCCCTTGAGAACCCCAGTGTTAAAAGCAGATGAAAACAAATCTGCAAACAGCTAAGGAGGGAGGGGAACCTCATAATTACTATAACAGGTCACAGGCAGGATCTTTTATTCAGAGCCTTATTTGCTGAGTTTCGCACTGGAAGCAACAGAGAGCTGACTGACAGCAGACTCTGCAGCTAAACTCCCAGGGTGAGCACCCCAGCTCGCTGCTAACTAACTGTGGGAGCTTGGGCAGGAAATGAGCTTTCCTGGGCCTCTGCTTGCTTCTGTAACTGGCAGAGAAGAACAGCAGCTACAACATGGGGATAAGAGGTCACTAGAGAAGGGACTGGGTTACCCACTCCAGTATTCTTGCCTGGAAAATTCCATGGACAGTGGAGCCTGGTGGGCTACAGTCCATGGGCTGCAGAGTCAGACATGACCAAGCACATTTGCAGGCATTATGCTTAGAAGAGTCCATAGCAGCAAGGGCCATGGGTGTTTTTGATTATCCCCTTCCCCAAGCAAACTGGAGAATGCTTTTTAGTGTGTTAAAGCCATTGTTTTAGTTTTTTTTTTCCCCTGAAAGAAATGCCAAAGGCCTTAAAAGCAGCCACACCCTACACAGGGCCTCCTTTGAGCGGTCAGATGATCAGGGAAGGTTGGAACTGGAGGCTGGGAAGTGGAGCTTGGCTGCAAGCCCCCAGGACACAAGCCCTGGAGCCCAGGGAGGAGCCTCCTTCCACTGGAGGGGAAGGTAAAGAGTCTGGGAGGGTGTGGAGAGTGGTGGGGAGGCCGCTGTCTCAGGTGGGTTTTGCTGGAACCTGTGCTCTGGCTATGTGAACAGACTCTCTGAGGATACTGTTTAGCTGCCCTTAGGTATGAATGGCTCAGGGCACAGGACCACCCTCTCGGACCTGATTCCTGCCTCTGCCCGGGCAGTGGCGGTCTACCCTGCCTTCCTCAGCGTCTTGTGCCTTCCTCTATACCTTAACCTGCCATGCACGTGCTCACTCATTCATTATTGCCTGCCTGCCTTCCTTCATTGACTCAGCATGTCTTGAGCACCTGCCATATTTCAGCCCATGATGGTACCGGGAATATCAAGACAGTTCCTGCCCTTGAGAACCCCAGTGTTAAAAGCAGATGAAAACAAATCTGCAAACAGCTAAGGAGGGAGGGGAACCTCATAATTACTATAACAGGTCACAGGCAGGATCTTTTATTCAGAGCCTTATTTGCTGAGTTTCGCACTGGAAGCAACAGAGAGCTGACTGACAGCAGACTCTGCAGCTAAACTCCCAGGGTGAGCACCCCAGCTCGCTGCTAACTAACTGTGGGAGCTTGGGCAGGAAATGAGCTTTCCTGGGCCTCTGCTTGCTTCTGTAACTGGCAGAGAAGAACAGCAGCTACAACATGGGGATAAGAGGAGTCACATCTTCATAGGGTTATCATGAGGATTAAAGGACTGAAAACAGGGCAGACGTATAGCACAGTGGAAGTGCTTAAGTCGGTTTTCTTTATGATGCTGCAGTTCTTCATATAACGATGAGGTTTTACACCCACCCCACCCAAGCTCACAGTGACCGTGCCCTGTGGCCCTCATCAAAAAATGCATGGTGGCTCAGTGGTAAAGGATCTGCCTGCCAACGCAGGAGACACGAGTTCCATCCCTGATCTGGTAAGATCCCACATGCTTCAGGGCAACTAAGCCCATGCATCACGACTACGGGGCCCATACGTTGAAATGACTGAAGCCTGCAAGCCTAGAGCTTGTGCTCCGGAATAAGACAAGCCCCTGCTCATCACAACTAGAGGAGAGACCCTCCAGCAACAAAGACCCAGTACAGCCACAAATCCATCAATCAATTACTTCTGAAATTTCGAAAAACACCTGCCAAGGTCCCTTCCCTGGACATTCGGAGTCAGAACGACAACCCAGGAGTCCATGAAAAAAAATTGCTTTGTCCTATCAGTAAACAAGGGAGGCTACCGTCACCAAACCATCACATCATATGCAACCCGACAGGGAGCCCAGAGGAAACTCAAGATGGAAGCTGGATGCCCGCCAGTCTAGCCATCAGCCGCTGCAGTCACCCTCGAGGGTCCACCCCGAGGAGACGCCATGAGAAAGCACAGTCTACCGGGCCCAGAGAGCTCAGCTGCTAGCAAAGGAATGATTCCCCTGAGCCCATACACAGAAAGGCGACTTTCCTTGAGTTACCTGGTTTTCTCTTGATTCACAGTCATTGTTTTGGACTTCCCCGGTGGTCCCTTGGTTACGACTGCCACCTGCCAATGCAGGAGGGGTTTGGTCCCTGGTCCGGGAAGATTCCATATAGGTTGCAGGTGACTCAGCCCACACCCCACGACGAGTGAAGCCCGAGCGCCTGGAGCCCCGCGCTCCGGGACAGTAGGAGCCGCACACAGCAACGACCAGGAGCCCCACTCGCGGCAACTACAGAAAAGCCTTGGGAACTGCCACGAAGACCCTGTGCACCGCATCGAAAAGACCCCATACAGAAGAAAAAAATAAAAAAGTAATTTCTGGAAGTTCTGAGTACCTGGTATTTATTGCAAAAGCTCCTGTATCTTCTGACCTCGCCCTTATCTCTTCAGAGCAGTTCCTCAGCACCATCTCTGGGTCCTGCCTCCCGGGTGTAAAGTCCTCGGAATGTCCGTCCAATCAAATATAATTGTCACCTTTCAGGGAGCTTCCTTCGTGGCTCAGTGGTCAAGAATCTGCCAGGGCGTCGCGAAGAGTCGGACACAACTGAGGCGCCTTAGCTCGCCCCCATCTCAACTTTTAGGTCGTGCGTCAAGGCCACCCATACGTCCGCTCCCACTGATTTGGTTCAGATCCCTTATTTTGACTGCAGTCAGCCACCTCGATTAATACAAGGTGGAGTCCGACAGCGGTCCATGAGGGGCCGTTCCCTTTCACTCCCTTTGTTGGAACCATAGCCCCAGCGGCCCTCACAGCAAACGGGACGCTAAAAATGGCGGGGCTCTGAGGAAGAGCGACAGAAACCAGGGAGGATGCTGGGAAAGCAGAGAGGATGCTGGGAAAGCAGGGAGGACGCTAGGAAACCAGGGAGGATGCTGGGAAACCACATGGGAACAGTGCTGCTCTCCCAGAGAAGATGCTGGGAAAGCAGGGAGGACGCTGGGAAAGCAGGGAGGACGCTGGGAAAGCAGGGAGGACGCTGGGAAAGCAGGGAGGATGCTGGGAAACAACACGGGAACGGTGTTGCTCTCCTTCCCACAGCCTCCAGTACCTGGTGCCTCTCCCCGTTCAGAACACACTCTGGCCCTGTTCTGCTGCACACGCCTCTCCACGCTCTTTCCTTAGGCAGCAGTAGTGCCTGCTTGTGGGCAGAGTAAGGCCTCGAGACAGCAGCTTTTTTTTTTTTTTTTTTAGTTTTTTTCTTTTGGCCACTTCTATTGATCTTTCATTTGTTTCCATCTTTGTTCTCTTTGGCCTGTGTGGGCCTCCCATCGCAGTGGCCTTTCTCGCTGCAGAGAAGACCAAAGGAAAAAAGGTGTTAAAGAAGGTAAAATATATGAAGTATAATTGAATAAAAATAATATTAGCTATTATTATTATCACTGAATAAATCAAAATATTCTGGAATATTGTGTGATGTTCATAATAGGCAACATAGTTAATCCTATGCAGCAAAGTGAAGTGAGAGAAAATGTTAATGATGTCATTGACTCCTTTCTGTTCTCCCTGCCTCTTGCTCTGCCCTCTCTGGTACCTTCTTCCTCATCTGCCACAGCTGATAAGCAGAACTAACCCTGTCACTACACGGCTGGGCTTTTACTTTTACTTTTTTCTTTGGTCGTGCTGGGTCTTCTTTGCTGTTGGCAGGTTTTTTTCTAGGTGCGGTGAGTGGGGCCTACTCTTCATGGAGGTGCTCAGGCTTCCCATTGTGATGGCTTCTCATGTTGCAGTACACAGGCTTAGCTGCTCTGCAGTATATGGAATTTTCCTAGACCAGGGATTGAACTGGTGTCCCCTGCATTGGCAGGTGGATTCTTATCCATTATACCACCAGGGAAGTTCCACCTTAATTCTTAAAAAAAAAATTTTTGTTTTTACTTTTTTAAATTAAAGACACCATATGGCTTGCCAGATCTTAATTCCCTGACCAGCGAGTGAAACTTTTTCTTTTTTTTAATTTAAAGTTTGTCTTTATTTTTCTTATTTCGTGTTTTTAATTTTTTTCTTTAAATCTTTTTAACCTTATTTAATTTTTGCAATAATCCTGTGGGCCTCTTATCATCATCTTCATTTTACAGAAGGGGAATCAGGCATGGAGAGAGGACAGACCTTTCTTTAGGTCACACAGCTAGTTTGTGGCAGAGTTGGGACTTGAGCCCACTAGACTCCTCTGTCCATAGAGTTCTCCAGGCAGGAATACTGAGTGGGTTGCCATTCCCTTCTCCAGGGAATCTTCCCAATCCAGGGATCGAACCCAGGTCTCCCACATTGCAGGTGGCTTCTTTACCAACTGAGCTACCAGGGAATCTCTCAAGAGCAAGAGGTACAAAGAACATATGACCTTGAGTAAAAATGTGTACGTGAGAAAAGAAAGAAGGTGGACAGACAGATGTTACATTCTCCCCATAACAGTTCACTGAGAGTAAATATTCTGCACCAGTTAACGTCACCAACCTCCCTCCCTCTGCCTCGACCCACGTATGCTCTTGCATCTAGCTCACTGTTTATGAGTAGTTTTTTCTGGTTCTGTCTTGTGACCAGGCTGTGAATCTAGGCCTAAGGGCAGGGACATTTTTTCCATCTGGTTTCTGAGAGTAAATAGTGACACACAGTGTGTGACCCAAGGGACCCCAGAAGGTCTCTGTGGACTGGCCTGGACACCCCACCTCCATTCCCCACCATCGCAGATGATGCTGGCCGCTAGCTCTCAGAGTGGTGCCGTCATTCTAATACAGAAGAATCACCAGCATTCAATTTTGTTGGGGAGGGGGATGGGCAGGAGGGAGGCAAGACTCTTTAAAGTCGGGTTGTGGCAGGTACTGGGGAGCACACAGTCCTGGGGAGAAAGAGGACCCAGGTTCATGTCCACTCTGTCTATTTTCTCACCCACCCCATGCCTAGCCCAGAGGTGAGTGGGCACAGGGGCTCTGAGAAGCCTTGCAGTTTGACTGGGCCACACCAGTAGCTTGACCTGCCTGGACTCCCGAGTGCACACTGAGACAGTAAGCAGACACCCTCCCAGCAGAGCCTCGTGGCAGTGGGGAGGGCTTGATTTGCATTTGGAGACAAACTGTTTATCTTTGTCTCAGCCTTAAAAGGCGGGAGGAGGAACTGTGTTACCAAAACTGGGAGGCAGGGCCAGTAGGCTGCAAAAGGGAGGCTTTGCAAGTGCCTGGTGGTTCCCCACAGAGGCAGAGTTGTCAGTCCTGATGACCAGAAGTTGGTGTGGGTATTGGATGGCCAGAAAGGAATTTGAGAGGTTTCCCTGGTGGCTCAGGTGGTAAAGAATCTGCCTGCAATGAGGGAGACCTGGATTCCATCCCTGTCTTGGGAAGATCCTCTGGAGAAAGCTACCCACTCCAGTGTTCTTGCCTGGAGAATTCCATGGACAGAGGAGCGGGTTACAGTTCAGGGGGTTGCAAAGAGTCCGATGTGACTGAATGACTAACACACACACAGGCTCAATTTATATTAATAGTTGAAAAGACTTGGAAGGATTTATACCAAGCTATTATTAATACCAGTGAGATGTGAACCAAGGGAGAACTGAACTTTTTCTTTTTTGGATGTTCATTCTAATTCTAGTTTATATACTCTGCCTTGTTTGGACATTTTACAGTAAACATTATTTTTTTAATGGTTGAGGCCATCTGTTTCTTTTTTAAAATTTTTAAAATCAATTTTCATTGGAGTATAGTTGCTTCTCTTGTTTGGCCTCTTTTAGGTTTATTTATTTGTTTAATTTGTGGCTGTGCTGGGCCTTCATTGCTGGGTTGGGCATTCTCTAGTTGTGATGAGCAGGGGCTACCCTCTTGTGGAGCATGGACAAAAGGTTCAGTAGCTGTGGCACACGGGCTTAGTTCCATGGGATGTGGGATCTTCCCAGATCAGGGATTGAACCGGTGTCCCTTGCACTGCAAGGCAGGTTCAGAACCACTGTAGCACTAGGGAAGGTCCACCTTCCCTTTTTTGAGGGAGGGGAGCCACCCTGTGCAGCAGGTGGGATCTCAAGTTTCCTGACCAGAGATAGAACCCATGCCCTTTGTATAAGAAGTATAGAGTCTTAACCACTGAAACCTCCAGGAAAGTCCTTATAGCAAACATTTTTTAAAAGTCAATTTAGGGAATTTCCTGGAGGTCCAGTGGGTTAGGACTCCACACTTTCACTGCCGAGGGCTCAGACTGACTCTCTGGTGCGGGAGCTAAGATCCCATAAGCCACATGGCTTGGCCTCAATATAGTCAATTTAAAAATTGCGAAAGACCAATTTCTGCCTTCAGTTCTGTGAACAAGTCATCCCAGCAAAGGCACAGAGCACCTACCTGCTTTCCCGTTTATTCTGGCCACATTCTCCAGGGTGGGGATCCGGGAACCTGAGGGGGTGGGGACCGTGAGAGGCTTGGGGGTTAACCCCCTCTACCAGTCTGCCGTGTCTCATGACACATAATTTCTCCCTTCTGAGCCTCATTCTGTCCACCTACAATGCAGGCAGAGCCACCTCTGATGCTCTGGGGCCTCTGGGAAGTAGGGTAGGAAGTAAATAAGGTGGCATTGCATTAACAAAACTCAGCTTGGCCCATCTCCATGGCCAGCGCACGTGGGTTCAGAGTCACACCCAGGCTCAAGGCAGGTGAAGGAGATTGGAAAGAGAGAAGGAAAAAGGAGAGAGGAAGCGCTCCTGTTTCTTCTGGACTCAGCCCTTCCTGCCTCTGACTCTCTTGCTGACCCCAGTACAGGAGGTCTTCGTGTAGTTCTTATTCTGTTTGATGATTTTCTTTTGGACATTCTAATTCTAGCCTTGTTTGGACATTTTACAGTAAACATTATTTTTTTAATGGTTGAGGCCATCTGTTTCTTTTTTAAAATTTTTAAAATCAATTTTCATTGGAGTATAGTTGCTTCTCTTGTTTGGCCTCTTTTAGGTTTATTTATTTGTTTAATTTGTGGCTGTGCTGGGCCTTCATTGCTGGGTTGGGCATTCTCTAGTTGTGATGAGCAGGGGCTACCCTCTTGTGGAGCATGGACAAAAGGTTCAGTAGCTGTGGCACACGGGCTTAGTTCCATGGGATGTGGGATCTTCCCAGATCAGGGATTGAACCGGTGTCCCTTGCACTGCAAGGCAGGTTCAGAACCACTGTAGCACTAGGGAAGGTCCACCTTCCCTTTTTTGAGGGAGGGGAGCCACCCTGTGCAGCAGGTGGGATCTCAAGTTTCCTGACCAGAGATAGAACCCATGCCCTTTGTATAAGAAGTATAGAGTCTTAACCACTGAAACCTCCAGGAAAGTCCTTATAGCAAACATTTTTTAAAAGTCAATTTAGGGAATTTCCTGGAGGTCCAGTGGGTTAGGACTCCACACTTTCACTGCCGAGGGCTCAGACTGACTCTCTGGTGCGGGAGCTAAGATCCCATAAGCCACATGGCTTGGCCTCAATATAGTCAATTTAAAAATTGCGAAAGACCAATTTCTGCCTTCAGTTCTGTGAACAAGTCATCCCAGCAAAGGCACAGAGCACCTACCTGCTTTCCCGTTTATTCTGGCCACATTCTCCAGGGTGGGGATCCGGGAACCTGAGGGGGTGGGGACCGTGAGAGGCTTGGGGGTTAACCCCCTCTACCAGTCTGCCGTGTCTCATGACACATAATTTCTCCCTTCTGAGCCTCATTCTGTCCACCTACAATGCAGGCAGAGCCACCTCTGATGCTCTGGGGCCTCTGGGAAGTAGGGTAGGAAGTAAATAAGGTGGCATTGCATTAACAAAACTCAGCTTGGCCCATCTCCATGGCCAGCGCAACGTGGGTTCAGAGTCACACCCAGGCTCAAGGCAGGTGAAGGAGATTGGAAAGAGAGAAGGAAAAAGGAGAGAGGAAGCGCTCCTGTTTCTTCTGGACTCAGCCCTTCCTGCCTCTGACTCTCTTGCTGACCTCCCTGCCAGTACAGGAGGTCTTCGTGTCACCTGGGTCCATGGCTTCCTGCCCTGACACTGCCCCCACCTTCTCCAGAGTCTTCCTGGGTCTCTTCAGCCATCGCCAGCTAAACAGACCTGGGCTGTGCAGGCTGCTTCTAGCTCCCCGGAGACTGTGAGGCTCACACCTTTGGACCAGATGACAAAAGCTCCTCTTCGTCAGCCCAAAGGAAGAAGTTTGGAGAGACAAAGAAATGAAGTCCGCAGACATCCCAGGGTGGATTTAGAAGCAGAGAGAAACCTGGAGGGTCTGGGGTGGAAGTGACCACTGCAGCCTAGGATGCCAGGCCCCAGTGAGCAGGATATGTGCGAGGCAAGTGTGTGGTGGGGGAAGGGACGGCCTTCTGGAGCTGCCGGCAGCGGATCCCAGGAGAATCCAAGGCCAGGATGAAGTGTCCCAAGTTAGGCGGCTGAACCTGGGGAGACTGAGGATTTGGAGACGCACTCCAGCAAGCGCAGCCTCCGGCCTCTGAGATCACACATTCTGAACCTCTGTGGCCGGGGCTTTAGAAGCTCTTCAGAAGCTGCCTGTCAATGCCTCTCGGCCTGCTGGCTCTTCAGGGACTCCAGGTATCTGTCACATGAGTGCGCCAAGGAAGGAAACAGAAAAACCGGCCTGACCCAGTTTCCCTACGTGCCAGCCAAGCCAAGAGGAGCCACCAACGCAGCCAGAGCACATTCTCCAGGGTGGGGATCCGGGAACCTGAGGGGTGGGGACCGTGAGAGGCTTGGGTTAACCCCTCTACCAGTCTGCCGTGTCTCATGACACATAATTTCTCCCTTCTGAGCCTCATTCTGTCCACCTACAATGCAGGCAGAGCCACCTCTGATGCTCTGGGGCCTCTGGGAAGTAGGGTAGGAAGTAAATAAGGTGGCATTGCATTAACAAAACTCAGCTTGGCCCATCTCCATGGCCAGCGCAACGTGGGTTCAGAGTCACACCCAGGCTCAAGGCAGGTGAAGGAGATTGGAAAGAGAGAAGGAAAAAGGAGAGAGGAAGCGCTCCTGTTTCTTCTGGACTCAGCCCTTCCTGCCTCTGACTCTCTTGCTGACCTCCCTGCCAGTACAGGAGGTCTTCGTGTCACCTGGGTCCATGGCTTCCTGCCCTGACACTGCCCCCACCTTCTCCAGAGTCTTCCTGGGTCTCTTCAGCCATCGCCAGCTAAACAGACCTGGGCTGTGCAGGCTGCTTCTAGCTCCCCGGAGACTGTGAGGCTCACACCTTTGGACCAGATGACAAAAGCTCCTCTTCGTCAGCCCAAAGGAAGAAGTTTGGAGAGACAAAGAAATGAAGTCCGCAGACATCCCAGGGTGGATTTAGAAGCAGAGAGAAACCTGGAGGGTCTGGGGTGGAAGTGACCACTGCAGCCTAGGATGCCAGGCCCCAGTGAGCAGGATATGTGCGAGGCAAGTGTGTGGTGGGGGAAGGGACGGCCTTCTGGAGCTGCCGGCAGCGGATCCCAGGAGAATCCAAGGCCAGGATGAAGTGTCCCAAGTTAGGCGGCTGAACCTGGGGAGACTGAGGATTTGGAGACGCACTCCAGCAAGCGCAGCCTCCGGCCTCTGAGATCACACATTCTGAACCTCTGTGGCCGGGGCTTTAGAAGCTCTTCAGAAGCTGCCTGTCAATGCCTCTCGGCCTGCTGGCTCTTCAGGGACTCCAGGTATCTGTCACATGAGTGCGCCAGGAAGGAAACAGAGATGCCTTTCCCACTCATCCTGCCACCAGCCACCGCCACTCAGCCGCAAACCAGGCCACCGGCCTGACCCAGTTTCCCTACGTGCCAGCCAAGCCAAGAGGAGCCACCAACGCAGCCAGAGCAGGCGCCCAGGGTGACTCCCCGGCGCCGTCCCGCGGCCCCAGCTGCCCTCCTCTGGAGTTTCTTGGACGGCTCTGACTTTGGCTCAGCAAGGACTCCTGTGACTCATCTCCGGGAGGAAAAAGAAGAGGAGAAAGGGGCCTTTGTGGTCCCTGCTCTGGCCTGAAGCTGGCGCGTCCCTTGGGCAGCACCGCCTCCCAGTGGCCGTGTTGCCCCGGGGTTCTGGCCCAGCTCCGGCCCTGCTGGCTACATGATTGGTCCACCCTGTACACCCTGTAAACGCGAGCGGGTCTGGCCTGGTGCAGACGGGGCGGGGGGGGGCGGCGAGGCGATCACCGCCGTGGGGGTGCATTCTGGGTGAAGCCTTAACAAAGCATGGAATTGTTTGTCCAGCGCCAACGGGAGGGCAAGCTTGGGCTTTCAGGACTTTGCTCCAGAGGAGCCCTTTCACAGAGCGGTGTGGGAGCCACAGCCTTTTTCTGATGAAAGCCTGGCTTGGCTTCCTGCTTTCACATCCCGCGAGACCACGTGTCTGCTGCATTTTTAAAATAGATGGGAACATCTGCCTTTCCCCTTTTGTGAGTGGCCTATTCATATCTCTTGCCCATTTTTTCCGTTTTCTACTTTTTTCTCTTACTGATTTTTAGAAAATTCTCTAACATGTTGAGTTTGTCATGTGCTGCAAATATTTTCCTAAGCTTAGAATTTACCTCTATGTTGTTTTGGGTGATTTCAAAGGTTTCCCTGTTTGTCTTCTAACTCTTCTTTCTTTTTTTCCCCCTCCTTTTTCTTTCTTCCTCCTCCTTTCAAATCTTGGGATTTAGCTTTTAAGTCCTGAAATTTATTTTGATATAAAGTGTGAAGTAAAAGGGCTTCCCAGGTAGAGATAGTGGGATAGTGGTAAAGAACCTGCTCATCAGTGCTGAAGACATAAAAAACTCGGGTTCAATCCCTGGGTGGGAAAGATCCCCTGAAGGAGGGCATGGCAACCCGCTCCATTATTCTTACCTGGACAATCATCCTGCCACCAGCCACCGCCACTCAGCCGCAAACCAGGCCACCGGCCTGACCCAGTTTCCCTACGTGCCAGCCAAGCCAAGAGGAGCCACCAACGCAGCCAGAGCAGGCGCCCAGGGTGACTCCCGGCGCCGTCCGCGGCCCCAGCTGCCCTCCTCTGGAGTTTCTTGGACGGCTCTGACTTTGGCTCAGCAAGGACTCCTGTGACTCATCTCCGGGAGGAAAAAGAAGAGGAGAAAGGGGCCTTTGTGGTCCCTGCTCTGGCCTGAAGCTGGCGCGTCCCTTGGGCAGCACCGCCTCCCAGTGGCCGTGTTGCCCCGGGGTTCTGGCCCAGCTCCGGCCCTGCTGGCTACATGATTGGTCCACCCTGTACACCCTGTAAACGCGAGCGGGTCTGGCCTGGTGCAGACGGGGCAGGGGGGCGGCGAGGCGATCACCGCCGTGGGGGTGCATTCTGGGTGAAGCCTTAACAAAGCATGGAATTGTTTGTCCAGCGCCAACGGGAGGGCAAGCTTGGGCTTTCAGGACTTTGCTCCAGAGGAGCCCTTTCACAGAGCGGTGTGGGAGCCACAGCCTTTTTCTGATGAAAGCCTGGCTTGGCTTCCTGCTTTCACATCCCGCGAGACCACGTGTCTGCTGCATTTTTAAAATAGATGGGAACATCTGCCTTTCCCCTTTTGTGAGTGGCCTATTCATATCTCTTGCCCATTTTTTCCGTTTTCTACTTTTTTCTCTTACTGATTTTTAGAAAATTCTCTAACATGTTGAGTTTGTCATGTGCTGCAAATATTTTCCTAAGCTTAGAATTTACCTCTATGTTGTTTTGGGTGATTTCAAAGGTTTCCCTGTTTGTCTTCTAACTCTTCTTTCTTTTTTTCCCCCTCCTTTTTCTTTCTTCCTCCTCCTTTCAAATCTTGGGATTTAGCTTTTAAGTCCTGAAATTTATTTTGATATAAAGTGTGAAGTAAAAGGGCTTCCCAGGTAGAGATAGTGGGATAGTGGTAAAGAACCTGCTCATCAGTGCTGAAGACATAAAAAACTCGGGTTCAATCCCTGGGTGGGAAAGATCCCCTGAAGGAGGGCATGGCAACCCGCTCCATTATTCTTACCTGGACAATCCCACAGACAGAGGAGCCTGACAGGTTATGGCCTATGGGGTCGCAAAGAGTCGGACACAACTGAAGAGACTTAATGCACACACATAAAGATGTAGGCTGATTTTTTTCCCCCAAAGTAGTTAGCTAACTTTCTAAACACCATTATTCAGCCTTTATCCTGTGGTAGAATCCTTCCTTACTGATTTGAAACACCACCTCATTTATAGACTAAATGCTTGGGCCTGTTTCTGGCCAAGATCCTTATATACGAGTCAAAAGGAACAGACTTCTTACAAAAAAAAAGCATTACACCGCTGCTCAAGAATTTAGGACATATTCACATTCTTTACGTTCCAACTTAAAAATGCAATCTTGAGTCAGACATCTGTACATGAAAACTGGATGGGAAATATTTCATTTAAAAGGACAAAAACATTTTGGGGAATTCCCTGGTGGTCCAGTGTTCAGGACTCCATATGTTCACTGCCAAGGATGCACCCAAATTAAAAAATAAATAAATAAAAGTACAAGAACATTTTAAATTCTTTTTTTTTTTTTAACATTTATTTATTTATTTATTTTGGGCGGGGGTCAGGTTGGGGCGGGGGGGGAGCGGGCGGGCCACTTCTATTGGTCTTTCATTTCTCTATTTTCATCCATCTTTGTTCTTTGGCTCCTGTGGGCCTCCCATCGCGGTGGCATCTGTCGCCATGAGCACCGGCTCGGGGGGTGGCATCTGTTTTTTTTTTAGAAAATTCTCTAACATGTTGAGTTTGTCATGTGCTGCAAATATTTTCCTAAGCTTAGAATTTACCTCTATGTTGTTTTGGGTGATTTCAAAGGTTTCCCTGTTTGTCTTCTAACTCTTCTTTCTTTTTTTCCCCCTCCTTTTTCTTTCTTCCTCCTCCTTTCAAATCTTGGGATTTAGCTTTTAAGTCCTGAAATTTATTTTGATATAAAGTGTGAAGTAAAAGGGCTTCCCAGGTAGAGATAGTGGGATAGTGGTAAAGAACCTGCTCATCAGTGCTGAAGACATAAAAAACTCGGGTTCAATCCCTGGGTGGGAAAGATCCCCTGAAGGAGGGCATGGCAACCCGCTCCATTATTCTTACCTGGACAATCCCACAGACAGAGGAGCCTGACAGGTTATGGCCTATGGGGTCGCAAAGAGTCGGACACAACTGAAGAGACTTAATGCACACACATAAAGATATAGGCTGTTTTTTTCCCCCCAAAGTAGTTAGCTAACTTTCTAAACACCATTATTCAGCCTTTATCCTGTGGTAGAATCCTTCCTTACTGATTTGAAACACCACCTCATTTATAGACTAAATGCTTGGGCCTGTTTCTGGCCAAGATCCTTATATACGAGTCAAAAGGAACAGACTTCTTACAAAAAAAAAGCATTACACCGCTGCTCAAGAATTTAGGACATATTCACATTCTTTACGTTCCAACTTAAAAATGCAATCTTGAGTCAGACATCTGTACATGAAAACTGGATGGGAAATATTTCATTTAAAAGGACAAAAACATTTTGGGGAATTCCCTGGTGGTCCAGTGTTCAGGACTCCATATGTTCACTGCCAAGGATGCACCCAAATTAAAAAATAAATAAATAAAAGTACAAGAACATTTTAAATTCTTTTTTTTTTTTTTAACATTTATTTATTTATTTATTTTGGGCGGGGGTCAGGTTGGGGAGGGAGGGGAGCGGGCGGGCCACTTCTATTGGTCTTTCATTTCTTTATTTTCATCCATCTTTGTTCTTTGGCTCCTGTGGGCCTCCGATCGCGGTGGCATCTGTCATCGCAGAGCACCGGCTCTGGGTGCATGTGCTCCAGAGCTCCAGCTCGGTAATTGGACACATCAGTCCAGCCGCTCTGCGGCACGTGGGATCTTCCCAGGCCAGGGCTCGAACCGGAGCCCCTTGAACTGCAAGGCGGTGTCCTTACCCATTGGACCACCAGGGGAAGCCCTTAAATTCTTATAATACAAAATGCCAAGCCTCCCTCCAGAATGACTAGATTAATTCATATTCCACCAGAAGAGTATGAAATAGTAATATACTCATGCCAAGAATGAGAATTATTTGTAAAGATAAGTTCTAGTTTGAAAGACAAAGAACAACCACTTCATTGTTCTGTCTTACTCTGCAGTTCTTTGGTGCTGGGGAACCCCTCTCAGCAGGACCCTCTGGGCAAGGGTGGCCACTGACCTGTTTCCTCATCTGAGTCTCGCCTGAGACCTGCCTTAGCCTCCTCTCTTTCCTCCTTATGGATAATGTGACTGTAGTTAAAAAAATAATAATAATAAAGTGAAATTTGCCTAATGTTAAAGTGACCATTTAAGTGAGCCATTCATTGGCATTTATTAATAGCACATTCACAAGTTCATACAACCATCACCTCGATCTAGTTTCAAAACATATACCTCACCCCCAAAGCAGACCCATAGCCATTAAGCCAATCACTATCCACTCGTCTCTCCCCACAGCCAGGCAACCACAAACTTGCTTTCTGTCTTTCTGAACTTAACTATTCTGGATATGTTATATAAATGGAGTCATACATTATGTGATTCCTTTAAAAATATAAATTAGTTAATTAATTTTGGCTGTGCTGGGTTTTCTTTGCTGCCTGGGTGTTCTCCAGTTGCAATATACTGGTTTCTCACTGCAGCGGTTTCTCTTGCTGCAGAGTATGGACTCTAGCATGTGCAGGCTTCAGTAGTTGTGGTGCACGGGCTCAGCTGCCCCTCAGCATATGGCATCTTCCCAGACCAAGGATTGAACCTGTGTCCCCTGCTTTGTCAGGTGGATTCTTAACCAGTGGACCACCAGGGAAGTCCTCTATGTGACCTCTTGTGTCTGACTTCTTTCTCTTAGCAAAATGTTTTTGAGGCTTGCCTATGTTGTAGCATGTATCAGTACTTCATTCTTTTTTATTTGTTTATTTATTTTAGATTTTTTTAATTTATTTTTTAAAAATTTTTTGACTGCACCAGAAAACTGTGGGATCTTAGTCCCCTGACCAGGGATTGAACTCACACCCCTTGCATTGGAAGCATAGAGTCCTAACCACTGGACCACCAGGGAAGTCCTTTCATTCCTTTTTTTTTTCTTTTGTGACTTTAGTTATTTTAAATTTATTGGGTCTTTTAAAAATAGGTGTTGATTTTTAGAGAAGTTTTAGAGCTATAGAAAAATTCAGAGAGTACAGAGAGTTCTCATATACTGCATACCTTGTTGTTGGTTTTGTTGTTCAGCCATTCAGTCATATCAAACTCCACCTAGTTTCCCCTATTATTAACATTGCATATTAGAATGGCATAATCATTCCAATTAATGAACAAATATTAACACATTATTATTAACTAAAATCCATAGTTTTTCACTTCGCTTAGTTTTTAATCAATTTTTTTTCTTTTTTCATTCCTTTTTATAGGAGAATAATATTCCATTGTATGCCCATGCCACCATTGTTTATCCATTTCTTCACTGATGGACCTTTTGGGTCGCTTCCACTTTTTGGCTATTGTCAATAGTGCTATGACCATTTGTAGAGACTATGATTTTTTGAAGTAATCATTGGGTAGCAATGTGACATATCCACTCGTATCTCCCCACAGCCAGGCAACCACAAACTTGCTTTCTGTCTTTCTGAACTTAACTATTCTGGATATGTTATATAAATGGAGTCATACATTATGTGATTCCTTTAAAAATATAAATTAGTTAATTAATTTTGGCTGTGCTGGGTTTTCTTTGCTGCCTGGGTGTTCTCCAGTTGCAATATACTGGTTTCTCACTGCAGCGGTTTCTCTTGCTGCAGAGTATGGACTCTAGCATGTGCAGGCTTCAGTAGTTGTGGTGCACGGGCTCAGCTGCCCCTCAGCATATGGCATCTTCCCAGACCAAGGATTGAACCTGTGTCCCCTGCTTTGTCAGGTGGATTCTTAACCAGTGGACCACCAGGGAAGTCCTCTATGTGACCTCTTGTGTCTGACTTCTTTCTCTTAGCAAAATGTTTTTGAGGCTTGCCTATGTTGTAGCATGTATCAGTACTTCATTCTTTTTTATTTGTTTATTTATTTTAGATTTTTTTTTTTATTTATTTTTTAAAAATTTTTTGACTGCACCAGAAAACTGTGGGATCTTAGTCCCCTGACCAGGGATTGAACTCACACCCCTTGCATTGGAAGCATAGAGTCCTAACCACTGGACCACCAGGGAAGTCCTTTCATTCCTTTTTTTTTTCTTTTGTGACTTTAGTTATTTTAAATTTATTGGGTCTTTTAAAAATAGGTGTTGATTTTTAGAGAAGTTTTAGAGCTATAGAAAAATTCAGAGAGTACAGAGAGTTCTCATATACTGCATACCTTGTTGTTGGTTTTGTTGTTCAGCCATTCAGTCATATCAAACTCCACCTAGTTTCCCCTATTATTAACATTGCATATTAGAATGGCATAATCATTCCAATTAATGAACAAATATTAACACATTATTATTAACTAAAATCCATAGTTTTTCACTTCGCTTAGTTTTTAATCAATTTTTTTTCTTTTTTCATTCCTTTTTATAGGAGAATAATATTCCATTGTATGCCCATGCCACCATTGTTTATCCGTTTCTTCACTGATGGACCTTTTGGGTCGCTTCCACTTTTTGGCTATTGTCAATAGTGCTATGACCATTTGTAGAGACTATGATTTTTTGAAGTAATCATTGGGTAGCAATGTGACAAAGCAGATTTTGTAATCTGTGACTTTTTAATACATAAATGTCAGGGTGTTATAAAAGCAAACCACATTTTGACATACACTTAATAATAACTGACTCATTGGAAAAGCTCTGGATGCTGGGAAAGATTGAAGGCAAGAGAAGGGGACGACAGGACAAAATGGTTGGATGGCATCACTGAGTCAATGGACGTGAGTTTGAGCAAGCTCTGGGAGACGGTGAAGGACAGGCAAGCCTGGTGTGCTGCAGTCCATGGGGTCACCAAGAGTCAACATGACTGATAATATAAATAGGACTAGCATGGACCCTAAGAAACAGAACAGACACCCCTGGCTTCAGTTTCCTCATTTGAAGTGTGGATTAAAAGACTTCTTTTGGAAGCTGAGGGTGAGGTGTACACGGAATGACAGCAGGGCCTGGCTCCAGGTGAGGACCAGTGCTGGGTAGGGCAACCTCGCTACCTTCATCGAGTGGCTGTGCGACCCTGAGAGAGTGACCTCCACCAGCAGAAGGGGCCAGTGCTGGGGTGCAGGCGAGACCCTTTCAGAGCCCCTGGCCATCTCCTCCCTTATCTCCGGAGAAGGGTGTGACCCAATTGGGTCATGTCCCTGAGGCCTTGGTTTCCACATTCTCCCAAAGAAGTGGTTGGATTTAGGGGAGGGTCAAATACTGTACTGGTTCTAAAGCTCTAGGGAGAGTCTTGTCTGGGGATGGACACAGAGATACACACACACACGCACAGACAGACACACAGACACACGCACATACACACACAGACGAAGCATCTGCATGTCAGATGGGCCACCTGAGTCACCTCCTGGGGTTTTAGAACCCAAGCTCTGCTGGTCTTGAAAATCACCCCAGTCAATTTTATTCTAATCCATAGTTTTCACTTGTTAGTTTTTAATCAATTTTTTCTTTTTCATTCCTTTTATAGGAGAATAATATTCCATTGTATGCCCATGCCACCATTGTTTATCCGTTTCTTCACTGATGGACCTTTTGGGTCGCTTCCACTTTTTGGCTATTGTCAATAGTGCTATGACCATTTGTAGAGACTATGATTTTTTGAAGTAATCATTGGGTAGCAATGTGACAAAGCAGATTTTGTAATCTGTGACTTTTTAATACATAAATGTCAGGGTGTTATAAAAGCAAACCACATTTTGACATACACTTAATAATAACTGACTCATTGGAAAAGCTCTGGATGCTGGGAAAGATTGAAGGCAAGAGAAGGGGACGACAGGACAAAATGGTTGGATGGCATCACTGAGTCAATGGACGTGAGTTTGAGCAAGCTCTGGGAGACGGTGAAGGACAGGCAAGCCTGGTGTGCTGCAGTCCATGGGGTCACCAAGAGTCAACATGACTGATAATATAAATAGGACTAGCATGGACCCTAAGAAACAGAACAGACACCCCTGGCTTCAGTTTCCTCATTTGAAGTGTGGATTAAAAGACTTCTTTTGGAAGCTGAGGGTGAGGTGTACACGGAATGACAGCAGGGCCTGGCTCCAGGTGAGGACCAGTGCTGGGTAGGGCAACCTCGCTACCTTCATCGAGTGGCTGTGCGACCCTGAGAGAGTGACCTCCACCAGCAGAAGGGGCCAGTGCTGGGGTGCAGGCGAGACCCTTTCAGAGCCCCTGGCCATCTCCTCCCTTATCTCCGGAGAAGGGTGTGACCCAATTGGGTCATGTCCCTGAGGCCTTGGTTTCCACATTCTCCCAAAGAAGTGGTTGGATTTAGGGGAGGGTCAAATACTGTACTGGTTCTAAAGCTCTAGGGAGAGTCTTGTCTGGGGATGGACACAGAGATACACACACACACGCACAGACAGACACACAGACACACGCACATACACACACAGACGAAGCATCTGCATGTCAGATGGGCCACCTGAGTCACCTCCTGGGGTTTTAGAACCCAAGCTCTGCTGGTCTTGAAAATCACCCCAGAGTAGAACAGTGACTCTGAAAACCTTTTCTAGGCATCTTCATGTGTGAAAGCTCTTTTCTTTTCTTTTTTTTTAAAGATTTATTTATTTATTTATTTTGGGGTTGGGGAGGGAGGAGAGAGGGCGGGCCACTTCTATTGGTCTTTCATTTCTCTATTTTCATCCATCTTTGTTCTTTGGCTCCTGTGGGCCTCCCATCGCGGTGGTGTCTGTTGTTGCAGAGCGCTGGCTCTGGGCGCATGCGCTCCAGAGCTCCGGCTCAGTAGTTGGACACATGGGTCCAGCCGCTCCTCGGCACGTGGAATCTTCCCAGACCAGGGCTCCAACCGGTGCCCCTTGCACTGCAAGGCGGTGTCCTTACCCACTGGACCACCAGGGGAAGCCCGGAAAGCTCTTTTCTTCTTAGGCCCTTCCTCTTCCTTTGTCACTCTGCAAATGTGTGTGGATCGGGCCACATCTCCCTGTTGAGGGCTGGGTTGAGGGCTTGGGGAAGTCTGGAAAGATCAGCCTGGGCCTTCCTTTCTGACTGTCCTCTCCCCAGCTCCTGCAACAATCGGAGAAGCCCATTGGAAAAAGTAAACAGCTCACAGTATTTTACAGAGGTCATAAAACGTGGCTCCACCCTCCAAAGGAAGCCAAGGAAGGGAAGGAACCATGGAACAGATGGGGCCTGGGGAGGAGGCAGCACTGAGAGCAGAGGCTTGGAGGAAAGTGATGGGCGGGACTCAGATCCTGCACGGCGGCTCAGCGGCAGCTTGCAAGTGGAACTGACAGCGCATGCGCAGCCGGTCCTCTAGGCTCCCGCCTCGGAGACCCTTTCAGAGCCCCTGGCCATCTCCTCCCTTATCTCCGGAGAAGGTGTGACCCAATTGGGTCATGTCCCTGAGGCCTTGGTTTCCACATTCTCCCAAAGAAGTGGTTGGATTTAGGGGAGGGTCAAATACTGTACTGGTTCTAAAGCTCTAGGGAGAGTCTTGTCTGGGGATGGACACAGAGATACACACACACACGCACAGACAGACACACAGACACACGCACATACACACACAGACGAAGCATCTGCATGTCAGATGGGCCACCTGAGTCACCTCCTGGGGTTTTAGAACCCAAGCTCTGCTGGTCTTGAAAATCACCCCAGAGTAGAACAGTGACTCTGAAAACCTTTTCTAGGCATCTTCATGTGTGAAAGCTCTTTTCTTTTCTTTTTTTTTAAAGATTTATTTATTTATTTATTTTGGGGTTGGGGAGGGAGGAGAGAGGGCGGGCCACTTCTATTGGTCTTTCATTTCTCTATTTTCATCCATCTTTGTTCTTTGGCTCCTGTGGGCCTCCCATCGCGGTGGTGTCTGTTGTTGCAGAGCGCTGGCTCTGGGCGCATGCGCTCCAGAGCTCCGGCTCAGTAGTTGGACACATGGGTCCAGCCGCTCCTCGGCACGTGGAATCTTCCCAGACCAGGGCTCCAACCGGTGCCCCTTGCACTGCAAGGCGGTGTCCTTACCCACTGGACCACCAGGGGAAGCCCGGAAAGCTCTTTTCTTCTTAGGCCCTTCCTCTTCCTTTGTCACTCTGCAAATGTGTGTGGATCGGGCCACATCTCCCTGTTGAGGGCTGGGTTGAGGGCTTGGGGAAGTCTGGAAAGATCAGCCTGGGCCTTCCTTTCTGACTGTCCTCTCCCCAGCTCCTGCAACAATCGGAGAAGCCCATTGGAAAAAGTAAACAGCTCACAGTATTTTACAGAGGTCATAAAACGTGGCTCCACCCTCCAAAGGAAGCCAAGGAAGGGAAGGAACCATGGAACAGATGGGGCCTGGGGAGGAGGCAGCACTGAGAGCAGAGGCTTGGAGGAAAGTGATGGGCGGGACTCAGATCCTGCACGGCGGCGGCTCAGCGGCAGCTTGCAAGTGGAACTGACAGCGCATGCGCAGCCGGTCCTCTAGGCTCCCCGCCTCGGATCCACAGGCTGGGTCTTCTTTCACTGCCCAGGCTCCTGAGGGGTGGGAAGAGACACAGAACTTTGTTTTCTGTAAATGTGTCTCATTTTGGAGCGCCTTTTCCATCAGGCTGATAGCGAAAAGTAGTCACTTCTTCCAGGAGTTGTACCTTACTTCTGAGGTCTTAGTGCAATAATGAGGAGGAGGAGAATGGCATTTTCATTCTCATGAAACAATGCCCAAGTCACTTCTGAGGTTCTCCTAACCCCATCTACAGGCCCCCATTCTTCAGCTCTGATGTTTCCTGGTATTTCCTCATGGTCACTGTCACAGCCCAAGAGCATCCCCAAGCCATCCCCCCATGCCTCACCCTGACCCCCAGACTTCCACTGCGTCCCAGGGTATCTTGTTATTCCTCAGGCCCTCTCCTGCTTCTGGGCCCTCTCCCCACTGCTCTGGCCAAGAGGTCCCCTTTTAGCACCTCTGGAAATTAACTTAGTTCTCCTAAGAGGCAGGCTCTTAAAAAAAGATGTTTTAGTTGCTTCTACTTCCCTCTTCTTCCTCTCTGCTCTGCTTCGACCCACAAAAACGGCTCAAATGTGGGAAAGGAAATGGAAATATACAGAGAGAAGAAAGAACACCGACTATCTCACATGGAGTCACATACATAAGTTCATACAGGAGACACCATGTTTTTTAATGCTCAGCACTTCTACAGTCCTAAACCAAGATCATACAAGGTCTAGAAATTTGGCATCCATAGGATGAGTCCAAAAATAGAACGATGGTGTCTGTTGCTAGGGTGGTTAAGGCTGAGAACAAGCACTGTGTAATCTCACCATTGTCTCCTGATATTATCCTCTTTTATGGATGAGGAAACTAAGGCTTAATAAAGTCACCTAACAAGTGTCCTTCCAACATGCATACCCAAACCATTTTACAGAGGCATAAGGAAGCCAAGGAAGGAAGGAACCATGGAACAGATGGGGCCTGGGAGGAGGCAGCACTGAGAGCAGAGGCTTGGAGGAAAGTGATGGGCGGGACTCAGATCCTGCACGGGGGCCCTCAGCGGCAGCTTGCAAGTGGAACCGACAGCCCATGCGCAGCCGGTCCTCTAGGCTCCCCGCCTCGGATCCACAGGCTGGGTCTTCTTTCACTGCCCAGGCTCCTGAGGGGTGGGAAGAGACACAGAACTTTGTTTTCTGTAAATGTGTCTCATTTTGGAGCGCCTTTTCCATCAGGCTGATAGCGAAAAGTAGTCACTTCTTCCAGGAGTTGTACCTTACTTCTGAGGTCTTAGTGCAATAATGAGGAGGAGGAGAATGGCATTTTCATTCTCATGAAACAATGCCCAAGTCACTTCTGAGGTTCTCCTAACCCCATCTACAGGCCCCCATTCTTCAGCTCTGATGTTTCCTGGTATTTCCTCATGGTCACTGTCACAGCCCAAGAGCATCCCCAAGCCATCCCCCCATGCCTCACCCTGACCCCCAGACTACCACTGGGTCCCAGGGTATCTTGTTGTTCCTCGGGCCCTCTCCTGCTTCTGGGCACTCTCCCACTGCTCTGGCCAAGAGGCCCCCTTTTTAGCACCTCTGGAAATTAACTTAGTTCTCCTAAGAGGCAGGCTCTTAAAAAAAGATGTTTTAGTTGCTTCTACTTCCCTCTTCTTCCTCTCTGCTCTGCTTCGACCCACAAAAACGGCTCAAATGTGGGAAAGGAAATGGAAATATACAGAGAGAAGAAAGAACACCGACTATCTCACATGGAGTCACATACATAAGTTCATACAGGAGACACCATGTTTTTTAATGCTCAGCACTTCTACAGTCCTAAACCAAGATCATACAAGGTCTAGAAATTTGGCATCCATAGGATGAGTCCAAAAATAGAACGATGGTGTCTGTTGCTAGGGTGGTTAAGGCTGAGAACAAGCACTGTGTAATCTCACCATTGTCTCCTGATATTATCCTCTTTTATGGATGAGGAAACTAAGGCTTAATAAAGTCACCTAACAAGTGTCCTTCCAACATGCATACCCAAACCATTTTGTGAAAAGGGATGCTCAAGTTGAGTGAACTAAATCCTAAGCTTAGTTGTGGCTATACAGATGAACCCTTTATTCAAACAGAACTTCCACAGGAAACCTGAAAGTGTATTTCCGCTCTGGTTGAAGGCAACGGGTCAGAGGGCTCCACATGAAGAAAGAAGACTTTCTCCTCTGTCTCATCCCTGGAAGTCACCTGGGGCTGTTCTGTGATGTCCGAGGCCCAGCAACCCTCTGATCTCTGTGGCCTCAGGGCCAGTCCCTCTGACTCGGACGGAAACATTTCTTGGTGCCCAGCCCAGTAGATTTCCTTGGAAGACGTTGACTTTGTGGTTTACGCAATCAAAACGTCCCGCTTGGTTCCTTCCTTGAGGCTGCCGGGTCCCTGAGCCCAGACACCAGGTCGGGGCCAGATTCTTGGCCTCCAAGAAGGCTTGGAGGCTGGCCCACCCCCTGCTGCCCAGTCTCACCACTGCATCCGTTGCAAGAAGCCAAGGCTGCATGGGGCCAATTGCTTTAAATAAACCTTAATCCTGCTCAGAGTTAGATTGACAGGGCCTTTGGGAAGGGCCAGAAGGAACAGAGCTATGATTTGTCCCTTGAGGCAGTTTTTTCCTTTCTTCTTGCCAAATCTCTTCACTGAGGCTGTTGCTATCCCACCCCCCTTTATTCATACAACGAATGTTTCCAGAAACACTAATAGCCCTTGGGCTTCCATAGCTGGTCATTTCATCCATTCGCTCATTGGAGAACCATGAGGCAAGCACCTACAGAGGACCAGGGGCTGAGTTAAACACCTGGGATGCAAAGGTGTCAAAGATGCATCTCCTTCACAGTCCTCAGGTCATAGGTCGCAGGTCACCGTCCATGCCTCCGTACTTTTCTAGCCCTGGGAAATTGTAGTGGACATTTTCTGGCTTTTGGCCACTCAGTGTTCATTTCCCCTAATAGCTCTCTGGTTTCCTTTCCCATGACCTGCCCTCCATGAGCACAGCCTTGCTGAGACAATGCACTGGGGAAGGGTGCCCTCCCCTCCTGAAAAATCAAAGGGGAGCCTGTTCTTCCTCTTTCTGCCCTAATGAGACCAAAACCTGGAGACACGACCCAGGTCCTGCAAGCCGGACCCTTTCCAGGACTTGGAAACAAAGTTGGGAGAGACAGTCAGTGCATTCACCCCAGCAGTGCGACCTCTGCCGAGGAATGCTGCTTCTGGTGCTTCTTCCACGGCTGGTTCTCCAGCCTTCCTGTGGATTCTGGGAATCTTCCGAGTTTCCTTTTTCATCCCTTTCTTTTTCTTTTTAAAATTTAGTCTTGGCGGCACAGGGTCTTTGATGCAGTGTGCTGGCTCTTCTTTCCTATCTATCTATATCTATCTATTGCTTATTTGCATGGAGCCTTAGCTGCAGCATGAGGGATCTACATTGCATCATGTGGGATCTTCCGCTGTGGCTCATAGACTCTGGCTGCAGCACGCAGGCTCAGTTCCTCCATGGCATATGAGAATCTTAGTTTCCCTGACCAGGGATCAAACCTGTGTCCTCTGCATTGAATTCAGATTCCTAACCACTGAACCACCAGGGAAGTCCCTTCTTTTCTTCTCTTTCTTTTTTTAAAATTTTGGCCTCTTTTATTGGTCTTTCATTTATTTATTTTCACCCATCTTTATTCTTTGGCCTATGTGGGCCTCCCATTGCAATGGCCTCTCATTGCAGAGCACCAGCTCTGGGCACGTGTGCTCCAGAGCGCTGGCTCTTAACTGGACACACTGGTCCAGCCGGTCCGTGGCACTTGGGATCTTCCCAGGCCAGGGGTCGAACCCACTGGACCAGTGCACTCTTAACCCACTGGACCACCAGGGAAGCCCTCTTCTTTTCTTAAGATTGCTAGAGTTGCAGTCAGAAGAACCCGGACTCACATCCCAGGTTCCAGTTATTTCCCTTGCATCTAACTTGCTTGTTGCATCCATTGCCGAGCAACTGTTCTTGATCAGGGGTTGTGGGTGCATCAACCTGAAGGAAGACAGACAAACCACAAGTGTTTAAACTATGAGAAGCATCCGGCAAGCTCAGGGAACAGGGAGGAAGAGGTCAGCTCTGCCTGGTGGTAGGAGGAAGGCAGGTCATCCAAAGAGAGTTCCCTGCTTTTGCCCCCCCCCCCTCATGTCCTTGCCCTAATGAGACCAAAACCTGGAGACACGACCCAGGTCCTGCAAGCCGGACCCTTTCCAGGACTTGGAAACAAAGTTGGGAGAGACAGTCAGTGCATTCACCCCAGCAGTGCGACCTCTGCCGAGGAATGCTGCTTCTGGTGCTTCTTCCACGGCTGGTTCTCCAGCCTTCCTGTGGATTCTGGGAATCTTCCGAGTTTCCTTTTTCATCCCTTTCTTTTTCTTTTTAAAATTTAGTCTTGGCGGCACAGGGTCTTTGATGCAGTGTGCTGGCTCTTCTTTCCTATCTATCTATATCTATCTATTGCTTATTTGCATGGAGCCTTAGCTGCAGCATGAGGGATCTACATTGCATCATGTGGGATCTTCCGCTGTGGCTCATAGACTCTGGCTGCAGCACGCAGGCTCAGTTCCTCCATGGCATATGAGAATCTTAGTTTCCCTGACCAGGGATCAAACCTGTGTCCTCTGCATTGAATTCAGATTCCTAACCACTGAACCACCAGGGAAGTCCCTTCTTTTCTTCTCTTTCTTTTTTTAAAATTTTGGCCTCTTTTATTGGTCTTTCATTTATTTATTTTCACCCATCTTTATTCTTTGGCCTATGTGGGCCTCCCATTGCAATGGCCTCTCATTGCAGAGCACCAGCTCTGGGCACGTGTGCTCCAGAGCGCTGGCTCTTAACTGGACACACTGGTCCAGCCGGTCCGTGGCACTTGGGATCTTCCCAGGCCAGGGATCGAACCCACTGGACCAGTGCACTCTTAACCCACTGGACCACCAGGGAAGCCCTCTTCTTTTCTTAAGATTGCTAGAGTTGCAGTCAGAAGAACCCGGACTCACATCCCAGGTTCCAGTTATTTCCCTTGCATCTAACTTGCTTGTTGCATCCATTGCCGAGCAACTGTTCTTGATCAGGGGTTGTGGGTGCATCAACCTGAAGGAAGACAGACAAACCACAAGTGTTTAAACTATGAGAAGCATCCGGCAAGCTCAGGGAACAGGGAGGAAGAGGTCAGCTCTGCCTGGTGGTAGGAGGAAGGCAGGTCATCCAAAGAGAGTTCCCTGCTTTTGCCCTCTCTGTCCTTCCCTTCCTCACCCTTCTCAACACTGTCGATGGACAACTGGAATGCTTCCACTTTTTAGCCATTGTGAACAATGCTGCTATGAACGTGGGGGTACAAGTATTTCTTCAAGTGTCTGCTTTCAAAACGTCCTGGTATATACCCACAAAGTAGAATTGCTGGATCATATTGCTCGTTTTGAGGAACTACTCATATTGTTTTTTTCAAACTTTTAATTTTATATTGGAGTAGAGGAGATTAACAATGTTGTGATAGCTTCAGGTGGACAGCAAGGGGACTCAGCCATCCATATACATGTATCCATTCTCCCCCAAACTCCCCCTTCCATCCAGGCTGCCACATAACATTGAACAGAGTCCTTTTGCTTACAGTAGGGCTTTTTGATTATTCATTTTATTGTTTTTTTGGAAAAATATTTATTTATTCTATCTGACTGTACTAGGTCTCAGTTGCAGCTGAAATGTGGGATCTAGGGGTCAAACTCAGGCCTCTTGTATTGGGAACATGGAGTCTTAGCCACTGAACCATCAGGGAAGCCCTATTCATTTAAAAAAATTTTTTTTTTTTGTCCACTTCTATTGATCTTTCATTTATCCACTTTCATCCATCTTTGTTCTTTGGCCTCCCATCGCAGTGGCCTCTCTTGCTGCAGAGCACAGGCTCTGGGAGTATGCGCTTCAGAGTTTCAGCTCAGTAGTTGGACACAGCGGTCCATCTGCTCCGCGGCACGTGGGATCTTCCCAGGCTAGGGATCGAACTGGCGCCCCTTGCACTGCAAGGCGGTGTCCTTACCCACTGGGCCACCAGGGAAGCCCCCTATTCATTTTAAATACAACAGTGTGTATATGTCAATCTCAAACTCCCTAACTGTTCCTTCCCCCCATCCTTCCTCTCTGGCAACCATAATTTTATTCTCTATCATTGTGAATCTGTTTCTATTTTGTAAATAATTCATTTATATCATTTCTTTTTAGATTCCACATACAAAGGATATCCTATGATATTTGTCTTTCTCTGTTTTTGGTTTTGACAGCCCACATAATTGTACATTCCCACCAACAATGCACAAGTGTTTGAATTTCTTCATACCCTTTTCAATGCTTCTTGTTTTTTGTTAATAGCAATCCTAATGGATGAAGTGGTATCTCATTGTGGTTTTGGTTTGCATTTCTTTAATGATTAGTGACATTGAGCATGTTTTCTTGTGCTTATTGGCCATTCCTATACCTTTGTAGAAATGTGTAAGTCCTTTGCCCATTATAAAATTGTGTTGTGTGATTTTTTTGGCTGTTGATTCAGAGGACATACATATTCTGGAAGTCACCCTTTCTCAGGTATAGTTTGCAAATATTTTTTCCTGTTCTGGGCCACCTTTTCACTGTTACCTGAGCCCTTTGATGTATGCCATGAAGAAGATTTTTTAAAATTTTTGTTTATTTGTTTTTGGCTGCACTGGGTCTTTGTCGCTGCTTGGGGCAGACTTTCTCTAGTTCCTCTCTAGTTGCAGTGCTGGGGCTTCTCACTGTGGTGGCTTCTCTCTCTCTCTTTTTTTTTTTTTTTAAAAAAAAAACCTTTTATTTATTTATTTTTGGCTATGCTGGGTCTTTGCTGATGTGTGGGTTTAGCTGCTCTGTGGTATGTGGGATCTTCCTGGGTCAGGGATCGAACCTGTGTCTCCTGCATTGGCAGACTGGTTCTTATCCACTGAGCCACAAGGGAAGCCCTGTGGTGGCTTACCTTGCTGTGGAGCTTGGGCTCTAGGAGCCGGGGGCTTTGGTCACTGTGGTGCACTGGCTTAGTTGCCCTGTGGCATGCGGAGCCTTCCTAGGGATCAGATCCACGTGTCCTACGCTGGCAGGTGGATTCTTAACCCCTAGACCACCAGGGAAGTCCGTGGAGGAAGTTTTAAAGGGTGGGTAAGAAGTTGGCCAGTTTGGGCAGCAGTGGAGTGACAGGAAGGTGTTTTCGTCCAAGGAAACAGCCTGTGTAAACACACAGAGGAAAGACACAGCAGTGAGAAGTGGAGTCTTGCTAGCACACGTGTCCAGCGGGTAGGAGATGAGGAGAGAGGAGGCTGAAGGAACCACAGAACAGTAGCCTGGCGAAGTGGTTTGGACTGTATTCTAATACGGAGCTACTCAAGGTGTAGTCCCAGCCCCCTGCCCCCGCATCACCTGTGTGCTTAGTTGCTCAGTCGTATCTGACTCTTTGTGACTCCATGAACTGCAGCCCGCCAGGCTTCTCTGCCCATGGAACTCACTAGGCAAGAATACTGGAGTGGGTTGCCATGCCCTCCTCCAAGGGGATCTTTCCAACCCAGGGATGGAACCTGGGTCTCCTGCATTGCAGGTGGATTCCTTACCACTGAGCCATCCTACTAGGAGTTAAAAATGCTCCCTGTTGGGCTTCCCTGGTGGTCCAGTGGGTAAAGTGTCCGCGTTGCAGTACAAGGGGCACCGGCTTGATCCCCAGTCCGGGAAGATCCCACTAGCCGCAGAACGGCTGGACTGGTGTGTGTGTTCAATCAGGAGCCAGAGCTCTGGAGCGCTTGTGCCCAGAGCCGGTGCTCTGCAACGAGAGAGGCCACTGCAAGGGGAGGCCCACACAGGCCAAAGAATAGAGATGGAGGAAAATAAAAAACAAACAAACAAAAACCAATAAAAGACGCCAACATTAAAAAAAAAATAAGATCCCTGTTGCCCTACCAGAGTAAGTCAGAGTTATACTCTGGGGTGGGGCCCAGGGATCTGGCTATTAACAAGCCGTTGGTATTCTTCCTATTCTCAGTCGAGTCTGAGCACTGTTCCAGGGGCCATGAGGAGCCACTGAGGGGGTCTAGCTAGGCGCGTGAAAAGACAACCTGGGCTGTTCTTCAGGTTGGGGCGCCCCAGGCATGACTCTTCCCCTGTCATCCTCCAACCAGCTCCCGTCCACCCCATCCGGCTGCCTCCAGCGTTCCCCTCCGGCTCCTAGCCTTCCGCCCCTTCCCCCTCCCGTGTCTGCTGCTTTCTGCACGGTCCTGGTCAGGGGCGGCGGAGAGGGCCCGAGCTGCTGCAGCCAAGCCCACATTCCTCTCACTTCCTGCCATTGTCCTAGGTTCCTGTGACTGCGACTCTGCTCTTCCCCGGGCCGCCCCAGAACCTCGGAGAGCGGTGACTCATTTCCTTTCTTCCCAGTGACATAATCCCGAGCCCAGTTGAGCTGGTCCAGCCGGCGGCCCAGCCTCCTCCCCCTCCGCCTAGATCGCGGGCGCCGCACGGCCCTTTTCGGCCCGCAGGGGGCGCCCGAGCCCGCAGAGCTTCTCGGGGCCACCAGGACCACCCTGACGGTCGTGTATGGGCAAGCTGGGACCTGGGGGAGGGTGTGCGTTGACCAAGGCATCACAGCCCATCCTGGGAAGCCAGGGACTGGAACATGGCACTTTCGGCCCCGCAGGCCGATGGTTTTCCCACAGACCCCACAAGACCCACAGATGTTCATTTTACCCTCTTCATCCCCCGCCCTTACCCCGTGGTGTTTCCCACGCAAAGTTTGCAGACAATATTTCCCAGATTCTGATCATTTGCCGGCCCGGAAACACAGTCACCCCTGGAAACAGCAGGAACTGGAGGCAGCTGGGGCTCCACCCGGGAAGCATGTTGATCTATGGTGGTTTTGTGGCAGTATGGTGGCTTCATGTCTTCTATGGACACCGAAAATGTGCTGCGGTTGTTGTTTTTTAAAGAATGTTGTCGGACTCTTTATGACCCCATGAACTGTAGCCTGCCAGGCTCCTCTGTCCATGGAATTTTCCAGGAAAGAGTACTGGAGTGGGGTGCCATTTCCTACTCCAGGGGGATTTTACTGATTCAGGGACCGAACTCACTCCTCTTGCTTCTCCTGCACTGTCAGGCGGATTCTTTACCACCAGGGTAAAGTCAGTATTGTAAGTGGATGGTTGAGTTCTAGGAAGCCTACCTCCCAAGGTGGAGCTTCTGTGAAACAGCTGCAGGGCCATTTCCAGAAGGTCTGCGGCAGCTGCCGGGAACAGAGCCAGAGAAAGCCCATTCCTATTGTGTGTGGCCCTATTTCTATCCATGGACAAATGGAGGCTACCAGGGCTTGAGCTAACACAGCTAGTGGGAAGTGAGCTTGCTGTTCTTGGAAATGTTCAAGCCGGGGCTGGACTACCATCCTGGGGGTGGCATCATAGGGGTTTAGCTCAGGATGGAGTCTTCCCGGGTGGTTCTGTGGTTAAGGATCCGCCTACCCATGTGGGAAACGCTGGTTCTATCCCTGGGTCAGGAAGATCCCCTGGAGGAGGACATGGCAACCTACTCCAGTATTCTTGCCTGGAGAATTTCATGGACAGAGGAGGCTGGTGGGCTACAGTCCACGGGGTTGCAAAGAGCTGGACACAACTGATCATGTGCACATGCGCTCCTCACATGCATGCTTCAGGATGGGAGCTTGGGCTAAATGGACCTTAGGGTCATTTCTCTGAGGCACAAACAGTGAAGCTAAGGAGGATATGTCTGAGACCCCCCCACCCAAGCGTTTCTGGCCCTTCCACCATGATGCCCTGAGAGCAGAGGCTTAAAGGAATGGAGTTTTCTCCAGAGCATTCTGGGGACCGGTTCCTGGCTGGTCTGCACTTCCTCCAGAGGGTTGGGAAAGCTCTGACATGACCTCACCATCCGACCTCGTGGCCCAGCTGCCCTCTGATGAGACATTGACTTGTAGTGGGAGGGGCCTTTGACTTGCAATGGAGGAGTCTGAAATCTAAGTTCAGACCCCACCTCCACCACTTCATCAGCAAATTCTCTCACTTCTCTGAACTCCAGGTTCTCCAGCTCGTAAAAGGAGAATGAAGGTATTTATTTAGAGTTGTTGCAAGGTGATGCATGCCTGGTGCATAGTAAGAGCTTAAAGAACATCCATTCTCTCTGATTTGCTTTAGTTCAGGGGACAGATTGTGCTCCTCTTGGGAAAGTTGAGAACACTCCCGAAAAGAAGGTTGAATGTTGAAAGTGTCTACAGAGAACTCTCATCAAAAGCCGTTCACTTTTTCCTTCTACATCTGAAAACTCTTCAACAGTGAATGTGGCTGGAACACAGCCGTCCTTGCGCGTCTCCCCAGACCTCCCCAGTCCCAGCTTACTCCCTTTTAATAGGAAGACAGTGAGAAAGAGAGCCACAAACCCCTGCTAGCAGGTCCTATAGACATTTGGGCTTGAGCTAACACAGCTAGTGGGAAGTGAGCTTGCTGTTCTTGGAAATGTTCAAGCCGGGGCTGGACTACCATCCTGGGGGTGGCATCATAGGGGTTTAGCTCAGGATGGAGTCTTCCCGGGTGGTTCTGTGGTTAAGGATCCGCCTACCCATGTGGGAAACGCTGGTTCTATCCCTGGGTCAGGAAGATCCCCTGGAGGAGGACATGGCAACCTACTCCAGTATTCTTGCCTGGAGAATTTCATGGACAGAGGAGGCTGGTGGGCTACAGTCCACGGGGTTGCAAAGAGCTGGACACAACTGATCATGTGCACATGCGCTCCTCACATGCATGCTTCAGGATGGGAGCTTGGGCTAAATGGACCTTAGGGTCATTTCTCTGAGGCACAAACAGTGAAGCTAAGGAGGATATGTCTGAGACCCCCCCACCCAAGCGTTTCTGGCCCTTCCACCATGATGCCCTGAGAGCAGAGGCTTAAAGGAATGGAGTTTTCTCCAGAGCATTCTGGGGACCGGTTCCTGGCTGGTCTGCACTTCCTCCAGAGGGTTGGGAAAGCTCTGACATGACCTCACCATCCGACCTCGTGGCCCAGCTGCCCTCTGATGAGACATTGACTTGTAGTGGGAGGGGCCTTTGACTTGCAATGGAGGAGTCTGAAATCTAAGTTCAGACCCCACCTCCACCACTTCATCAGCAAATTCTCTCACTTCTCTGAACTCCAGGTTCTCCAGCTCGTAAAAGGAGAATGAAGGTATTTATTTAGAGTTGTTGCAAGGTGATGCATGCCTGGTGCATAGTAAGAGCTTAAAGAACATCCATTCTCTCTGATTTGCTTTAGTTCAGGGGACAGATTGTGCTCCTCTTGGGAAAGTTGAGAACACTCCCGAAAAGAAGGTTGAATGTTGAAAGTGTCTACAGAGAACTCTCATCAAAAGCCGTTCACTTTTTCCTTCTACATCTGAAAACTCTTCAACAGTGAATGTGGCTGGAACACAGCCGTCCTTGCGCGTCTCCCCAGACCTCCCCAGTCCCAGCTTACTCCCTTTTAATAGGAAGACAGTGAGAAAGAGAGCCACAAACCCCTGCTAGCAGGTCCTATAGACATTTCTTTGATGGAAACATTTTGTAAATCATCTCAGCTTTAGTTCTCTGAACTAGCTGAGTCTTCCCACCCAGGCAACCTCCACCCTGCCTGAATTTCTAACATGCCAAGACTGGTAGGAGGATGTGGGTTCTGGCATCTCACAGAACTCAGAATCCTAGCTTCCCCATTTTCTTGCTTTGTGACATTGGGCAAGTCCCTGAGTCACACTTCGCTAACCTCAGATGAGGCCAATAAACGGCTCCTTGGCTGGGTTGCTGAGGAGTTCAATGGGAATGCCTATGCCAGGAGCTCACACTTACACAGTAGATGCTTAATAGATGGTAATTAATATTTACATTAAGTGCTTAGAGTGCTGCCTGGCACATAGTTAAGTGCTATATAAATGTTTACTAAATAGTTAGAAACAGATAAATTAAAACTGACATATGTAAAGAGATGAGTACATAAATATAGAAACGGCAGTTAGCAGAAACCGACACAGCATTGTGAAGCATTTATTCTCCAATTAAAAAAAAAAAAAAATAGCACTTGGATCAAACTCTTCCCTTCTACGCCTCCCAGTCTTCTTCTGAAAACTTGTCTCCTAGCCTCTTCCCCTCCCAGTTCTGACCCCAACTTCCTCTGACTACTACAGTGAAGTTTAAGATTTGGGCACTAGAAAGGACAGTTCTTATTCACAAAGAAGTTGAAGATACTGGGGCTTCCCTGGTGGCCCAGTGGGTAAAAAGTCCGCCTTGCAGTGTAAGGGGCACCGGTTCAATCCCTGGCCCAGGATAATCCCAAATGCCACGGAGCGGCTGGACCGGTGAGTCCAATTAGGAGCCAGCGCTCTGATGAGCCAGTGCTCATGCACCCAGAGCAGGTGCTCTGCAAGGAGAGAGGCCACTGCAATGGGAGGCCCACACAGGCCAAAGAACAAAGATGGATGAAAATAAATAAATGAAAGACCAATAAGAGAGGCCAAAATTTAAAAGAAAAGAAAGAAGTTGAAGATACTGAAAGACAGGACCTTCTGGCTCAAACCATTCATCCAGTTGTTATCAGAGGAGACCTCTCTTTTATGACAACATCTTGTAAGACATTACTCACATAAACTCTCATTCGTGTCTTTCAACAACCCCAGAAGGGGTGGTAAGGATAAAGATTAGTCGCTCAATATTTCCCAAAGAGACTGGAAGGACGTGAGAAGTACTGGGGTTTCCTCGCCCAGGCCCCAACCAGTGGGCCTTGAGCCTTGAGGTCAAATCGTAACAGTCACACTATTTAATGGACAGCCCACCCAGCTTGTCGAGCGTTGATAATCCCACTAATGCATGAAATTAAAAGATGCTTGCTCCATGGAAGGAAAGCTATGACAAACGTAGATAGTGTATTGAAAAGCAAAGACCTCCCTTTGCCAACAAGTGAGGTTCATTTAGTCAAAGCTATGGTTTTTGCAGTAGTCGTGTTTGGATGTGTGAGTTGGACCATAAAGAAGGCTAGGTGCCGAAGAATCGATGCTTTCACACTGCGGTGCTAGGGACTTCCCTAATGGTCCAGTGGATAAGACTCTGTGCTCCCAATGCAGGAGGCCTGGGTTCAATCCCTAGTCAGGGAACTAGATCCCACATGCAACTAAAAGGTCCCATATGCTACAACTAAGACCCAGTGCAACCAAGTAAATAAATAAATATTTTAAAAATGAAGACTGTGGGGCTAGAGAAGCCTCTTGAGAGTCCCTTGGACAGCAAGGAGATCAAACCAGTCAATCCTAAAGGAAATCAACCCTGAATATTCATTGGAAGGATTGATGCTGAAGCTCCAATCCTCTGGCCACCTGATGCAAAGAGCTGAGTCACTGGAAAAGACCCTGAGAAAGATTGGGGGCAGGAGGAGAAGAAGGTGACAGGGGATGAGATGGTTGCATGGCATCACTGACTCAATGGACAGAAACTTGATCAAATTCCAGGAGATAGTGAAGAACAGGGAAGCCTGGCGTGTTGCAGTGCATGAGGTCGCAAGGAGTCAGTCATGACTTTAGTGACTGAACACACACACACCCCACATTAAATCCCCATTTTACAGCTGAGGAAACTGAGGTCTAGTGGATCAAGTGATTCAAGCTCATATAGCCAGTCACTGCTAAGCGGGGATTTCAGACCCATGTCTGAGGACTCGAAAGCCATTGTTGCTGGACTCAATGTCCTGGCACTCCATTGGGGGTGGGGGAGCGAGGCTGGATCTTCTTCTGGGCAGTGCTCAGATCCGATACCAGGATAAGAATATGAACAAGGCCTACTGGGGCCCGTGTGCGCATCTTCCCCAAATCTGAATTCTGCCTTTGCTCTGCCGTTGAGCCTTGGGAGGCTTGATGGGCTGTTTCAGAGCAACAGGACCACATTTAGCTCTGTAGAGCATTTTGTTACGGCCTCCAATGTTACCTAACTAATTGTGTAAACAGTCTCTGTAAAGAAGTCATCATGTCCCGTGTGGGAGGTTATGTCCGCAGGGCAGTTATTTGGGAGGGGAATGGATGTGAAATGGGGGAGGGTGAGGATAAGCTGGAATCCTAGAGGACGCTAGTTCTTGCCTCTGGTCTCGATGGTGGTTTCCTGCAGGAGAAGTGGACACCTGATTGCGCAGGTGCTATGCATGCACCATTGCAGGAGGCCTGGGTTCAATCCCTAGTCAGGGAACTAGATCCCACATGCAACTAAAAGGTCCCATATGCTACAACTAAGACCCAGTGCAACCAAGTAAATAAATAAATATTTTAAAATGAAGACTGTGGGGCTAGAAGCCTCTTGAGAGTCCCTTGGACAGCAATGAGATCAAATCAGTCAATACCAAAGGAAATCAACCCTGAATATTCACTGGAAGGATTGATGCTGAAGCTCCAATACTGCGGCCACCTGATGGGAAGAGCTGACTCATTGGAAAAGACCCTGAGAAAGATTGGGGGCAGGAGGAGAAGAAGGTGACAGGGGATGAGATGGTTGCATGGCATCACTGACTCAATGGACAGAAACTTGATCAAATTCCAGGAGATAGTGAAGAACAGGGAAGCCTGGCGTGTTGCAGTGCATGAGGTGCAAGGAGTCAGTCATGACTTTAGTGACTGAACACACACACACACCACATTAAATCCCCATTTTACAGCTGAGGAAACTGAGGTCTAGTGGATCAAGTGATTCAAGCTCATATAGCCAGTCACTGCTAAGCGGGGATTTCAGACCCATGTCTGAGGACTCGAAAGCCATTGTTGCTGGACTCAATGTCCTGGCACTCCATTGGGGGTGGGGGAGCGAGGCTGGATCTTCTTCTGGGCAGTGCTCAGATCCGATACCAGGATAAGAATATGAACAAGGCCTACTGGGGCCCGTGGCATCTTCCCCAAATCTGAATTCTGCCTTTGCTCTGCCGTTGAGCCTTGGGAGGCTTGATGGGCTGTTTCAGAGCAACAGGACCACATTTAGCTCTGTAGAGCATTTTGTTACGGCCTCCAATGTTACCTAACTAATTGTGTAAACAGTCTCTGTAAAGAAGTCATCATGTCCCGTGTGGGAGGTTATGTCCGCAGGGCAGTTATTTGGGAGGGGAATGGATGTGAAATGGGGGAGGGTGAGGATAAGCTGGAATCCTAGAGGACGCTAGTTCTTGCCTCTGGTCTCGATGGTGGTTTCCTGCAGGAGAAGTGGACACCTTGTTGCGGAGGTGCTATGCATGCACCATTGCGTCAGTGATGGCTTAGCAACTGAACACACAGCACAGGCACACCTGGCCCACGAGTCCTAGAAACTGCAGGAGGGTCCTGAGATGGCTGGTCCATGGCACACTGGTCCTGCTCATCAGAATCAGTTGGAAAATCAGGGATAACTTGTGTAAGTTACAAAAGTGCCTGCCTTAACTTCTGGGCATTAAAAAAAACTTTTTTTTTTTTTTTTGTATAGTTACCTATTGTGGGTGTTAGTTGCTCAGGTGTGTCCAACTCTTTGTGATCCCATGGACTGTTGCCCAGGGTCCATGAAATTTTCCAGACAAGAATAGTAGAGTGGGTTGCCACTTCCTTCTCCAGGGAATCTTCCCAGTCCAAGGATCAAACCCTCATCTGTCGAGTCTCCTGGACTGGCGAGCGGATTCTTTCCCACTAGCGCCACCTGGGATGTAACAAGTTTCCTGCAAACCGAGCGCATGAAAACAATCTAAGTTCATTATCTCACTCAGGGGTCTGGCAGCACCTTCTCTGGGTGGTTCTGCCCCAGGATTTCCCAGGAGGTAACTGTCAAGCTGTCAGGAAAACCTGCAGTCATTTCTGAGATGGTTCCTTCTCACAGTTGTTGGCGGGAAGCCTCAGCTCCTTGCCTCTTTGTACAGTGATGCTTGAGGGTCATTCCGACGAGTCAGTTTACTTCCCCCAAACAAGTGACCCCACAGAAAGCAAAGCAGAAGCCTTGATTTCTTTTGTGACCTAGTCTTGCTCATCACCAACCATCCTTTCTGCCACCTCTTACTATTACAGTTCAGCTCCCTTCTATTTGGGAGGGGACTGTGTAAAAGCACAAATACTAGGAAGTGGGGACTGCTGGGGCCCCCTTGGAAGCTGGACATCAGGGTGTTGCTGGGATCCAGAGGCCCTGGGGAGCTTCACCAGGGAGCCCTGCCTTCTCAACAATCGGGAAAGTACTGTAAGTTCATGGACAGCCTCCCAGGTCCTGACTCCTTCCCCTGGTCTCCAGTGCCACGCTGCCTCAGTATCTCCACTTGGAAATCCAAGAGGCATCTCCGACTAACATGGCCAGCACCGAATTTTTGACCTTCTCCCAAGCCATCTCTTCTCATAATTTTATCTCTCTCAGAAGGGACAATGCCATCTTTCCAGTTTATCGGCCCCAAACTTCGATATTATCAATCGCTTCTCACTACATTTGCTGCGTCCAGTCCGTCAGCAAATTCTTTTAGCTCTACTTTGAAAATATATCCTGAAGGACTTTCCCGGTGGTCCAGGGACTAAGACGCAGTGCTCCCAATGCAGAGGACCTACGTTCTATCCCTGGTCAGGGAGCTAGATCCCACATGCCTCAGCTAAGAGTCTGCATGCCCCAACTAGAGACCTGACACATTGCAACAAAGAGCAAAGATCCTGAGTGCTTCAACGAAGACCTGATGAAGCAAGACAAATAAATAATAAAATTTTTAAAAAAGAAAAAAAAGATGGCATAGGTTTAGGGATTAGCCCAATACTTGGTACTTCCCAAAAAGGAAGGTGCCTTGTCCCACAAGCTCCAGAAGGCTTCCTTCCAGGTCTTAGGACAACTATGCATCCTAATTGGGCCTCTGGGGTTTTCCAGAACCTCAGTCAAGATCTGTCGTTATGGTCAGTGTTTTTCCGCAGTAACAAGCCAGTCTCTCTGAGTTCTGCCCCTGAGGATGAGGGAAAGCGGCACCCGGCTCCTGGGGTGGCCTGTGGACGCACAGGTGCTGCCAGCAGATGAAGGACCTCAGGGGATGCTTCACCTTGTGTGACCGCATCACCACACACCGGATTACTGAAATCACCCTTTATATCTGGAGAGATCTTGGAGATGTTTGTCCAGAGGTTGCAAACTGGCAGCCACGCCCTGGATGGGCCTGGGGGACCTGCTGGTTCCTTTGATCTGCACCTCGTTTTGAATAAACAACGGAATTGGAATGCCTGTGGACAGTTCACGAGAGTCAAGGTCCACAGACCCCACCGATCCTTCCAGTTTCACCCTTAGCCAAACAGGCTTCCTTGCTTGCTTTTCCTGGACCCCTGAGCCAGCCATTTGTGTGCTTCACAGGTGCAAATGCAAGAAGCTGGCTTCTTGGGAAATCCTCTCAACCTCTTGGGGTCAGGATCCTTTTCGATTCCTATCTAGCCAGCAGTGAAGATTCCAGTGTGTATGTGTGTTCATTGTGCAGTTCTGTCTGACTTTCTGTGATCCCCTGGACTGCAGTACATCAGGCTTCCCTGTCCTTCTCTGTCTCCCTGAGTTTGCCCAAACTCATGTCTGTTGAGTCGGGGACGCCATCCAACCATCTCATCCTCAGTCGTCCCCTTCTCCTTCTGCCTGGGAAATGATGTAAATGCTTTTACATTGTGGTGACCGGTTGAACAACTCTGTGAATACACTAAAACCAATTGAATCGTACATTGTGGATATGTTGTATATTATGTGAATGATATCTCAATAGAGCTGATGCCAAAAAAAAAAAAATAGTTAAAAGATGATTAGAAATCTTTACGGTTGTCCCTTGAGAAAAGACTACAAGGGAAAGTGGTGGGTTAAATGAGTGTGTGTGGGGGTTTTCAGTACTCTCCATATAGGAGCCAAAGATAAGCATCTATGCATGCAAGACAAATAAATAAATAAATCTTAAAAAAAAAAAAAAGATGGCATAGGTTTAGGGATTAGCCCAATACTTGGTACTTCCCAAAAAGGAAGGTGCCTTGTCCCACAAGCTCCAGAAGGCTTCCTTCCAGGTCTTAGGACAACTATGCATCCTAATTGGGCCTCTGGGGTTTTCCAGAACCTCAGTCAAGATCTGTCGTTATGGTCAGTGTTTTTCCGCAGTAACAAGCCAGTCTCTCTGAGTTCTGCCCCTGAGGATGAGGGAAAGCGGCACCCGGCTCCTGGGGTGGCCTGTGGCGCACAGGTGCTGCCAGCAGATGAAGGACCTCAGGGGATGCTTCACCTTGTGTGACCGCATCACCACACACCGGATTACTGAAATCACCCTTTATATCTGGAGAGATCTTGGAGATGTTTGTCCAGAGGTTGCAAACTGGCAGCCACGCCCTGGATGGGCCTGGGGGACCTGCTGGTTCCTTTGATCTGCACCTCGTTTTGAATAAACAACGGAATTGGAATGCCTGTGGACAGTTCACGAGAGTCAAGGTCCACAGACCCCACCGATCCTTCCAGTTTCACCCTTAGCCAAACAGGCTTCCTTGCTTGCTTTTCCTGGACCCCTGAGCCAGCCATTTGTGTGCTTCACAGGTGCAAATGCAAGAAGCTGGCTTCTTGGGAAATCCTCTCAACCTCTTGGGGTCAGGATCCTTTTCGATTCCTATCTAGCCAGCAGTGAAGATTCCAGTGTGTATGTGTGTTCATTGTGCAGTTCTGTCTGACTTTCTGTGATCCCCTGGACTGCAGTACATCAGGCTTCCCTGTCCTTCTCTGTCTCCCTGAGTTTGCCCAAACTCATGTCTGTTGAGTCGGGGACGCCATCCAACCATCTCATCCTCAGTCGTCCCCTTCTCCTTCTGCCTGGGAAATGATGTAAATGCTTTTACATTGTGGTGACCGGTTGAACAACTCTGTGAATACACTAAAACCAATTGAATCGTACATTGTGGATATGTTGTATATTATGTGAATGATATCTCAATAGAGCTGATGCCAAAAAAAAAAAAATAGTTAAAAGATGATTAGAAATCTTTACGGTTGTCCCTTGAGAAAAGACTACAAGGGAAAGTGGTGGGTTAAATGAGTGTGTGTGGGGGGTCTTCTCATTAAACAGGTCCACTCGCTAACACCTGTGAATGTGATCTAATTGGGAAAAAGGCCTTTACAAATGTAATTAAGCATCTAAAAATGAGGCATCCTGGATTATCCAGGTGGGGCCTAAATCCAAGATAAGTATCCTTAGGAGAGACACACTGGAGAGAGACGGGGAGGGAGAAGAGACGGCCATGAAGACGGAGAGAGAGATTAGGGTGATGCCGTCGCCAACCAAGGAGCATCTGGAGCCAACAGAAGCTGGAAGAGGTAGGGAAGGCGTCTCCCCGGAGCCTTGGAGGGAATGGAGCCCCGCCAACACCTTGATTTCAGCCTTCTGGCCTCTGACACCACTGCCCCTGCAGTGGAAGCACGCTATCCTACCCAATGGACCAGAGAGTTCTGTTTGGTTTTTTTTTTTTTTTTTTTCAAGCCATCGAGCTTGTGGCAGTTTGTGATGGCACTCCTGGGAAATGAATCTGGGGGATTATTGTGATAATGCAATGGAAATTATTCTTAATTTAACCTTTTAATTTTATATTGGAGTATAGCTGATATTGTGAGAGTTTCAGGTACACAGCAGACTCATCCAGACTGATACTCAGAATGTATCCATTCTCAGTCACATTCCCCTCCCATCCAGCCTGCCATATCACATTGAGAGCCAAGTTCCCTGTGCTGTACAGGAGGTCCTTGTTGGTTACCTGTTTTAAATATAGCAGTGTGTACATGTCCATTCCCAACTCCCTCACTATCCCTTCCACCCTGGTAATCCTGAATTCATTCTCTAAGCCTGTGAGTCCTTGTTTCTACTTTGTAACTAAGTTCATTTGCATCATTTCTTTTAGGTTCCACCTCTAAGAGATGTCATACGATATTTCTCTTTCTCTGTCTGATGGCAACAGACGTTCTAAAAGCTCATCTTCCCCAGGTGTCTCTTTCCTTCAGTGTCCTTCTGTGTGTGCCTCTCTGGGCCTCTCTCGGTTCTGGCATGTGTGGCTGTGGGCTGCCAGTCTCCCTCCTCCCTCCCTGGCTCCCTCCCAGCCTCAGCACTTTCTGTGGACTCCCAGCTGGGGCCACACCAGTTCCTCAGCTTACCCCTGAAGCCCAGGAGGAATATGGACTGAGCCAGCTTTCCTTGGCAGTGGAAGGAGCTGGCACTCGTGCCTGCCCATCCTTGCTCCCCTGTGCAGGTTTTTCTTGGGGAACAGCCACGTGGTTCTCCCATCTGTCTTTTGACTCTTCCCTTTCCCTCCTTCCCAATATCCTCTCAATTCCTATTTTACTCTCCAAATGCCCATGGAATCAGCCCCCTTCGCTCCACTTCTTTTGTTCTCCCCAGGTTCAGGCCACCAACCTCTCCTCTGGACCACTGCCCCACTTCACATGTACTGCACCCGAACACCTTGATTTCAGCCTTCTGGCCTCTGACACCATGCCCAGTGGCGAAAGCCAGAGAGTTCTGTTTGGTTTTTGTTTTTCAAGCCATCGAGCTTGTGGCAGTTTGTGATGGCACTCCTGGGAAATGAATCTGGGGGATTATTGTGATAATGCAATGGAAATTATTCTTAATTTAACCTTTTAATTTTATATTGGAGTATAGCTGATATTGTGAGAGTTTCAGGTACACAGCAGACTCATCCAGACTGATACTCAGAATGTATCCATTCTCAGTCACATTCCCCTCCCATCCAGCCTGCCATATCACATTGAGAGCCAAGTTCCCTGTGCTGTACAGGAGGTCCTTGTTGGTTACCTGTTTTAAATATAGCAGTGTGTACATGTCCATTCCCAACTCCCTCACTATCCCTTCCACCCTGGTAATCCTGAATTCATTCTCTAAGCCTGTGAGTCCTTGTTTCTACTTTGTAACTAAGTTCATTTGCATCATTTCTTTTAGGTTCCACCTCTAAGAGATGTCATACGATATTTCTCTTTCTCTGTCTGATGGCAACAGACGTTCTAAAAGCTCATCTTCCCCAGGTGTCTCTTTCCTTCAGTGTCCTTCTGTGTGTGCCTCTCTGGGCCTCTCTCGGTTCTGGCATGTGTGGCTGTGGGCTGCCAGTCTCCTCCTCCCTCCCTGGCTCCCTCCCAGCCTCAGCACTTTCTGTGGACTCCCAGCTGGGGCCACACCAGTTCCTCAGCTTACCCCTGAAGCCCAGGAGGAATATGGACTGAGCCAGCTTTCCTTGGCAGTGGAAGGAGCTGGCACTCGTGCCTGCCCATCCTTGCTCCCCTGTGCAGGTTTTTCTTGGGGAACAGCCACGTGGTTCTCCCATCTGTCTTTTGACTCTTCCCTTTCCCTCCTTCCCAATATCCTCTCAATTCCTATTTTACTCTCCAAATGCCCATGGAATCAGCCCCCTTCGCTCCACTTCTTTTGTTCTCCCCAGGTTCAGGCCACCAACCTCTCCTCTGGACCACTGCCCCACTTCACATGTACTGCACCCTCAACCCATCTGTCTTAGTTAATTCTGGCTGCTAGAACAAAACACCAGTGGCTGAGTGTCTTGTAAACAACAGAAATTCATTTCTCATGGCTTTGGGGGCTGGAAAGTCCAAAATCAAGATGTTGGCAGATTAGGTGCCTGGTGAGGGTCTGCTTCCTAGTTCAAGGACAACCATATTCTGTGTCCTCATATGGTAGACGGGATGAGGGAGCTCTGTAAGGTCTCTTTTTTAAGGGCATGATCTCATTGATGAGGCTCCCCTGGTAGCTCAGTAGTAAAGAAGCTGCCTGCCAATGCAGGAGACAGGAACTCGATCCCGGGGTGGGGAAGATCCCCTGGAGAAGGAAATGGCAATCCACTCCAGTATTCTTTTTTTTTTTTTTTTGGTCACTTCTATTGGTCTTTCAATTTATTTATTTGCATCTGTTTTTGTTCTTTGGCCTGTGTGGGCCTCCCATCGCAGTGGCCTCTGTCGCTGCAGAGCACCGACTCTGGATGCATGCGCTCCAGAGCTCCGGCTCGGTAGTTGGACACATCAGTCTAGCTTCTCCGCGGCACGTGGGGTCTTCCCAGGCCAGGGATCGAACTAGCGCCCCTTGCACTGCAAGGCAGTGTCCTTACCCTTCCCTGGACCACCAGGGAAGCCTCACTCCAGTATTCTTTCCTGGAGAATTCCATGAACAGAGGAACTTGGTGGGCTTTAGTCCAAGGAGTGGCAAAAGAGTGGGACATGACTTAGTAACTAAACAACAAATAATCCCATTAATGAGGGCTCTGCCCTCATGAACTAATAATCACTTGCCAAAAGACCTCACCTCCTGATACTATCATATTGGAGGTTAGGATTTCAATATATGAATCGGAAGGAGGGGGCACAAATTTTTTTTTTTAACCGCATCCAAATGGTATGCAGAATCTTAGTTCTCCTACCAGGGATGGAACCCACACCCTCTGCAACTGAAGCATGGTATCCTACCCACTCGACCAAGAGAAAACATTTGATATTTAACACCACCCTTCACGCTTCTGCCCAGCAAGGTGTTCCAACACTGCACGTCTGAACGCACTATGTCCCACCCCAGACTTCTCAGTGCCTTCCCTCTGCTCTGAGCCTGTGGCCAACGTCTTCAGTATGGAGAGCAGGGAACCCCTCGTCCATCCTTCCAGCCTCATCAGCTATACAGCCCAGGCCCACCCCTTGCAAACCAGGCTGATCTGAGTTCCTCTAATACCTCCCAGCTTCGGGACCAGCTGGTTCCTCTTCTCTGAGCACTCTCCTACCTGACCCCAGTTACTATAGTAACCCGTCCTCAGCCTTCAGCCCACAGCAGTACTTCCTGGGAGAAGACTTATCTGGTCCTCTAAGTCAGGGCTAGCCAGCCCTGCTCTGTGTCCCTGGGACGCTTGCACTCATCTCTATGGGAACCTCGTCATACACAATTCATCATTACTGACACTCATGAGACCAGTGTCGATGTGTCATTGTTGTTCATCACCAGACTTTTACTGGCCAGCCCTGGAATGTACAGGCCATCAACAGATTTTGCAACAAAAATGTCCTAACCAAAAATGTCCTAACTAAAGCTATTATTTATCTTTTTTATTTTGAGCTTCTTATTTTGGATCAGGGTATGGCCTGATAACAATGTTGTGATAGTTTCAGGTGAACAACGAAGGGACTCAGCCCTACATAGCCATGTATCCATTCCCCCCTCACTCCCCTCCCATCCAGGCTAGCACATAACATTGAGCAGAGTTCCATGTGTTATACAGTAGGCATCCACAGATATTGTTGACTTAATTATTTAATTATTTGGAGGATCCAGTTTACTCTTAGAGGAGAATATGGCCATCCTTCATATTGCCATAGAAGAAGGGCAGTAAGGGACAAGAAAAGATGATGAGATTGACTTTGCTGGGATAATACTATTAGCTAACATTTATTAAGAATCTTATAAGCTTTAGGGAGGCGTGAGCACATGTATTCATCCACACACATCTGAGCATCTGCTATGGATCAGCTACAAAGAACACACATATGAATACGGCAGTGCCTGTCCTTAAAAAGTTCATGCTCTAAGGATCCAGTTCTGTTGAATCCCACAGTCACTTGCTGCAATGAGTGTTATTAATTTAATTTGGTTAGGACATTTTTGTTGCAAGTGACAAAGGAGGCTTGAGCAAAAAAGGGAATGTGCTGGGTTATCCCCAAGCCCCATGGATGAGAGCAGAGGAGGGGTGGACCTTCTAAGTGAAAATCAGGAGGTGTCACTGTAAGATGGGGGTGTGGAAGTCAGAGAGTCTTCAAGATGGGGCATAGGTATACCTCGTCCCCCTCATCAGCTATACAGCCCAGGCCCACCCCTTGCAAACCAGGCTGATCTGAGTTCCTCTAATACCTCCCAGCTGGGACCAGCTGGTTCCTCTTCTCTGAGCACTCTCCTACCTGACCCCATTTACTTCCTCCTCAGCCTTCAGCCCACAGCAGTACTTCCTGGGAGAAGACTTATCTGGTCCTCTAAGTCAGGGCTAGCCAGCCCTGCTCTGTGTCCCTGGGACGCTTGCACTCATCTCTATGGGAACCTCGTCATACACAATTCATCATTACTGACACTCATGAGACCAGTGTCGATGTGTCATTGTTGTTCATCACCAGACTTTTACTGGCCAGCCCTGGAATGTACAGGCCATCAACAGATTTTGCAACAAAAATGTCCTAACCAAAAATGTCCTAACTAAAGCTATTATTTATCTTTTTTATTTTGAGCTTCTTATTTTGGATCAGGGTATGGCCTGATAACAATGTTGTGATAGTTTCAGGTGAACAACGAAGGGACTCAGCCCTACATAGCCATGTATCCATTCCCCCCTCACTCCCCTCCCATCCAGGCTAGCACATAACATTGAGCAGAGTTCCATGTGTTATACAGTAGGCATCCACAGATATTGTTGACTTAATTATTTAATTATTTGGAGGATCCAGTTTACTCTTAGAGGAGAATATGGCCATCCTTCATATTGCCATAGAAGAAGGGCAGTAAGGGACAAGAAAAGATGATGAGATTGACTTTGCTGGGATAATACTATTAGCTAACATTTATTAAGAATCTTATAAGCTTTAGGGAGGCGTGAGCACATGTATTCATCCCACACACATCTGAGCATCTGCTATGGATCAGCTACAAAGAACACACATATGAATACGGCAGTGCCTGTCCTTAAAAAGTTCATGCTCTAAGGATCCAGTTCTGTTGAATCCCACAGTCACTTGCTGCAATGAGTGTTATTAATTTAATTTGGTTAGGACATTTTTGTTGCAAGTGACAAAGGAGGCTTGAGCAAAAAAGGGAATGTGCTGGGTTATCCCCAAGCCCCATGGATGAGAGCAGAGGAGGGGTGGACCTTCTAAGTGAAAATCAGGAGGTGTCACTGTAAGATGGGGGTGTGTGGAAGTCAGAGAGTCTTCAGAGATAGGGACATAGGTATCCAGAGAGGTAACTGACACCCCAGGTCACGCTGCTGCTTCCTGGCAGAGTTAAGACTTGCATCTTGGCCTGCCTGGCTTCAAGTGACTCTGCACAAAGCCACCCTGCCCCAGGGGAAGACTTGCACACCGGAAGGACGGTGCAGGTCCTTCTCAGAGGCCCTTCTTTTAAATAATATGGTGTGGATCTATCCCTCTTATAAACTGGGATTTGGTCAGTGATTCTGTAAAAGGAAACCATGGCACTCTTTGCCCTGGGAGTCTTCCTCTGTCTCTTTTCTTTTAAGAAAAATTCCTCAGGAGGGATAAGTTAGGAATTTGGGACTAACACATGCATGGTGCCATATATAAAATAGCTAACCAACAACGACCTGCTCTATAGCCTAGGAAATTCCACTCAATAGCCTATAATAACCTATATGGGAGGGCAATCTGAAAAAAAATGGATATATGTAATATAATATGACTATATTATATATTTACATAATTGAACCACTTTGCTGTACCCCTGAAACTGACACAACATTGTAAATCAATGATACATGAATCTAAAATAAGTTTAAAAAAATCAGACAGCAAGAAAAAGAAGAATTCCTCTCCCTTCCAGTCCTTTCAGCTCTTTCCAGGGATCCTCTGGCTCTGGACGGAGTTGCAACTTTACCGATGAAGTCAGTTCGCGGCAGCTGTGACCCCAAGTGTCTTGCAGAGCAATGAGGTGACCTGCCCAAGATTCATTGCAAATGGTCAGGACGAGCCTGGAAGCTGCTGGCCTCCCTCCTGGGCTTCCTCCTCTGCCTGCCCTGCCTCCCTATCACAAGTCTAGCTTTTGCTGCAATGAAAGTGTTTTAAAGTTCATGCTCTAAGGATCCAGTTCTGTTGAATCCCACAGTCACTTGCTGCAATGAGTGTTATTAATTTAATTTGGTTAGGACATTTTTGTTGCAAGTGACAAAGGAGGCTTGAGCAAAAAAGGGAATGTGCTGGGTTATCCCCAAGCCCCATGGATGAGAGCAGAGGAGGGGTGGACCTTCTAAGTGAAAATCAGGAGGTGTCACTGTAAGATGGGGGTGTGTGGAAGTCAGAGAGTCTTCAGAGATAGGGACATAGGTATCCAGAGAGGTAACTGACACCCCAGGTCACGCTGCTGCTTCCTGGCAGAGTTAAGACTTGCATCTTGGCCTGCCTGGCTTCAAGTGACTCTGCACAAAGCCACCCTGCCCCAGGGGAAGACTTGCACACCGGAAGGACGGTGCAGGTCCTTCTCAGAGGCCCTTCTTTTAAATAATATGGTGTGGATCTATCCCTCTTATAAACTGGGATTTGGTCAGTGATTCTGTAAAAGGAAACCATGGCACTCTTTGCCCTGGGAGTCTTCCTCTGTCTCTTTTCTTTTAAGAAAAATTCCTCAGGAGGGATAAGTTAGGAATTTGGGACTAACACATGCATGGTGCCATATATAAAATAGCTAACCAACAACGACCTGCTCTATAGCCTAGGAAATTCCACTCAATAGCCTATAATAACCTATATGGGAGGGCAATCTGAAAAAGAATGGATATATGTAATATAATATGACTATATTATATATTTACATAATTGAACCACTTTGCTGTACCCCTGAAACTGACACAACATTGTAAATCAATGATACATGAATCTAAAATAAGTTTAAAAAAATCAGACAGCAAGAAAAAGAAGAATTCCTCTCCCTTCCAGTCCTTTCAGCTCTTTCCAGGGATCCTCTGGCTCTGGACGGAGTTGCAACTTTACCGATGAAGTCAGTTCGGCGGCAGCTGTGACCCCAAGTGTCTTGCAGAGCAATGAGGTGACCTGCCCAAGATTCATTGCAAATGGTCAGGACGAGCCTGGAAGCTGCTGGCCTCCCCTCCTGGGCTTCCTCCTCTGCCTGCCCTGCCATCCCTCCTGCCAGCTGGAGGACAGACAGATGGAGCTGCCAGGAAAAGCACAAGACAGTCTGGTGACCGAACACAAACCAGGCTCCTGTCTGGGGCTCTGTCTTTGAGGCCAGGCATCTGGGTCTTCTCCACAGAGCCTAGTCTAGTCCTCCATCACCCCTCTGAGCATGGACAGCCTACTCCCCAGGCACAGCTATTTCTGTTCAGCCTCCTCTGCTGAATTTCCTTCTATCATATTTGGCATGCGGGAATTGAATTGTGTTCCCCCAAGAGACAGGTCCAAGTCCTAACCATGTGAATGTGACTTTATTTGGAAGTTGGACTTTTGCTGCTCATAGGGTCACAAAGAGTTGGACACGACTGAATCGACATACCACGTATGCACAGGATCTTTGCGGATATAATCAAATTAAGATGAGGTTATACTGGATTAGACTGGATCTTCTTTTAAAAATATTTATTTGGCTGTATCAGCCAAAAGTTGCTGCATGAGCGATTTTCGTTACCTCATGTGTCATTGTCAGGGGGGCTCCGGAGTGAATGGGTTTAGTGCCGAGGCATGTGGGATCTTAGTGCCCCAACAAGGGATTGAACAGGGATACAATCGGGCTATGTCATAGCAGAGGGTCACTCTGGGTGGTGGGAGGCTTTCACACTGATGGTCAGTCCTTTGGCCTCTTCGTCATCTCCTCTAGTCATGGGGAGCTCATTCCTTCTCCCAGCAGCCCCTGTCATGACTGAGCTGGTCTCCTTGATAGAAAGTTCTTCCCTATAATAACCTATGGGAGGGCAATCTGAAAAGAATGGATATATGTAATATAATATGACTATATTATATATTTACATAATTGAACCACTTTGCTGTACCCCTGAAACTGACACAACATTGTAAATCAATGATACATGAATCTAAAATAAGTTTAAAAAAATCAGACAGCAAGAAAAAGAAGAATTCCTCTCCCTTCCAGTCCTTTCAGCTCTTTCCAGGGATCCTCTGGCTCTGGACGGAGTTGCAACTTTACCGATGAAGTCAGTTCGGCGGCAGCTGTGACCCCAAGTGTCTTGCAGAGCAATGAGGTGACCTGCCCAAGATTCATTGCAAATGGTCAGGACGAGCCTGGAAGCTGCTGGCCTCCCCTCCTGGGCTTCCTCCTCTGCCTGCCCTGCCATCCCTCCTGCCAGCTGGAGGACAGACAGATGGAGCTGCCAGGAAAAGCACAAGACAGTCTGGTGACCGAACACAAACCAGGCTCCTGTCTGGGGCTCTGTCTTTGAGGCCAGGCATCTGGGTCTTCTCCACAGAGCCTAGTCTAGTCCTCCATCACCCCTCTGAGCATGGACAGCCTACTCCCCAGGCACAGCTATTTCTGTTCAGCCTCCTCTGCTGAATTTCCTTCTATCATATTTGGCATGCGGGAATTGAATTGTGTTCCCCCAAGAGACAGGTCCAAGTCCTAACCATGTGAATGTGACTTTATTTGGAAGTTGGACTTTTGCTGCTCATAGGGTCACAAAGAGTTGGACACGACTGAATCGACATACCACGTATGCACAGGATCTTTGCGGATATAATCAAATTAAGATGAGGTTATACTGGATTAGACTGGATCTTCTTTTAAAAATATTTATTTGGCTGTATCAGCCAAAAGTTGCTGCATGAGCGATTTTCGTTACCTCATGTGTCATTGTCAGGGGGGCTCCGGAGTGAATGGGTTTAGTGCCGAGGCATGTGGGATCTTAGTGCCCCAACAAGGGATTGAACAGGGATACAATCGGGCTATGTCATAGCAGAGGGTCACTCTGGGTGGTGGGAGGCTTTCACACTGATGGTCAGTCCTTTGGCCTCTTCGTCATCTCCTCTAGTCATGGGGAGCTCATTCCTTCTCCCAGCAGCCCCTGTCATGACTGAGCTGGTCTCCTTGATAGAAAGTTCTTCCCTGACTCAATCTTGTGCTTCCTCAGTTTCACTTCTCCCACCACCCAGAGTGACCCTCTGTTATGACATAGCCAGGTTGTAACCCTGAGCAACCTGACTTTGAAGCCCATTTCCTTAACTATTAACTTCAGATTTCTTACCTATTAAATGGTGGTAACATTGTGAAAGATCAGTTTTTGAGGCCCTTTCTAGCTCAGAGCTTTTCTTTTTCTTGTAAACTCATGTTTTATTTTTTAACTTTACAGTTGAACTTTATTTGATTTTATGTTTTATTGAAGTATAGTTGATTTATAATATTATATTAGTTTCAGGTGTACAGCATAGTAATTCAATATTTTTGTAGATTACACGTCATTTAAAGGTATTACGAAATAAAGGCTGTATTTCCCTGTGTTGTACAATCCATCCTTCTGGCTTATTTATTTTAACAATTTTGGCTTCAGTTTTTTTTTTTTTTCAAATTTTCATCCATCTTTATCCTTCGTCCTGTGTGGGCCTACCATCACAGTGGCCTCTCTCGCTGCAGAGCACGGGCTCTGGGCGCATATGCTCCAGAGCTCTGGCTTAGTAATTGGACACACCAGTCTAGCCGCTCCACGGCACATGGGATCTTCTAGAACCAGATTGAACGGTGCCTCTTGCACTACAAGGCGGACTCTTTACCCATTGGACCACCAGGGAAGCCCCCATTAACATTTTATAGTTTTCAGAATATACGTCTTTCACCTCTTTGGTTAACTTTATTCCTAGCTATTTGATTCTTTTTGATACCATTTTAAATGGAATTGCATCCTTGCTTTGAACTCTTCATGTTTTAGCATTTTCTAGTTTCTTCAGGTAATGGGTTTGGCCACTTCTATTGGTCTTTCATTTATCCATTTGCATCCATCTTTGTTCTTTGGCCTGCGTGGGCCTTCCATCGCAGTGGCCTCTGCCACTGCAGAGCACTGGCTCTGGGCACATGCACTCCAGAGCTCTGGCTCGGTAGTTGGACATATCGGTCCAGCCGCTCCGTGGCAAGTGGGATCTTCCCAGACCAGGGATCAAACCCGGGTCCCTTGCACTGCAAGGCGGTGTCCTTACCTACTGGACCACCAGGGAAGCCCAATGGGAAGGTTTCTTACAGTAGAAAGTTAAATCATGGATTTTATATCTCTTTTTTTCCTGGTAATATGTGCATTCAATGCTATAAATTTCCCTCAAAGCACTGCTTTTACTGCATCCAATAAATTTTGATATTCTGTATTTTCATTTTCATATAGTTCAAAGTATTTAAAAATTTCTCCCAAGGCTTTCTTTTTGGCCTATGTGTTGTTTAGTAGTATGTTGTTTAATCTTCAAATACTTGGGGATTTTCCAGCTATCTTCCTGTTATTGATTTCTAGTTTAATTCTACTGTGGTCTGATTACATACTGGGAATCATGCCTATTTCATTGCAGGGGTTCTGGATACTGTTATGCTCTCAAAATGTGTTGATATGGGCTTCCCTGGTGGTCCAGTGGGTAAGGACACCACCTTGCAGTGCAAGGAGTGCCGGTTCGATTCCTGGCCTGGGAAGATCCCATGTACCACGGAGTGGCTGGACCGATATGTCCAATTACTGAGCCGGAGCTCTGGAGCGCATGCGCCCAGAGCCAGTGCTCTGCGACAACAGAGGCCACTGCAATGGGAGGCCCACACGGGCCAGAGAACAAAGATGGATGAAAATAGATAAATGAAAGACCAAGAGAAGCGGCCCGCCCGCCGCTCGCCCTCCCCAACCCACCTCCCGCCCCACCCCAAAATAAAAAATAGACGAACAAAAAACTTAAAAAATAAAAAAGTGTTGATATTTTATTAAGCAATTAACTTCAGACTCTGGTCTCTGGATGGCAGCCCAGATCTCAGTTCAGTCCCCCTCCCCACCCCAGCTGAAGTCTTTTCTATGCTTGTGGTTCAGGGATCAACCAAAGATTTGAACCAAGTTTATACGCAGGACCCAAGGCCCTCCCTCTTTGCCTGAGGTTGCCCTCTTCACCTTCTGGTGCCTATGGATGATCTGTGCTTTGTTTCTTCAGGCCAGAAAAGCTGCAGGGTTTCTCTCTGTGCTGTGCTGGCTGTGGTCTTCTCTCAAGTTCAAAGCCATAAAAAGTGACTAACTTCCCCCTAGCTATTCCCTTTTTTCCAGAGTCTGTTTGCTTTTATTTTCACTCTCTGGTGCCTTGACAGTGTGTGTGTGTGTTTTGTCAACTGTTGTTATCTGTGGGAGGGTCAGTTCAGAGTCTCACAGGGTTACACTGGAAGAAAAACACACCAAAACCAAGTCCTAGAGACAAATGAGCTCCAGCTCAAGGCCACCCAGCCAGCAAGTTCCAGCATCAGTGTTGAACTCTGGGACAGCCCAGTCCAGTTTCTGTGTGCTCCTTTTCTTATACGGGTCTGTTTTCCACTCCTTATCTGCCAACCAAGTCCCAGAACTTTTTCTTTTTTTTCCCCCAAACTTTTTCATGCTCAGGCAACAATGGTGGGATTTTCCAGAACCTCTGACTTCCCCTCTGCATAGAATCAATTCCAGTTAAGAAGGGGATTTTATTCATATGCATTTGGGTTTTTTTCTTTTTTTCCTTTTTCTTTTTTTTTGATTGTTGGTTTGGTCTGTGTATTTTCTGTCCAGAGAAAGCAGTGTATCAACTTTGAAGTGAAAGTGGTCTTCTAGTCCTGCTCCTGACTTGCATGTGACTTTGGACGATCACTTCAATTTCCTCAGTGTTCAACCAGAGGACATTTAAAAGGATGTGGCGAAGGTTAAACAAGATGGTTCACAAGAAGCCAAACCTCAGTACCTGCTGAAGCTGAAGCTCCAATACTTTGGCCACCTGATGGGAAGAGCTGACTTATTGGGAAAGACCCTGATGCTGGGAAAGACTGAGGGCAGGAGGCAAAGGGGGCGGCAGAGGATGAGATGATTGGACGGCATTGGTGACTCGATGGAGATGAGTTTGAGCAAACTCCAGGTGATAGTGAAGGATTGGGAAACCTGGCATGCTCCAGTTCGTGGGTGGCGACAACCAAAGATTTGAACCAAGTTTATACGCAGGACCCAAGGCCCTCCCTCTTTGCCTGAGGTTGCCCTCTTCACCTTCTGGTGCCTATGGATGATCTGTGCTTTGTTTCTTCAGGCCAGAAAAGCTGCAGGGTTTCTCTCTGTGCTGTGCTGGCTGTGGTCTTCTCTCAAGTTCAAAGCCATAAAAAGTGACTAACTTCCCCCTAGCTATTCCCTTTTTTCCAGAGTCTGTTTGCTTTTATTTTCACTCTCTGGTGCCTTGACAGTGTGTGTGTGTGTTTTGTCAACTGTTGTTATCTGTGGGAGGGTCAGTTCAGAGTCTCACAGGGTTACACTGGAAGAAAAACACACCAAAACCAAGTCCTAGAGACAAATGAGCTCCAGCTCAAGGCCACCCAGCCAGCAAGTTCCAGCATCAGTGTTGAACTCTGGGACAGCCCAGTCCAGTTTCTGTGTGCTCCTTTTCTTATACGGGTCTGTTTTCCACTCCTTATCTGCCAACCAAGTCCCAGAACTTTTTCTTTTTTTTCCCCCAAACTTTTTCATGCTCAGGCAACAATGGTGGGATTTTCCAGAACCTCTGACTTCCCCTCTGCATAGAATCAATTCCAGTTAAGAAGGGGATTTTATTCATATGCATTTGGGTTTTTTTCTTTTTTTCCTTTTTCTTTTTTTTTGATTGTTGGTTTGGTCTGTGTATTTTCTGTCCAGAGAAAGCAGTGTATCAACTTTGAAGTGAAAGTGGTCTTCTAGTCCTGCTCCTGACTTGCATGTGACTTTGGACGATCACTTCAATTTCCTCAGTGTTCAACCAGAGGACATTTAAAAGGATGTGGCGAAGGTTAAACAAGATGGTTCACAAGAAGCCAAACCTCAGTACCTGCTGAAGCTGAAGCTCCAATACTTTGGCCACCTGATGGGAAGAGCTGACTTATTGGGAAAGACCCTGATGCTGGGAAAGACTGAGGGCAGGAGGCAAAGGGGGCGGCAGAGGATGAGATGATTGGACGGCATTGGTGACTCGATGGAGATGAGTTTGAGCAAACTCCAGGTGATAGTGAAGGATTGGGAAACCTGGCATGCTCCAGTTCGTGGGGTCACAGAGTCAGACATGACTGAGTGACTGAACAACAACAGTGCCCTGAGGGAGAGTGAGAGACCTCCTAGGGTTTTCTTCTTCCCTGAGGTAGCGGTGGTCACGGCGAAACACTGCACAAGATGTTTTCCTGAGACAGAGCGCAGCAGGGGCCCGGGCCCCTGAGAAGACACTGCTGACCTCCCTGGTTGGCTGGACTTCTGTCACCTCAGTCTGAGTGACACAGGAACCTGGAAGAGGGTGATCGGGTCCATGTTTTGGGAAAAGACACCTAAACCCAGGAAGATGTCACCGTCACCTGAGGTCCATAGCAGAGGTGGGAGATCTCCCAGGGAGATCGCCAGCCTCCTGAGCTCCGCTCCTTAAATCAGTGATGTGTTCCCTCTAGGGAGAGGCCCCTCCCCTCTCAGCTGAGCCTCCGAGCAAGGGGTGGGCACACAGCTGGGAGGGCCTCTCGAGGTCAGGGTCCCAAGAGGACAGGGCTGTGAGCGCTGACACACTAGGAGAAACTGAGGAGGACGTTTCTGCTTTATTCCCTCCGAGGGCAGAGGTCGGGGGGATGGGGTTGGGGTGGTGCCGAAACAGTGTCCAGAAGGGACACAGAGAGAAGCAGGGAAACCTCTGAAGAAAGAAGGAAAGGCACAAAGAGGAGAGTTGGGGCTGGTGAGAGGGAAGGGAGGGCAGGAAGAAAGCGAGTGACTATATCCAGGGCTGGTTGGAGCCTGGACGCAGGCCAGCCGGCAGCAGCCAGTGCAGCGGCTGCCAGACCCTCCTGGGCAGCTGGCACTGCCTTGTGACAGGAGGAGAGAGCAGGAGGGTGCTGGGCGGGCTGGCCCCCTCTGCCTGGTTCCTCATTTTTGTTCAACCAGAGGACATTTAAAAGGATGTGGCGAAGGTTAAACAAGATGGTTCACAAGAAGCCAAACCTCAGTACCTGCTGAAGCTGAAGCTCCAATACTTTGGCCACCTGATGGGAAGAGCTGACTTATTGGGAAAGACCCTGATGCTGGGAAAGACTGAGGGCAGGAGGCAAAGGGGGCGGCAGAGGATGAGATGATTGGACGGCATTGGTGACTCGATGGAGATGAGTTTGAGCAAACTCCAGGTGATAGTGAAGGATTGGGAAACCTGGCATGCTCCAGTTCGTGGGGTCACAGAGTCAGACATGACTGAGTGACTGAACAACAACAGTGCCCTGAGGGAGAGTGAGAGACCTCCTAGGGTTTTCTTCTTCCCTGAGGTAGCGGTGGTCACGGCGAAACACTGCACAAGATGTTTTCCTGAGACAGAGCGCAGCAGGGGCCCGGGCCCCTGAGAAGACACTGCTGACCTCCCTGGTTGGCTGGACTTCTGTCACCTCAGTCTGAGTGACACAGGAACCTGGAAGAGGGTGATCGGGTCCATGTTTTGGGAAAAGACACCTAAACCCAGGAAGATGTCACCGTCACCTGAGGTCCATAGCAGAGGTGGGAGATCTCCCAGGGAGATCGCCAGCCTCCTGAGCTCCGCTCCTTAAATCAGTGATGTGTTCCCTCTAGGGAGAGGCCCCTCCCCTCTCAGCTGAGCCTCCGAGCAAGGGGTGGGCACACAGCTGGGAGGGCCTCTCGAGGTCAGGGTCCCAAGAGGACAGGGCTGTGAGCGCTGACACACTAGGAGAAACTGAGGAGGACGTTTCTGCTTTATTCCCTCCGAGGGCAGAGGTCGGGGGGATGGGGTTGGGGTGGTGCCGAAACAGTGTCCAGAAGGGACACAGAGAGAAGCAGGGAAACCTCTGAAGAAAGAAGGAAAGGCACAAAGAGGAGAGTTGGGGCTGGTGAGAGGGAAGGGAGGGGGCAGGAAGAAAGCGAGTGACTATATCCAGGGCTGGTTGGAGCCTGGACGCAGGCCAGCCGGCAGCAGCCAGTGCAGCGGCTGCCAGACCCTCCTGGGCAGCTGGCACTGCCTTGTGACAGGAGGAGAGAGCAGGGGAGGGTGCTGGGCGGCTGGGGGGTACTCTGCTTGCCCACCTCTGCCTGGCCAGAGTAATACCTGTGCACCGAACACTGACAGTGTTATGTCATTTTATCCACCAGACTTATTTGATTTTCCAAAAAAACTGCCCTGACAGCAACTTGGGGTCTCTTTTTGTAATATTAAGTAGATGAGGATCATGAGGCTCAGAGAAGTTAAATGGGGAGCCTGAGGTTCCCCAGTGTGTCACTATAGAGCTGAGATGCTCCTTGACCACCATCAGCTGTCTCTACCATCCCGAGCTGTGGCTTGGCCGGGTGTGGGAGGGGACCCCAGAGCCAGGCTTTCTGGGTCCTGTACCTCTGCCCACACCTGGCAGGCTGTCCCTGAAAACCACCCTCTCATGTTATTGACTCATCCGTTCATCACTCCTGAGTTCTAGACCCCAGGGAGCAAGCTGGAGGTGGTCCTTCCTACCAGAGCTCACAGACTTGTGGGGTGTTGCAGGAAATTCAGAGTGATCTGAAATAAATTTTACTTTTATTAAAGACTTTTGGGGGGGGCTGTGCTATGTGACATGTAGGATCTTAGTTCCCCGAGCAGGGATTGAACCTGCACCCCCAGCAGTGGAAGCACGGTCTTAACCCTTAGATCACCAGGGGAGCAAATTTTTTTTTTTCTTACAGAAAACAAAGTATAGATGTTATTTGGGATACAAATATAAACAATACAGTACCATCTGAGTAATTTAGCAACATAATGCTCATACTTTATAGAAATAAAACTGCAAACCCGGAGAATGCTCTGACAAATATTAAACATCATTTATACAATGAGGTAAATGTACATTGGTCTCTTGATAGGTAATTTAAGTTTAAAGCCATTGACAGTTTGAAGCATCTCGTTGACATGTAAAGAAATATCAAACACCCCATTCCACTGGCACAATGTGAAAAAGGGATATTAAAATACAGTTCATGTATCAATTCACAAAATGCAGTAAATTTTAAGTCCAGTCTCCCCAAACCCAACGTACACACACACACACACACACACACACACGTCCATCTGTCCTTTGAGTGTCCTGAGATACCGACTATAGCCTGGGTCAAGCATCTCTCCCTGGCCACCAGGAGGCGCTGTACGGGTGATGAGCAGGATTCCTGGGCAGGTCCCCAACCAGAGAGCAGGCCCTCCTGCTACGTGCACCTGGTTCTGCAGGGGTTTCTGGGATTTCTCCCCAGCAGGTTTCCATTTCTCTCCACGCCTCCTCCAGCCCCACCCTGGGGAGAACTTCTCCGCCTTTACAATGCCAGGTGTCGATGTTGTCCCGGAGGCACAGGTGGAGGCACTTGGATCAAGCCTAGGCCCCTACCCTCAGCTGAGGTCCCGCTCTCTCTCGTGAGCCCCAGAGTTCCTCTTGCGGACAGCCTCTCCCCGTCCATCCCCCCTCCTCCCAAGCCCGGGGTCACTTGGACTCATGGTGGAGAAGCTGCTGCCCCTACCCTTCGACAGGCCAGCTCCAAATTAGGCAGGCAGTGTAGGTGGGGAATCTCCGGTCAGCTGAACCTGAGGCTTGGGCTTTCTTCCTCAAGCTGATGCCCTTTTCAGTGGCCAACCTTGGAAACCACGAGGGTGATGGCGTCAGCTCTTCTGGCTTTCAGAGGTCCAGGCATCCGAGGAGGTAAAAGGAAGACAGACCCGCCACTGGCATGCCAGACACTGGGCTGTGGGAGCTCCTCAAACATTCTCAGTCCCTACAGTGACTCTGGGTGGGACTGTCTTTGTATTTTTGCAGGGTAAGAAATGGAGTCTCAGAGAGGTTGTGTCACGTGTCCAAGGGCACACAGCTAGGAAGTGAAAACCCGAGATTCCAGCACCAGTGCTCCTGCCCCTTCACCATGTGGCAGCAGCTTCTCGTCTCCCTACCGCACCCCCTCGCACTGCAGACAGCACGATGTCCCTTCCTCTCCCAACCCCCTCAGCTATTAGACATTGCTTCTCAGCTTTTCCTCCACTTCCCAGCAGGCAGTCAGGACTGCCTTTCTCTGTGGCACTGGGGAGACTTTGAAAGAAAAGCACAGCCCCTTCTGGCCACAAACAGGCCAAGACTCCACAGCCCAGGTAACTCCAAAAGAGAGCTGTGAGGACAGCTGAAATCGCCCAAGCTGCAGAGACGCTGGACCAGAGCCAGGAGAGCAGAAAGAAAGCTAAAGAGATGGTTTGGAAAATGAAATGCTCTGATGGGTGCCAGGGGCCTCTGGGCCTCCCACGTGATGGGAGACCAGATTCACTGCCCATTCAACCCCTGCCAGGGCTGCTCGAAGCCTGGGTTATGCATAGCTGGGAGAGAAATGTTGGGCAGGGGTAACAGAGCCCCGCTTGCTCCTGAGCTGAGACACATAGAGTAGGGGTGGGGGTCAGGGGCTGGTCTGGAACCAGATTTGAGGTTTGCTGGAAGGATTTGTCTCCTCCAGCAGCAGCTGTGACTTTGGGCAAGTCATTTAATCTCTGTGTGCCTCAGTTGCCTCATCTGCAAGACTATTTCGTAAGGTAGAGGTAAGAAGTAAGTTAAACTAGGCAGACAGGAGTCTTTAATAAATGTGAACACAGCAGCTGTGAGCAGACAACAGTGGCGGCCAGGTGATGATGATGATGATGATGATGGTGGTGGTGGTGGTGGTGGGTCCCTAGTGGCCCTTGGGTGGAGGCTTCCACAGCACCCTGGCATTCACACGCACCCTGCTCTGGGTGCCCAAAGGTTCCTGACTCCATCCTAGCCGGCCGTGGGTGAGGACGCTCTGAGGTCTCAGTATGCTGTCACTCAAGTGAGTGCTGGAGAAGCTGCCACATTAAGAAGTGTGTTAAGTGCTGTCATACACGATCTTTGTATTTTGCAGGGTAAGAAATGGAGTCTCAGAGGTTGTGTCACGTGTCCAAGGGCACACAGCTAGGAAGTGAAAACCGAGATTCCAGCACCAGTGCTCCTGCCCCTTCACCATGTGGCAGCAGCTTCGTCTCCCTACCGCACCCCTCGCACTGCAGACAGCACGATGCCCCTTCCTCTCCCAACCCCCTCAGCTATTAGACATTGCTTCTCAGCTTTTCCTCCACTTCCCAGCAGGCAGTCAGGACTGCCTTTCTCTGTGGCACTGGGGAGACTTTGAAAGAAAAGCACAGCCCCTTCTGGCCACAAACAGGCCAAGACTCCACAGCCCAGGTAACTCCAAAAGAGAGCTGTGAGGACAGCTGAAATCGCCCAAGCTGCAGAGACGCTGGACCAGAGCCAGGAGAGCAGAAAGAAAGCTAAAGAGATGGTTTGGAAAATGAAATGCTCTGATGGGTGCCAGGGGCCTCTGGGCCTCCCACGTGATGGGAGACCAGATTCACTGCCCATTCAACCCCTGCCAGGGCTGCTCGAAGCCTGGGTTATGCATAGCTGGGAGAGAAATGTTGGGCAGGGGTAACAGAGCCCCGCTTGCTCCTGAGCTGAGACACATAGAGTAGGGGTGGGGGTCAGGGGCTGGTCTGGAACCAGATTTGAGGTTTGCTGGAAGGATTTGTCTCCTCCAGCAGCAGCTGTGACTTTGGGCAAGTCATTTAATCTCTGTGTGCCTCAGTTGCCTCATCTGCAAGACTATTTCGTAAGGTAGAGGTAAGAAGTAAGTTAAACTAGGCAGACAGGAGTCTTTAATAAATGTGAACACAGCAGCTGTGAGCAGACAACAGTGGCGGCCAGGTGATGATGATGATGATGATGATGGTGGTGGTGGTGGTGGTGGGTCCCTAGTGGCCCTTGGGTGGAGGCTTCCACAGCACCCTGGCATTCACACGCACCCTGCTCTGGGTGCCCAAAGGTTCCTGACTCCATCCTAGCCGGCCGTGGGTGAGGACGCTCTGAGGTCTCAGTATGCTGTCACTCAAGTGAGTGCTGGAGAAGCTGCCACATTAAGAAGTGTGTTAAGTGCTGTACGTACAACGATATTGTTGTGTTCTGACCACAACACAACCAACAGAAGCTACAATTCCTTGAACAACTTCTATGTTTCAGGCTCTGGCTTAGGCTTTATAGATCGTTACCACCACCGCCGTCATCACCATGATCACCAGCATCATCACCAGGCCGCCCCTGTTGTCCACTCACAGCTGCTGTGTTCACGTTTATTAAAGACACTTGTCTGTCTAGTTTAACTTACTTCTTACTTCTACCTAATGAAATGGTCTTACGCCCATCTTGCAGATGAGGTAACGGAGGCACGCAGAGGTTCAATGACTTGCCCCAAATCGCATGGCTAGTAAGTGGCAGGTGGAGATTCGAAGTTGGGTCTCTGACTCCAACACCTTAGCCCTCCCATAACATCCCTTTCCATGGGTACAGATCCTGAGAAGTGCTTTTGGGATGAATGAATGAGCAAAGGAACATGTGCCTGTCAGAGGTGATGGGTGGAATCTTGAAGCCCCGAGAGGTTAAGCAGATTCAAGGTCAGAGTCAGACAGCAGCAGAGAGGGTAAGCAGGCCTGTGTCTGGTCTCAGCACTGAGTTGCTTTTTTTCACAGACTATTTTTTTTTTTGCCAGACCTTGTGACATGTGACATTCAGGATGCAGGATCATCCTTCTGTAACCAGAGACTGAACCCGTGCCGCCTGCAATAGAAGCCTGGCATCCTAATCACAGGACCGCTAGTGAGTCTCTTTTACAAACAACCCTTCTTGCTATTCCGAGGATTTTTGCTCATGCCTAGGATAACGGTGGATTCTGGTTTCCAGACTCCCATCCTTCAGGGAGCCTGGCAGGAGGCCCAGGCCTGGGCCCACCCCTTTCCACACAAGCAACTCAGGGCAACTGGCCGGCCAGTCCTGGGAGGGTCCTCGTATTGTCTCTTTCTTTTCTTGAGGTGCTTCCAGCTAGAGGGATCACCTTCCTGCTGAGTGGGGAGGTGAATCCTGAGGCCTCAAGACTGGCTGAGCACCTCCTGCCAACCAAGTCATCTGTGATTCTGCGCCTGAGGGTCTGTGCCGTGGGGACCACTTGGTGACTTTGGGCAAACTAGAGACCCTTCTGTGGGTCTCAGTTCGGACTCATTCCCCTAGATGGGGGGGATCGGGCCAGTGTCCTTGCGGGTTTCACTTTGCTTCCTGGGCTCTTCTGTGTTGAAGGGTCTGTAGCTCCCACAGCCTCACGCTTGCTTGGAAGTCAGGGAGGCGGGCAGGGAAGGAACTGGGGCCTCCTGCCAGGCTCCCTGAAGGGTGGGAAATGAGTTGGCCAGGAAATTAGAATTTGCTGTTAATCCAAGCATGAGTAAGGGCAAAACAGTTGCCAAAAAGGGGCTGTTTCTTTTCCAAGTAGCAAGAAGGTTTGTGAGGGAAGCCTGAGCTGAGCAACCAGAGCCAGGCCGCCACACTGCCTCCGAGAACAGACCTCTCTTCTCCCCTCGCTCACGCATGCTTTTTTAATTTTAATTTTTATATTAATGTTTTTAATTCAATTTTTTGGTCTTATTTGGAGTATAGCCAGTTGACAATCTGTGATAGTTTCAGGTGGACAGCAAAGCAACCCAGCCATATATGCACATGAATCGATTCTCCCTCAAACTCTCCTCCCTCTGGGCTGCCACAGGTCAGTCTTGCTTTTCCAAAGGGTATCTGCACACCCTGCCTTCACGTCCTCACGGTGGTCCTTTCACCTCATGCAGCAGAGTTCCCGTCCCTTCTCTCCTGTCCTCTGTCTCGTGTCTCATCACCTGTGGCCTCCCCGTAGCCGTTGGTCTTTCTGATGACGCCATCACTATTGGAATGCCCCACCCTCGGGTCTTCTTTGGATCTTCACTGACTCCATTCTCTCCATCCCTTCCCAAGTTCTCACTCTTTTTAAATTTTTGTCCTGCAGTGTCGCACAGCTTGTGGGATCTTAGTTCTCTGACCAGGGATTGAACCTGGGCCACAGCAGGGGAACACCAAGTCCCAACCACTAGACCACCCGAGAGCTCTCCCCAAGTATTCACTCCAAAATACCAGTTTTCTCCCAGACTGTATTCTCACCTCTTTCCCAGCACTTCCCATACCTGCCTCAAGTCTCTCATTCACTCCCAAGGCTTAACATGACCCCCAAGATTCTGCATTCAGCCCACATCTGCCTTCTGAACCCTGGACCAAGGAAAGCCTCTATCTCTCCACATTTTCTGAGGATGGCTCACAGCTCCTCAGATTCAAGATGCCACAGCCTGAACCCATTTTCTTCCTCTCCAATGCTAATTGCTTTCTGAAGGTGCCACCCTCCACCTGGTTGCTAAGACAGAAATATGAGACGCTCTAGGCCTTGTTCTTCCCCATCACTGCTTCTCAGCCCCTCTTTCCCATTTTCAATGCTTGAAAGCCTCTACCCTAACCCCTGGGGTGGAAGGTCCCGAAGTGGAATTTGGCCAGGAATTGAAGCTGTTAATCCAAGCATGAGTAAGGGCAAAACAGTTGCCAAAAAGGGGCTGTTTCTTTTCCAAGTAGCAAGAAGGTTTGTGAGGGAAGCCTGAGCTGAGCAACCAGAGCCAGGCCGCCACACTGCCTCCGAGAACAGACCTCTCTTCTCCCCTCGCTCACGCATGCTTTTTTAATTTTAATTTTTATATTAATGTTTTTAATTCAATTTTTTGGTCTTATTTGGAGTATAGCCAGTTGACAATCTGTGATAGTTTCAGGTGGACAGCAAAGCAACCCAGCCATATATGCACATGAATCGATTCTCCCTCAAACTCTCCTCCCTCTGGGCTGCCACAGGTCAGTCTTGCTTTTCCAAAGGGTATCTGCACACCCTGCCTTCACGTCCTCACGGTGGTCCTTTCACCTCATGCAGCAGAGTTCCCGTCCCTTCTCTCCTGTCCTCTGTCTCGTGTCTCATCACCTGTGGCCTCCCCGTAGCCGTTGGTCTTTCTGATGACGCCATCACTATTGGAATGCCCCACCCTCGGGTCTTCTTTGGATCTTCACTGACTCCATTCTCTCCATCCCTTCCCAAGTTCTCACTCTTTTTAAATTTTTGTCCTGCAGTGTCGCACAGCTTGTGGGATCTTAGTTCTCTGACCAGGGATTGAACCTGGGCCACAGCAGGGGAACACCAAGTCCCAACCACTAGACCACCCGAGAGCTCTCCCCAAGTATTCACTCCAAAATACCAGTTTTCTCCCAGACTGTATTCTCACCTCTTTCCCAGCACTTCCCATACCTGCCTCAAGTCTCTCATTCACTCCCAAGGCTTAACATGACCCCCAAGATTCTGCATTCAGCCCACATCTGCCTTCTGAACCCTGGACCAAGGAAAGCCTCTATCTCTCCACATTTTCTGAGGATGGCTCACAGCTCCTCAGATTCAAGATGCCACAGCCTGAACCCATTTTCTTCCTCTCCAATGCTAATTGCTTTCTGAAGGTGCCACCCTCCACCTGGTTGCTAAGACAGAAATATGAGACGCTCTAGGCCTTGTTCTTCCCCATCACTGCTTCTCAGCCCCTCTTTCCCATTTTCAATGCTTGAAAGCCTCTACCCTAACCCCATAGGTGTTCAAACTGTGTATGCTTAATGACCAAAAGAGCAAATGAATGGTGTGGCTGTGGTCTGGCAAGGTCTCCAAGTCTGCTGGATTTCTCAGGATTCATGGCATTTCAGCTCAGAGAACAGTCCCTCCAGTGGCAGCAGAAGGAGGAATTGGAATCCTTCCTGTTGCCACTTCCTTTCAGCTGAGATTCCAGGTTGGCTGCTGCTCTTGAGTCAGGTCTCTGCCTTTCCAAGTATACACCTTGCCACGCCAGTCTTTGGGATTTCTCTGTGGGAAGGACTATGAAGGAAGTCTTGTGGCACGAGGTCAAGCGAAAATGAACAGATGCCTTTATTGCAGGACTTCTCTGACCCTTTAATAGACTAAAGGACATTGTGATTGTGAATCTTGAAGAGGGACACAGAGCTGGCATCTCTCTCTCAATTTATTTGAAGACCAAACATTTCTGCAATCATAATAGCTGAAAAAGTGGGACTAACTCAAATGCCCTTCAACTGATGAATACATAATCAAAATGTAGGCTACCCATACCATGGAATATTATTCAAATATAAAACAGAATGAAGTACTGCACATACTACAGCAAGGTTGGACTTTGCAAACATTGTCAAATGAAAGAAGCCAGACACAAAATACCATATGTAATACGCTTCTGTTTATATACAGTGCCCATAATAGACAAATCTATGGGGACTCAGTATTCTTTTTTTTTTTTTTTTTTAAAGATTTATTTATTTATTTATTTATTTAGGGCAGGGGTTGGGTTGGGGAAGGAGGGAAGCAGGCGGGCCACTTCTATTGGTCTTTCGTTTCTCTATGTTCATCCGTCTTTGTTCTTTGGCTCCTGTGGACCTCCCATCGCGGTGGTGTCTGTCGTTGCAGAGCGCCAGCTCTGGGCGCATGCACTCCAGAGCTCTGGCTTGGTAATTGGACACATCAGTCCAGCCGCTCCACGGCACGTGGGATCTTCCCAGGCCAGGGCTCGAACCGGCGTCCCTTGCACTGCAAGGCGGTATCCTTACCCACTGGACCACCGGGGGAAGCCTGGGACCCAGTATTCTTGCCCGAAGAATTCCATGAACAGAGAAGCCTGGTGGGCCAGAGTCCATGGTGTTTCAAAGACACACATACATATGAGGACAGAAAGCAGAAGTGTGGTTATCTGGGGCTTGGGGAGATGGAGAATTAGAGAGTGGTAGCTGAAGGACAGAGTTTCTTTCAGGCGTGATGAAATTGTTCAAAGACTGATTGTGGTGACAGTTGTAAAAAACCACATTGAATTATATACTTTAAATGTGTGAATTTTTTGGTATGTTCATTATACCTTAATGAAGCTGCTGTTGTTGTTTAGTTGCTAAGTTGTGTCAAACTCTTTGTGACTTCATGGACTGTAGCCCGCCAGGCTCCTCTGTCTGTGGGATTTCCCAGGCAAGCATACTGGAGTGCATTGCCATTTCCTCCTCCCGGGAATCTTTCTGATCCAGGGATCGAATCCACGTCTCCTTTTTGGGAGGTGTGTTCTGTACCACTGAGTCACCAGGGGAGCCCCCAGTAAAGCTGCTACAACACACACACACACACACACACACAGTCACACAAAACAAGAAAACCTTTCCTCAAGGAGCTGTTGTGAAGGACTAGTGTTTTAAGGAACTTAAGAAACAAAGACCTAAGTCAAGCCAGCTGGGTCCCCCTGGTGGCCTGGAGGACAAGGTTTGCCTGAGGATCTAGAACATCCCCAAAGGGTGTTAACATGGTTTTCTTTGTGAAGAGAGCCAGAGTGAGAGTAAGGACTCCAAATCCTTATAGATTCCCTCCTGAGGGCACAGGGACAGAGCCAGAGCTGGGCATCCCCCTCTGGGACCTGGCAGGCAGGACTGGCCCTCCAGAGCTTCTTTACCAGCCTCACCTGGGAGCTGACAGGCAGGGCCAGGCTGGTCCAGACACCCTCTGTCCCAGGGGGGAAGCCAACCCAAAATAGCGCAGGCTGGGACACCAGTTGGGAAACCAGATGGGAAAGTCTGGGGCTTGGGAAGGAGCAGATGTGGATTTTGTTCCCAGTTCTCTGTCTTTCTGTGTGACCTTGGGTGCAGTGCTCAGTCTGTGTCTGAACTTTCCCACTTTGGAAAAGAAGAAATGAATTTCTCCTCTTTTCCCTCAACAAATCTTCTGAGGGAATTCAAGCCAAAGACTGTTGAGCTTGGGAGGGACGTCGATGCTTGAATCTGCCTCCTACTTTGCCACCAGGCAGATCTGCTTGAAACTTTCCAGTGCCGGGGAATCTCACTACCTCCGATCTCACTGCTCAGTAACTGTGAAAGGTCATGGGGTCCTCCAACCTCCCTTGGTGTCAGGAGGCCACTCCCCACTCAGGGCAAGCTTGTCCGTTCCTGCACCATCCCAGCGCCCGGCCTGGCCCAGCCTCTTCTCACCTCTCTAGTGAGGCTGTGTGATGTCCTGGCAGCTCTCCTTCCCAGCTGTAACTTCGACATATTGCTCAGGTGAGCACTTCTGCTGACCTCTGCAAGAAGCCCTCGGTACCCACTTGGCCCTGGGGGGCCCCTACCCATTCCACGGAGCCCGTGGCTGGCATTTCTAGAATTGGGAGGAATGGCCCAGCCTCTTGCAGAGGGTGGCTGTTCTCTCACTGGACAGCCCACTGACTGTTTTTTTGTGTGTGTGTGAATAGTCTAGTAAATAGTCTATTGACTTTTTTTCTTTTAATTTTTATTTTACTTTGAACGTTTACAGAGTTTTGTTGTTTACAGATATGACCTTTTATAGTGACCATGTCCATTTGTTTCTGTGTTCCTATCTAGTTCACCAATCTAGTCCCACCCGAAGTTCACCCATCCCCTCCAAACTTTCCCACTCTCTCCAGGAGTACCACTACCTGTTTACCTTCTAGAACCCACCTTCTATTTTTAAATGTATGTATCTATATATATATATATATATGGGAGGGCTTCACTGGGTCTTTGTTGCTGTGCACCGGCTTTTTTTAGTTGTGGTGAGCAAAGAACCAGGAGGGCTCCTCTAGCTGGGTGTGGGCTTTTCACTGTGGTGGCCTCTCTTGTGCAGAGCATGGGCTGTAGGTGTATGAGCCTCAGTAGTTGCAGCATGTGGGCTCAGTAGTCGTGGCTTGCAGGCTCTAGAGTGCAGGCTCAGTAATTGTGGGGCAGAGGCTTAATTGCTCTCCGGCATGTGGGTTCTTCCCGGACTGGTATTGAACCCATGTGTCTGAACTTTCCCACTTTGGAAAAGAAGAAATGAATTTCTCCTCTTTTCCCTCAACAAATCTTCTGAGGGAATTCAAGCCAAAGACTGTTGAGCTTGGGAGGGACGTCGATGCTTGAATCTGCCTCCTACTTTGCCACCAGGCAGATCTGCTTGAAACTTTCCAGTGCCGGGGAATCTCACTACCTCCGATCTCACTGCTCAGTAACTGTGAAAGGTCATGGGGTCCTCCAACCTCCCTTGGTGTCAGGAGGCCACTCCCCACTCAGGGCAAGCTTGTCCGTTCCTGCACCATCCCAGCGCCCGGCCTGGCCCAGCCTCTTCTCACCTCTCTAGTGAGGCTGTGTGATGTCCTGGCAGCTCTCCTTCCCAGCTGTAACTTCGACATATTGCTCAGGTGAGCACTTCTGCTGACCTCTGCAAGAAGCCCTCGGTACCCACTTGGCCCTGGGGGGCCCCTACCCATTCCACGGAGCCCGTGGCTGGCATTTCTAGAATTGGGAGGAATGGCCCAGCCTCTTGCAGAGGGTGGCTGTTCTCTCACTGGACAGCCCACTGACTGTTTTTTTGTGTGTGTGTGAATAGTCTAGTAAATAGTCTATTGACTTTTTTTCTTTTAATTTTTATTTTACTTTGAAGGGTTTACAGAGTTTTGTTGTTTACAGATATGACCTTTTATAGTGACCATGTCCATTTGTTTCTGTGTTCCTATCTAGTTCACCAATCTAGTCCCACCCGAAGTTCACCCATCCCCTCCAAACTTTCCCACTCTCTCCAGGAGTACCACTACCTGTTTACCTTCTAGAACCCACCTTCTATTTTTAAATGTATGTATCTATATATATATATATATATGGGAGGGCTTCACTGGGTCTTTGTTGCTGTGCACCGGCTTTTTTTAGTTGTGGTGAGCAAAGAACCAGGAGGGCTCCTCTAGCTGGGTGTGGGCTTTTCACTGTGGTGGCCTCTCTTGTGCAGAGCATGGGCTGTAGGTGTATGAGCCTCAGTAGTTGCAGCATGTGGGCTCAGTAGTCGTGGCTTGCAGGCTCTAGAGTGCAGGCTCAGTAATTGTGGGGCAGAGGCTTAATTGCTCTCCGGCATGTGGGTTCTTCCCGGACTGGTATTGAACCCATGTCTCCTGTATCGGCAGGTAGATTCTTGACCAGTGGACCACTGGGAAGCCCCCCACCTTCTGTTAAGGTCTAGATACATAAGGTCACAGGCAGGGGAGTACCCTTGGTCTTTAGGGATGCCATCCTCCTTAAATGTACCCACATGGCACCATTGTCTCTCTTGTTCCATGTCCTGATGGGTTTGAAGTCTCATCAGATGACGTCCCCAGGATGGCTCCCTCCCTTGCCGTGGGACTTCAGCAGGCCCTCCCCTTCACTCCCCAGACCTCGAGGCCTTCATTCCTTAATCTGCACTGATTGATCCGTTGTGTTCTGCCACGGGCAAGCCTCTTTGTCAGGGCATCCTGGTGCCTGAGGCTGTAGTCCCCCTACCTTGGACACACCTGCTATATTGGGGGTCTCAACCCATTGTGCCCCTTGTCAGGTTGACTAGAAGCAGCCGCAGCCCGCACCCGGCTGCTGTCTCGTGAGTCACTGCACCATGGCGTGTTTATTAGGACTGCGGGAGCTCACTTTGCCAACTTTGGAACCACGGGAGCTGGCTAAGTTTAGAACAAGCCTTAAGCACGAGGACGCCGTGTTCCTTCTCCTTCTGGCAAAGCACGAGACTTGAGCTATTCTTTTCATCTTGATTCTCCCAGATAAGTCCTCAGCTTCATTTACCACTAGATCTGCCTTCTCCCGACACAAACTCCTCTGTAATTAAGCAGGGGAGGGAACACCCCTCCAGTCATCCTAAGGGTGAAAAGCATCAGCTCATTGGACTGTTTCAAGGAATAAAACACAGGCTCTGAAAAATAGGAGGGTGTTATGCTTCAAACAGATGTACTTAATCCAGTGCCTGTGGATGGGCTTCATGGGCCATAGGTGTGCGTGCTAAGTCACTTCAGTTGTGTCTCACTCTTTGCAACGCTGTGGGCTGTAGCCCACCAGGCTCCTCTGTCCATGGGGTTCTCCAGGCAAGAACACTGGAGTGGGTTGCCATGCCCTCCAGGGCATCTTCCCACCAGGGATTTAACACAGGTCTCCTGCATTGCAGGTGGATTCTTTACCACTGGGAAGCCCCCACCTTCTGTTAAGGTCTAGATACATAAGGTCACAGGCAGGAGTACCCTTGGTCTTTAGGGATGCCATCCTCCTTAAATGTACCCACATGGCACCATTGTCTCTCTTGTTCCATGTCCTGATGGGTTTGAAGTCTCATCAGATGACGTCCCCAGGATGGCTCCCTCCCTTGCCGTGGGACTTCAGCAGGCCCTCCCCTTCACTCCCCAGACCTCGAGGCCTTCATTCCTTAATCTGCACTGATTGATCCGTTGTGTTCTGCCACGGGCAAGCCTCTTTGTCAGGGCATCCTGGTGCCTGAGGCTGTAGTCCCCCTACCTTGGACACACCTGCTATATTGGGGGTCTCAACCCATTGTGCCCCTTGTCAGGTTGACTAGAAGCAGCCGCAGCCCGCACCCGGCTGCTGTCTCGTGAGTCACTGCACCATGGCGTGTTTATTAGGACTGCGGGAGCTCACTTTGCCAACTTTGGAACCACGGGAGCTGGCTAAGTTTAGAACAAGCCTTAAGCACGAGGACGCCGTGTTCCTTCTCCTTCTGGCAAAGCACGAGACTTGAGCTATTCTTTTCATCTTGATTCTCCCAGATAAGTCCTCAGCTTCATTTACCACTAGATCTGCCTTCTCCCGACACAAACTCCTCTGTAATTAAGCAGGGGAGGGAACACCCCTCCAGTCATCCTAAGGGTGAAAAGCATCAGCTCATTGGACTGTTTCAAGGAATAAAACACAGGCTCTGAAAAATAGGAGGGTGTTATGCTTCAAACAGATGTACTTAATCCAGTGCCTGTGGATGGGCTTCATGGGCCATAGGTGTGCGTGCTAAGTCACTTCAGTTGTGTCTCACTCTTTGCAACGCTGTGGGCTGTAGCCCACCAGGCTCCTCTGTCCATGGGGTTCTCCAGGCAAGAACACTGGAGTGGGTTGCCATGCCCTCCAGGGCATCTTCCCCACCCAGGGATTTAACACAGGTCTCCTGCATTGCAGGTGGATTCTTTACCACCAGCGCCACGTGGGAAGCCCTCAGGGGCCACAGAACCCCCTAAATTCTTGTATGAATGTGCTTTTCCCTGGGAAAATGGTCCACAGTTTTTTTTTTTTTTTTTTTTTTTTAATCAGATTCCCAAAGGGGTTCGTGACTCCTGCTAAAAATGACAAATCTCGGATTTAGGAAAAGATGACCACCCTGTACTTGTGTGGCCGAGCCCTCCCCAGCTTGAGGTTTCCTTGATTAGATACTAGATGCCCTCTTGGGATCAGCACTGGGAGTGAGATCCCCAGAAGCTGGTCAGGCTGGGTTTGCTGAAGCCGTATTGACCGGAGGAGAGAGGCCTGAAGCCTTTGGTCTGGAGTGCGGTGAAGTCACCGCCAGAACTTGAGGAGTAGGTTGGCTGGGACAAGGCCGCCGATTCTGAATGAAAAGGGTAATAAAAGGAATGAGAGGCCATCTGGGATGTGCTACCAGGTAAATCAGACATTGAGATGGGTCCACCAGTAGCACTTAAAGGGCAAAGGAATGTTGGTCTATTGACTTTCATTGATTCTACACATGGCTATTTGCTGTTTTCCATCCTGGAGAGCTTATAGTTTAGACTTGATGGCACTCGCTTATTCTCCTGTTGGCTGCCTTAAATCAGCTGAGCTCCTTCCTGTCCCTTAACCCCACTGCTCTAAACTCACATGTTCTAGAAACATGGAGTGCATGCCCTTGAGATAATAATTCATGTGAATGTAACTGGGGTCCTATGTAACTGGTGCGGTAAGCCCGCTGTCAAAGACTAGTGATTAAGTGATATATTCAGGTGCCAACTGCTGGTGACCATTTGCTTATCAACAGTACCCCCGGGGGGCTTCCCTGGTGGTTCAGTGGGTAAGGACACCGTCTTGCAGTGCAAGGGGCGCTGGTTCGTTCCCTGGCCTGGGAAGATCCCACGTGCCATGGAGTGGCTGGACCGATCTGTCCAACTACCGAGCTGGAACTCTGGAGCGTATGTGCCTAGAGCCAGTGCTCTGCAGTGACAGAGGCCACTGCGATGGGAGTCCCACACAGGCCAAAGAACAAAGATAAATAAACGAAAGATCAATAGAAATGGCCAACCCCTGCTCCCCCACGCCCCCCTCCAAAAAAAAAACCCAGTACCACCGGGCCTCCTTCCTTCCCCACGAAGTTAATGGAGAGTTCTGTGTATCCTGCCAATGTCTCCCGGGTGGGGAACTTTAGGAGGGGGAGGGTCAGCTGGCTAGTAGTATCCATTGTGTGTGTGCGTGTCTGTGTTCAGCCATGTCCAACTCTTTGCAACCCTATGGACTGTAATCCACCAGGCTTCTCTGTCCATGGGATTTTCCAGGAAGAATACCAGAGTGGGTTGCTATTTCCTCCTCCAGGGGATCTTCCCAACTCAGGAATCGCACCCACATCTCCTGTGTCTCCTGCATTGGCATGTGGATTCTTTACAACCGAGCCCCCTAGTATCCCCTAGTATCCACTAGTGGTCAGCAAATTAGTCCCTGTGCTAACATCTCTGCCTTCCATCATGTAGTCTGGCCATTCAATGGATGGCTGCTGTCTGCATTAAGGGCTAGACTCCAGATTGAGAGCTGCCATCTGTAGGGTGACCTTGGGAAGTCACTGAACTATTCAGAACTTCATTTTCCTAGCTTAAAAAATGAGGAAGAGGGCGAATCCTTGCCTATACCCAATAAAGAAGACTTTTAGGAGCTAGAAGACCTCACGTGTGCTGACTCTACTGTGTATCAGGCCTTCTGCTTGCAATTATTATCCTTTTGAAATGTTACAATCTTTACAGAAATCTCCCAGGCTTGCTGGAAGTACCCGCTGAGACCAAATACTCAACAGATGTGTAGCGAGCACTTTATTCCAAGTCCTGGGGATAGAGCAGTGAGCAAAACAAAGCCCCCGCCTCGTGGAGCTGACATTCTAGCAGAGGAGATAGACAATAAGCAAATAAATGTGTAAAATGTCAGGGGGTGGTAAGGGTAATGGAGAAGAACGAAGCAGGCTGGAGAGAGAAGAGAGGATGTGTGTGCTGTTCGCTAAAAGGGGGATAGTTGAGAGTAGAACTGAGGAAGTAAAGGAGCCAGGCGAACTCTGGGAGGAGATAATTGAGACAGACAGAACAGCAAGTGCAAAGGTCCTGAGGTGGGGACATGTCTGGCTTCTTTGAGGAACTAGTGTCCATGGGGTTGGAGCAGAGGCATCTGGGGCAGAATGATAGAGGTGGAAAACTGGGGAAGAAAATAGAGACCCCAGTCAGGGCTTGGACTACTAAGACCATGGATGTGAAAAGGTACAGTTGACACTCGAACCACGCAGTGGGTGAGGGGCATCAGCACCCCCTCCCTCCTGCCCATGCACTTGAAGTTCCTTGTGCTGCTATCTTTGTCTCAAAAAAAGGAGGGGGAGTTGATAACTGACTCACCCTAAGGCAAGAAACTGAGACAGTTTGTGTATTTTCAGGTCTCAAACATGACTTCCTTTGATTCCACATGTTAGAATCCTCTGATCAGATGCAAACTTTTCCTACCTTAGTTAATGTTAAGACCTGTCGAATGAAAATACGTGTGTGCTAAATCACTTCAGTCATGCCCAACTTTTGTGACCGTAGAAACTGCAGCTGGCCAGGCTCCTCTGTCCATGGAACTCTCCAGGTAGGAATACTGCCGTGGCGGGTGGGGGGGCGTGCCCTCCTCCAGAGGATCTTTCTGACACAGGGATGGAACTGGAGTCTCTTGCACAGCAGATAAATTCTTCATGGCTAAGTCACGGGGGCCACCCAAATGAAAATATAAGTATTCTAACTTGCTGAAAAAAATTTGCATACAAGTGGACCCACATGGTCTGAACTCACATTTTCAAGGGCCAGCTTTACTACAAATAGGTAAATGCTGTGCGTAACAGTTTTATTTCCCCATTCATCTCCGTAGGGAGGCTTTAAACCTTTTCAAACTTTTGCATATTTTTATAGAGGTATATCTTTCATATAGTAAAAAACAAGTTGTTGTTGTTTTGTTTTTAAAGTAGCATCCAATGGAACCACCCTTCAAATAAGGTAAGAACATTTCCATCCGAATCTACCCTTTCATAGTACTCAGCAGGCTGAGAGAAAGAGGATGTGTGCTGTTCGCTAAAAGGGGGATAGTTGAGAGTAGAACTGAGGAAGTAAAGGAGCCAGGCGAACTCTGGGAGGAGATAATTGAGACAGACAGAACAGCAAGTGCAAAGGTCCTGAGGTGGGGACATGTCTGGCTTCTTTGAGGAACTAGTGTCCATGGGGTTGGAGCAGAGGCATCTGGGGCAGAATGATAGAGGTGGAAAACTGGGAAGAAAATAGAGACCCCAGTCAGGGCTTGGACTACTAAGACCATGGATGTGAAAAGGTACAGTTGACACTCGAACCACGCAGTGGGTGAGGGGCATCAGCACCCCCTCCCTCCTGCCCATGCACTTGAAGTTCCTTGTGCTGCTATCTTTGTCTCAAAAAAAGGAGGGGGAGTTGATAACTGACTCACCCTAAGGCAAGAAACTGAGACAGTTTGTGTATTTTCAGGTCTCAAACATGACTTCCTTTGATTCCACATGTTAGAATCCTCTGATCAGATGCAAACTTTTCCTACCTTAGTTAATGTTAAGACCTGTCGAATGAAAATACGTGTGTGCTAAATCACTTCAGTCATGCCCAACTTTTGTGACCGTAGAAACTGCAGCTGGCCAGGCTCCTCTGTCCATGGAACTCTCCAGGTAGGAATACTGCCGTGGCGGGTGGGGGGGCGTGCCCTCCTCCAGAGGATCTTTCTGACACAGGGATGGAACTGGAGTCTCTTGCACAGCAGATAAATTCTTCATGGCTAAGTCACGGGGGCCACCCAAATGAAAATATAAGTATTCTAACTTGCTGAAAAAAATTTGCATACAAGTGGACCCACATGGTCTGAACTCACATTTTCAAGGGCCAGCTTTACTACAAATAGGTAAATGCTGTGCGTAACAGTTTTATTTCCCCATTCATCTCCGTAGGGAGGCTTTAAACCTTTTCAAACTTTTGCATATTTTTATAGAGGTATATCTTTCATATAGTAAAAAACAAGTTGTTGTTGTTTTGTTTTTAAAGTAGCATCCAATGGAACCACCATTCAAATCAAGGTAAGAACATTTCCATCAACCAGAAAGTTCCCTGGCACCCTTTTGACATCAGTACTCAATTCCCAGAGGCAATCCTTGTTCTGATTTCTATCTCCAGAAGATTGCTTTTTGGAACTACTCTTGAACTTCATGTAAATGGAGTGGATTCATGCAGAGTGTCCTCTTGCACGTGTGTGTGTGTGTGTGTGTGTGTGTGTTCAGTCGCTAAGTTGTGTCTGAGTCTTTTCAACCCCATGGATGGTAGCCCGCCAGGCTCTCCTTTCCATGGGATTCTCTAGGCAAGAATACTGGAGTGGGTCACCATTTCCTCCTCCAGGGATCTTCCCGACCTAGAAACTGAACCTGTGCTACTGCATTGGGAGGTGGATTCTTTACCACTGAGCCACCCGGGAAGTCCTTGTACTCTAGCATGAGGCTTCTTTTACTCAGTATAAAACGCTGGGGAGATTCATCCCTATTGCCACATGTATCTGTATCTCATTGTTTTTCTTTTTTTGTAAATTATTTATTTATTTGGCTGCACTGGGTCTTGGTTGTGGCAGGTGGGGTCTAGTTCCCTGACCGGGGATCAAACCCATACCCCCTGTATTGGGAATACAGAGTCTTAACCACTGGACTGCCAGGGAAGTCCCATCTCAGCTTTTTATAGTTGAGTAGTAGTCCATTTCCGGACACCTGGAATTATTAGACTTACTTTGAGTCAAGAATATGAAGTGCTAACTCATTGTTGTAGTTTTATTTTTTTTTTTCTTGACCGTGCTTTGAGGCATGTGGAATCTTAGGTCCCCGACTAGGGCTTGAACTCATATCCCCCTGCATTGAAAGTGTGGAATCTTAACCACTGGACAGCCAGGGACACATTGTGGTTTTAGTTTGCATTTCCCTAATGATCAAAGATGCCAGCATACTTTCCATTTGCTTACTGGACATTTGTGTGTGTGTGTGTGTGTGCGTGTGTGTTTGAGAAATATCTGTTTAATCCTTGTCTTTCTCTTTTAAAAAATTAATTTAGTAAGAGTTCTTTATATGTTCTAAATATGAGTCCTTGGTCAGCCCTTTAGTTCTTGTGAATATTTCCTTCCCCTATCTGTTGTATACATTTTTACTTCCTAAGTGTGTCTTTGGATGATTCAAATTTTGATCACTTCCAATTTCTCAATTTTTTAAAATAGGTAATGCTTTAGTGTCCTGTCTAAAAACATCTTTGCCTATTCCAAGGTCAAGAAGACATTCTCCTATGTTTTCTTTTAGAAACTTTGTAGTTTTCACTTTTACATGTACTGATCTATCCTTGAATTAATTTTTGTATGTGACATGAGGTAGGCAGAAAATTTTTTCCCCTTTATGGAACACAGGAATCTATTTGTTGGGGCCTCAAATTGTCCTGGGTAAGCTATGTTGTCATATACTCTGTCTCCCAGGGTTGATCGTCCGGTTCCCTGTAAAGCCCCGGCTTAGAAGATAAAATGATGATGATGAAAGAGGCAAATCCCTAGACAGAGAACAGAAATATCAGAAAAAATTCCAACTGCCCATCTGTAACTTTGTCCAGCCTTTAGTCTCCCTCATTGTCCAAGCTGTGTTTGCCTTCCCATGGCCTGCGCCAAAGACGGCAGAGGTGAACAGGAACACAAGCTGAGAACAGGACAAGAGAAAACACAGGAGCAGTGGTTGGTAAAGTCCCACAGTGCCGAGCCAAGTTGGGTTGGAAGAGGGCAGGTTCTTTGGGAGCCTTTAGCAGGAATGCTGACTCCCCAGTCTGCCAGTGTCTTTCTCCTGTGATTTGTGGAGGCTGGGAATATGAAATCGCAGAGGTGCAATGCAGGTCAGTGGGCTTGTGGGTCAACCCCCACCCCCACAAGGCTAGACTAGCCTTGTAGCATTGCATCCTGAGATCTAGAGGCAAGGTGGGTGGGAGGAGCCAATGGTAATTAAGCATTGACTGTGCCATGGTTATCTTCATCCTAGGGGCTTGTGTATGGTATCTCATTCATTCATTCAACCCGTTGCCCCACCACCTTATGAGAAAGATATTTATTCCTCTTAATTTTATAGGTGAGGAAGTTGAGGATCCAAGAGGTTAAGCAGGTGTATGTGTGCGCTTAGTTAGTCAGTCATGTCCGACTCTTTGCGATCTCATGGACTATAACCCTCCAGGCTCTTCTATCCACGGGATTCTCCAGGCAAGAAGACTGGAATGGGTAGCCATTCCCTTCTCCAGGGTATCTTCCTGGCCCAGGGATCCAAACCCGGTCTCCTGCCTTGCAGGCAGGTGCTTTGCCATCTGAGACACGAGGGGAAACTTGAGGTTAAATATGCTTCCCAGGATTTCTCAGCTCGTAAGTGGGAGAGTTAAGATTCTCTTTTCGACTGTCCCTTCCACTGCAGCTCAACTCCACTGTGCTGCAGCCCTTCCAAACCATCACCTGCTGCATGAGAAATCACACCCCTGCATGGTTACCATTTTCTCTCCTGAGGAACTTGCAAGCAAGCGAAAAGAAAAGAAAACAGCATATGAGGCATTCCCCATTGACATTTCCTCCCAAATAATCCCAGTTTTTCATGCCACCAAGAGACTTTCAACTCCAAGGTAAAGAGTTGTCTGTACCAAATGAAATCGAATATAAAACTATCTGGGGGACTTCCTGGTGGTCTAGTGGCTAAGATGCCTCACTCTCAAGGCAGGGAGCCCAAGTTCAACCCCCAGTCAGGGGACTAGATCCTGCACACTGCAACTGAAGATCCCCTGTGCTGCAACAATGATCTTGTCCATGGCAATGAAGATCCTACATGCATGCTGCAACTAAAACCTGATGCAGCAGCAAATAAATACATACATAAAATATTGAAAAATATTTTTTTGGACATTGCTTTAGATTTCACTGACTCAACCAATCCTCTTGAAATGGTACTGAAGAATCACCAAGCTCTTGCCACACTTCCATATGTCTTAGTCCATTTGGACAGATCTAATAAAAAGGCTTTGGGTTGGGCAGCTCAAACACTAACATTTAGGGAAGTTCCCATGCAACCCCACCCAAGGCTGCTAGCCTTGTGGCATCCTGAGATCTAGAGGCAAGGTGGGTGGGAGGAGCCAATGGTAATTAAGCATTGACTGTGCCATGGTTATCTTCATCCTAGGGGCTTGTGTATGGTATCTCATTCATTCATTCAACCCGTTGCCCCACCACCTTATGAGAAAGATATTTATTCCTCTTAATTTTATAGGTGAGGAAGTTGAGGATCCAAGAGGTTAAGCAGGTGTATGTGTGCGCTTAGTTAGTCAGTCATGTCCGACTCTTTGCGATCTCATGGACTATAACCCTCCAGGCTCTTCTATCCACGGGATTCTCCAGGCAAGAAGACTGGAATGGGTAGCCATTCCCTTCTCCAGGGTATCTTCCTGGCCCAGGGATCCAAACCCGGTCTCCTGCCTTGCAGGCAGGTGCTTTGCCATCTGAGACACGAGGGAAGCTTGAGGTTAAATATGCTTCCCAGGATTTCTCAGCTCGTAAGTGGGAGAGTTAAGATTCTCTTTTCGACTGTCCCTTCCACTGCAGCTCAACTCCACTGTGCTGCAGCCCTTCCAAACCATCACCTGCTGCATGAGAAATCACACCCCTGCATGGTTACCATTTTCTCTCCTGAGGAACTTGCAAGCAAGCGAAAAGAAAAGAAAACAGCATATGAGGCATTCCCCATTGACATTTCCTCCCAAATAATCCCAGTTTTTCATGCCACCAAGAGACTTTCAACTCCAAGGTAAAGAGTTGTCTGTACCAAATGAAATCGAATATAAAACTATCTGGGGGACTTCCCTGGTGGTCTAGTGGCTAAGATGCCTCACTCTCAAGGCAGGGAGCCCAAGTTCAACCCCCAGTCAGGGGACTAGATCCTGCACACTGCAACTGAAGATCCCCTGTGCTGCAACAATGATCTTGTCCATGGCAATGAAGATCCTACATGCATGCTGCAACTAAAACCTGATGCAGCAGCAAATAAATACATACATAAAATATTGAAAAATATTTTTTTGGACATTGCTTTAGATTTCACTGACTCAACCAATCCTCTTGAAATGGTACTGAAGAATCACCAAGCTCTTGCCACACTTCCATATGTCTTAGTCCATTTGGACAGATCTAATAAAAAGGCTTTGGGTTGGGCAGCTCAAACACTAACATTTAGGGAAGTTCCCATCTGTGCACACTCAGTTCAGAATACGATCTGGTCTAACCCCCAGTCAGCCAAGGCCCACTGAAGCATTCCTTTCCAAAGAAGAAGGGCTTGAGCCCCAGTGGTTAATTTGTGTTCCTCCCCTAACACAGAAAATAAGGAAGTTCTGAAGCTTGTATTTCTTTTTCCCAAGAAAAAATTTCAAAAGTCTCAGAGAAGCGTCTTAGTCAAGGCTCAAGGATAAGGCACTGGATTTTGGGTCCCCTTCCCCTTCTTATCCCTCTAGGGATCTCTGCACATGGGAAGTCATCCTGAAGCCCAGCCCCCAGGAGGGAAAAGCAGAGGCATAGGAGAGACCGCCCCCCTCTCCAGGGGAGACTCCAGGATGTAAGGTTTGTGCTTAGTTGCTCAATCATGTCTGACACTTTGCAACCAGTTGGACTGTAGCCTGTCAGTCTCCTGTGTCAGAAGGATTCTCCAGGCAAAAATACTGGAGTAGGTTGCCATTTCTTTCTCCCAGGGTGTAAGGTTTAAATTCTTCTAGTTGTCATATCCCTGTTACAACCAGTTCCCTGCCGGCTTTGGTAAAGGATTGTAGTGAGGAGCTTCCCTGGTGGTGCAATGATTAAGACTTCACCTTCCAATGCAGAGGCTGAAGGTTTGATCCCTGGTCAGGGAGCTAAGATCCCACATGCCACACTACCAGAAAGCCAAAGCATAAGCCAGAAGTAAAATTGCAACAAATTTAATAAAAACTTTTTAAAAGGTCCATATCAAAAATTCTTAAAAAAAAAGAGGGTTGTACTGAGTCATGGCAAATAGAAGGGGGAGAATGAAAAGAGTGACAGATTTTATTTTGGGGGACTCCAAAATCACTGCACATGGTGATTGTAGACATGAAATGAAAAGACACTTGCTCCTTGGAAGGAAAGCTATGACAAAACTACACAGCGTGTTAAAAAGCAGAGACATCACATTGCTGACAAAGGTCTGGATAATCAAAGCTGTGGTTTTTCTAGTCATCATGTATGGATGTGAGAGCTGGATCATAGAGAAAGCTAAGTGGCAAAGAACTGATGTTTTTAAACTGTGGTGCTGGAGAAGACTCTTGAGGAGATCCAACCAGTCAATCTTAAAGCAAATCAACCTTGAATATTCATTGGAGGGACTGAAGCTCCAATACTTTGGCCACCTGATGTGGAGAGCTGACTCACTTCTGAGAAAGACCCTGATGCTGGGAAAGACTGAAGGCCAAAGCAGGAGGGTGTGGCAGAGGATGAGATGGTTAGATAGCATCACTGACTCAATGGACATGAATTTGAGCAAACCCTGGGAAATAGTGGAGGACAGAGGAGCCTGGTATGCTGCAGTCCATGAGGTCGCGAAGAGTCGGACACAACTTAGTGATTGAACAAAAACAAATGATTCTTTGATGCCATTGGAGGCTCAGAAGGATGAAACACAGTGTCACACAGGTAATAACAGGGTGAGCTGAGATTCCAACCCAGGCTGGCTCACCCTAGCTTTTTGTTTTTAATAATTATTTTTATTTTACTTTTTCCTCACCCCAGATTTTACGTTGAACTAGCAGCCCCTCTTGTCTTTACGTCTTCTCATCTGCCCAGCCCAGGGCTCCCTCACCCTTGGCCTGAAGAAAACTCCCTCTAGGCTATCCCTAGTCTCTCTTGCTGTCCCTCTGGCTTTGTTTCCTCTGCCCCAAACAGAGGCACTACTCCTCTGGCCATCTCGGGCACTCCTCACCACAGCCATGTTTTGGCTTCTCTCTGCTTCCCCAGACAAGCAGAGCCCCATCCTCAAGGACAGTATTTTCAGATAAAGCCTTCATGCCAAGCCTCTTCCTATTATCATTTTGTGTTTCAACACTGGCTTCTTTCTACCTCTTCCCAGAGTTCTTCTCGGCCCTGACTGGGTGCCACTGTGCCCAGTCCCTGCTCCTCCTCACCCCACGTGGCTTTCTCCTCCATCTCAGCAGCTGCACAGGCTTCAGCATCTACTGCTTTCAGTCCCGTGTATGGAAGTCATATAATTCAACCTCTTCTTTCCAATTGCTTTGTCTTAGTTCCTGGAGGCCCCATGTGGGCATGTCCTATAGAGGTAATATTTTCTCTCGGTTTACAGTAATGGCAAGAATGCAAGTTCTTAGGCCTGAAAAATGTGCACTGAATTACGCTTTGGCCACACCAACTCTGTGATGTTGAGGGAGTTTCTGACCCTCCTTGGAGAGTCTGTTTCCTCTGCTTTAGTTCTCTGAACAGGGATTGAACTCAGCTCCCCGCAGGGCAAGCGCAGACTCCTAACCACCAGGAAACCCCCCAGTTTCTTTGCTTCTCCTTGGACTCTTGTGATGATCGGTTAGGGTAAGTGTTTCATTCCTTCCAAAACATATTTCCCTTTTGAGCAAGTGATATGCAATGAATATCAGGCACTGTGTCCCCACTTTTGGTTTAGTAGCTTACAGTTGAGCGGGTAAGGAATCTTGTGGCTGTGTCTGACGCTCACGAGGGACTCAGAAAATGCGTGGTCCCTTCTCCCTCTCCAGACTGGGGACGATCTCTTTATATTTATTTCACTGGAAAACGTCCCATTTCTCTGCAGTTTCCCAGGAACAAGCAGTCTCTGCTGTGGTTTAGCAAATGAGTACGTCCCTCTGCAGATGGCAGCGCTGAGATCAGAGAAGTACACCCTGGGTACAAAGTCGCACGGCAGGCTGCTGGGTGGGTGTCAGGGATGGCAGTAAATCCAGTGCAGACTCTGGTCCCCCTCCCCTCCCCACCCTCTTCCATCTTGCTTGGATAGGTCCAGGTTTTGCCGAGTTCCTGGTCTACCGTCTCATCCTCTCTATTCTGGCGTGCCTCCTTTTCTCCTGCTTACGTCAAAAGTAAAATTGATCAACTTGCATATCTAGGGCAGGGCAGGTGAGGCCCAAACAAGGTTTTGGGGTACTCTCTGTCTTTTCTACTTCGCCTTTTTGAGTCCTCAGCTGAACTCCAAGAAGGACGTCCCATGGGAGCTCCACCTGTTTTCTATTCACCTCGTGCCTCCTTTCCCGGTAGATTCAACACAGAGCTCCAGGGAAGGCCTCTGATTGGCCCTCTCGGATCACATGGCTGCTTTGGAAGCATTAGCTGTGCTGGGATGGGTATTCTAATGGGGTATGCGTGTGACTTTGGGATCTAGTTCCTGGAGGCCCCATGTGGGCATGTCCTATAGAGGTAATATTTTCTCTCGGTTTACAGTAATGGCAAGAATGCAAGTTCTTAGGCCTGAAAAATGTGCACTGAATTACGCTTTGGCCACACCAACTCTGTGATGTTGAGGGAGTTTCTGACCCTCCTTGGAGAGTCTGTTTCCTCTGCTTTAGTTCTCTGAACAGGGATTGAACTCAGCTCCCCGCAGGGCAAGCGCAGACTCCTAACCACCAGGAAACCCCCCAGTTTCTTTGCTTCTCCTTGGACTCTTGTGATGATCGGTTAGGGTAAGTGTTTCATTCCTTCCAAAACATATTTCCCTTTTGAGCAAGTGATATGCAATGAATATCAGGCACTGTGTCCCCACTTTTGGTTTAGTAGCTTACAGTTGAGCGGGTAAGGAATCTTGTGGCTGTGTCTGACGCTCACGAGGGACTCAGAAAATGCGTGGTCCCTTCTCCCTCTCCAGACTGGGGACGATCTCTTTATATTTATTTCACTGGAAAACGTCCCATTTCTCTGCAGTTTCCCAGGAACAAGCAGTCTCTGCTGTGGTTTAGCAAATGAGTACGTCCCTCTGCAGATGGCAGCGCTGAGATCAGAGAAGTACACCCTGGGTACAAAGTCGCACGGCAGGCTGCTGGGTGGGTGTCAGGGATGGCAGTAAATCCAGTGCAGACTCTGGTCCCCCTCCCCTCCCCACCCTCTTCCATCTTGCTTGGATAGGTCCAGGTTTTGCCGAGTTCCTGGTCTACCGTCTCATCCTCTCTATTCTGGCGTGCCTCCTTTTCTCCTGCTTACGTCAAAAGTAAAATTGATCAACTTGCATATCTAGGGCAGGGCAGGTGAGGCCCAAACAAGGTTTTGGGGTACTCTCTGTCTTTTCTACTTCGCCTTTTTGAGTCCTCAGCTGAACTCCAAGAAGGACGTCCCATGGGAGCTCCACCTGTTTTCTATTCACCTCGTGCCTCCTTTCCCGGTAGATTCAACACAGAGCTCCAGGGAAGGCCTCTGATTGGCCCTCTCGGATCACATGGCTGCTTTGGAAGCATTAGCTGTGCGCGGGGATGGGTATTCTAATGGGGTATGCGTGTGACTTTGGGATCTAGTGTGAGAGAGGGGCAGGGTCAGCTCCCCAGAACTTCACAGAATGAATTTCCTCCTGGAAAGAGTGACGTGTTGCCAGAGAAGAGGAGGGCTGTCAGACAGACAAACTCAGCAGAGGATGCCCAAGGGTGCTCTGAGTTTCAGAGCCTTAGCTCTATACCCTCAGCTGTTGGCTGTGCCTCTGCCTCTTGTTCAGAGAAGCCACAGGGAGGAAGGAGTGTGGTTGTTGGGGTCCAGTGGATCTGGGTATAGACTATATAGTGAGAATTCTCTGGCGGTTCAGTGGTTAGGACTGAGTGCGTTCACTGCTGGGGCCTGGATTCAGTCTTTGGTTGGGGAACTAAGATCCCACAGCTGTGCAGCCTCACCCAAAATAAAACAAAGACAAACCTAAAAAACATACCCAGACTTGTGGGTTTGGAACTGGGTGACACTAAGCAATTTTCTCAATTTTTCCATCTCTAATATAGGGATAACTGTTCCTAACTTCATAGACTTACCGTGAGGATTAAGCAAACCAACTGCCAAGTCCTGCGCTTGGTGTAGACAAGGTAATCATCCTATTTCTGATCTCCTTGTCTTTGGTTCTCGACCTGCAGCTTGGCTCCTGGGTCCCAACTCCTGAACTCCGACCAGGTTTGTCTATATTTTGGGACCCACCCACTTCTCCCACCTGGACCGGATTCACAGAGGGGCTCGCTCTGATTATGGGGCAGAACTTCCCCGGAGAAGATGCATGCTGTTTTGTGTTTGTTTGTTGTTCCCATCTTGAAAAATGTGCTGGCTTTATGCTGCCACAGAACAAACAGAACCTTGACATATGGGTCTCTATTTATGTGCTGAGTCAGTTAGCCTAGCTTCATGTTCTATCCTCTTCCTTTTACTGAGAATGCTCCAAGATGGAACTTTCTCTCCCACCCTCCCTCCCTCCCTCCCTCCTTTCCTCCCTCTTTCTTTCCTTCTTCCTATCTTTGCTTCTTTCTTTCTCTTTCTTTTTTGGCCACTTCCATTGGTCTTTCATTTATTTATTTTCATCCATTCTTGTTCTTTGGCCTGTGTGGGCCTCCCATTGCAGTGGCCTCTCTCATCGCAGAGCCGGGGCTCTGGCGCATGTGCTCCAGAGCTCTGGCTCGGTAGCTGGACACATCGATCCAGCCGCTCCATGGCACACGGGATCTTCCCAGGCCAGGGATTGAACCGGCACTCTTTGCACTGCAAGGCAGTGTCTTTACCCACTGGACCACCAGGGAAGCCCCTTTCTTTCTTTTTCGACTAGCGCTCCGTTAATGTGTGCCCTGTGCCAGGCTCTGGACTACAGGCTGGGAGTCTGGTGGTAAACAAATGGTCACAGACCCAACTTCACAAAGCTGACTATCTAGCAGGGGACACACAGAGACACACACATATACATATACACACATACATACGTGTATACACACATATACAGACACACACACACTTAAAAGATATATAAATATATAATTTATATATGCATGTCTATATGTATATATAATGTAAGGTAATCCTGTTACATCTATATATGTGACAAGATTGCATTGGACGTGGGGGAAAGAAATAGAAGAATCAAGAATTATTCCAATGTTTTGGGGGCTTCCCTGGCAGTCCAGTGGTTAGGACTCAGCACTTTCATGGAGGGGCCCAGCTTCAATCCCTGGTTGGGGAACTAAAGATGCTGTGAAGTACAGACAGAAAAAAGATGAAAGAAAGATTCCAATGATTTTGGCCGAGCAAGCAGCAGGGTGATGTTGCCATTGTCTGAGATGGGGAAGACTGTGGGAACAGCAAGCTGAAGGTGGGATGATCAGGGACTCTTTTTACGCACAGAGAGTTTGAATCTGTCTGTTAGAAATCCACAGGGAGGGACTTCCTTGGCCATCCATGGTTAGAACTCTGTGCTTCCAATGCAGGGGCTGTGGGTTTGGTCCTTGGTCAGGGAGCCAAAATCCCAAATGCTGCTACGATGTGACAGAAAAAGAAAGAAAAGAAAGACGGAGGGAATCCACAGGGATATTCAGAGAGGCAGATGGCACCTGGAGGCTGGGGTGAGGTCTTTGTTGTAGATGGAGAGTGGACCTTGAGGGAGGCCCAGTATGGAGTAGTCAGGGAGGTGTAGTCATTGTCCTCAGCTTTGGTTTCTTTGTGTAACTAGACATTAGTGGTTAATTGTCCTTCCCTCCTAGGGTAGGGAGACTCCTGGTCATGCAGTAAAATGTAAAACAATGTAAGTACATGTTGGCTAAAGATAAACTGGTTTTCTCTGATCCATCTAAAGAATCCCTAAACCTGCCTTCTGGTCTTAACTGTGAGATGAGAGCATCTCAGGAGGGTTGGAGCCCTCCTTGACCAGGCACCTGGCATTTAGGGCTGCCCGAGGCCCACCCTTAAGCCCGCAGGCTTGTGCAACAGGCTTGACCCCCAAAGGGGAAGCCTGGCCACCCTCAGGGACAGTCCTGGCTGAAGCCTGTGATTAAGGAGGGTAAGCATCTCAAGTCTTTGTAATTGTGCTATTCAAGAGAAATGTGACCTCATTTTATGTTCCTGAGCCCTGAAGCCCTTTTAGAGGCCTGGGGCAAAGAGAAGAAAGGTGGGTTTGCTGCATTTCAGCCTCCATAAAATGCTTAATAGTTGCAGGTCTGTAATAAGGAGGAGCCTCTCCCTTCTTAAGTATGTAACCATGCAGCCCCTCACTCTAGTCCCATCTAGGGGAATAAGAACATCAGTTAAAAAAAAAAAAGAAGACAATACATTCTTCTCCAATGGTGGCATTTCAAGGCCCACGGTTATCAGGGTGGGGGTTGTATTTATGGAATGGAGGTGGCAGGAGAGAAACTTCCCAGTCTTTGCTGTCTGCCTGGGACTAGGTCAGAGTTGTCTCTATTTCTGGTAAAACAAGTCCTCCCAGGATATTAAATCCAGCTTGAGAAAGATCCATCTATTAACTAAATTGGGTCATTTAATTCAAAAATGAACCCCACACCTTTGGGAGCACTGGGCTATGAGTGAAGACAGTGCCCAATCCAGTATAGGAGGAGAAAGAAGTTTCAGGGGTGCCTTACATGGGAGATCGTTTCCGGTTAGAACTTGTGCTCAAGATGGGGCCAGGGCCAAAATCCCAAATGCTGCTACGATGTGACAGAAAAAGAAAGAAAAGAAAGACGGAGGGAATCCACAGGGATATTCAGAGAGGCAGATGGCACCTGGAGGCTGGGGTGAGGTCTTTGTTGTAGATGGAGAGTGGACCTTGAGGGAGGCCCAGTATGGAGTAGTCAGGGAGGTGTAGTCATTGTCCTCAGCTTTGGTTTCTTTGTGTAACTAGACATTAGTGGTTAATTGTCCTTCCCTCCTAGGGTAGGGAGACTCCTGGTCATGCAGTAAAATGTAAAACAATGTAAGTACATGTTGGCTAAAGATAAACTGGTTTTCTCTGATCCATCTAAAGAATCCCTAAACCTGCCTTCTGGTCTTAACTGTGAGATGAGAGCATCTCAGGAGGGTTGGAGCCCTCCTTGACCAGGCACCTGGCATTTAGGGCTGCCCGAGGCCCACCCTTAAGCCCGCAGGCTTGTGCAACAGGCTTGACCCCCAAAGGGGAAGCCTGGCCACCCTCAGGGACAGTCCTGGCTGAAGCCTGTGATTAAGGAGGGTAAGCATCTCAAGTCTTTGTAATTGTGCTATTCAAGAGAAATGTGACCTCATTTTATGTTCCTGAGCCCTGAAGCCCTTTTAGAGGCCTGGGGCAAAGAGAAGAAAGGTGGGTTTGCTGCATTTCAGCCTCCATAAAATGCTTAATAGTTGCAGGTCTGTAATAAGGAGGAGCCTCTCCCTTCTTAAGTATGTAACCATGCAGCCCCTCACTCTAGTCCCATCTAGGGGAATAAGAACATCAGTTAAAAAAAAAAAAGAAGACAATACATTCTTCTCCAATGGTGGCATTTCAAGGCCCACGGTTATCAGGGTGGGGGTTGTATTTATGGAATGGAGGTGGCAGGAGAGAAACTTCCCAGTCTTTGCTGTCTGCCTGGGACTAGGTCAGAGTTGTCTCTATTTCTGGTAAAACAAGTCCTCCCAGGATATTAAATCCAGCTTGAGAAAGATCCATCTATTAACTAAATTGGGTCATTTAATTCAAAAATGAACCCCACACCTTTGGGAGCACTGGGCTATGAGTGAAGACAGTGCCCAATCCAGTATAGGAGGGAGATGAAGAAATGAAGTGTTTCAGGGGTGCCTTACGACACTGGGAGAAATTTCTGAGGACTTCAGGATTTCAGAGGCTTGGAAGAAGTGAGCTGAGCCAGTCAGAAGGTGAAGGAGGGCTTCTAGGAGGAGGCGGCACCTGAGTCCAGAGCACTAAGTCGAACTGCATGAGTGTAAGTGAGTGGTTGGTCTCTGGGCAAAGGGTCATTTGAAGGTCATTTGGTCATTGGTCAGGGACGAAGGCGACTTTTCTGGTTATTTTGTGAATGCAGGAGTGATCCCTGACAATCACCTAATTTGTCTGGATTTAAATCCATGGAGCTACTAACCCCATCCAGGAGTTGTGGAGTTTAAGCTAATGAATATAGATCAAAGAATTCTGAAGAATTCAAGAATGATGGGACAATAGAAATGCAATGTATTATCATTAATTATATTACAGATGGGGGAAATAGTTCTTGGCACTCAGATCCTAGGAACTATGTCTTTCTTTTTTTTTTTTTAGATTTTATTTTTATTTATTTATTTATTTTGGGTGGAGGTCGGGTTGGGGAGGGAGGGGAGCGGGCGGGCCACTTCTATTGGTCTTTCATTTCTCTGTTTTCATCCGTCTTTGTTCTTTGGCTCCTGCGGGCCTCCCATCGCCGTGGCGTCTATTGTTGCAGAGCGCTAGCTCTGGCAGTATGCGCTCCAGAGCTGATCCTAGGAACTATGTCTTAAATGTTTATTCATTTATTTATGGCTGTGCTGGGTCTTGTTGCTGCCAGCTAGCTTTTTTCTTTCCTTCTAGTTGCCTGGAGTGAGGGATATTCTTCCTTGTGGTGCAGGGGCTTTCCATTGTGGTGGCTTCCTTGTGGTAGCACCCGGGTTTAGTTGCCCTGAGGTATGTGGAGTCCTCTCCAACCAGGCATCAAATCTATGCCCCCTGCATTGGCAGGCAGATTCTTAACCTCTGGACCACCAGCAAAGCCCCTAGAAATTTTTGAACCTGGAATCAAATGGGTGCTGGGTGACCTGGAGGTAGTCAACCAACAGGGACATGGGATAAATAAAACATCGGCTTAAATGAATTTATCTAGAATTAGGCAATCAGAGAATCTATAAAGAAGCTGTTTGCATTTTAGCATACATTCAGAGTTGGTGTTTTATGGGTTTTATATATATTTTTTAATTTAATTAATTAATTTTATTTTTGGCCGTGCTGGATCTTTGTTGCTGTCCATGGGCTTTCTCTAGGAGCAGTGAGCAGGGGCTACTCTTTGTTGCAGTGTGAGGGCTTCTTATTGCGCTGGCTTCTCTTTGTGTGGCACAAGGTCTCTAGCATTGAAGGCTTCAGTAGCTGCACTGATGCATCAGGGAAGCCTCATATATTTATATTTGAGATCCCATGGACTGTAACTAGCCAGGCCTCTCCGTCCATGGAGTTTTCCAGGCAAAAATACTGGAGGGGGCTGCCATTTGCTCTTCGAAGTCACTTCCCACCCCATTCCAAACAACCTTCCAGAAGTAGCTCAACCTCAATCCAACTCCCTAACCATGTTTATCACTCCCTTTTTCAAGCTGTGATCATTGAGAAGCTTCTGGAATCAAAAAAAAAAAAAAAAATCATAAGTATTGATGCTAATCAGTGTCCTGTGCCAGGCTCAGAGGTTGAGAGCTTTCTGTGTATTGTCCCCTTAATCCCTCTTGACAGCCTTCCCTGGGCAATTTATGCAGGAGAACCTTGAGGCTCAGAGAGATAAAGTGACTTGGTCAAGGTCACATAATGAATGAGAGTTAGAAATGGAATTTAAACCTGGTCTGCCTTATTCCACAGCTCTGGCCCCTTGGCCACTCCCTGTGCTGCCTTCTGGAGGTTAGATCCCAAGAGGGCCCAGAGATTATTTCATTCGGAGTCTTCCTTTACAGAATTATCTGATATTAACTAGGGACCTCGCTAGTAAACCATACAGTCAAATGATCAGCCAAATCCATACAGCCAGATTCTCTGCTCAAGTTACTTCCACAAGTATATATATGATGTTAGAGGAAGTAGGAGGTAGGTTTGTGTGAAGCCTCATGTCTGGACCACCAGCAAAGCCCCTAGAAATTTTTGAACCTGGAATCAAATGGGTGCTGGGTGACCTGGAGGTAGTCAACCAACAGGGACATGGGATAAATAAAACATCGGCTTAAATGAATTTATCTAGAATTAGGCAATCAGAGAATCTATAAAGAAGCTGTTTGCATTTTAGCATACATTCAGAGTTGGTGTTTTATGGGTTTTATATATATTTTTTAATTTAATTAATTAATTTTATTTTTGGCCGTGCTGGATCTTTGTTGCTGTCCATGGGCTTTCTCTAGGAGCAGTGAGCAGGGGCTACTCTTTGTTGCAGTGTGAGGGCTTCTTATTGCGCTGGCTTCTCTTTTTGTGGCACAAGGTCTCTAGCATTGAAGGCTTCAGTAGCTGCACTGATGCATCAGGGAAGCCTCATATATTTATATTTGAGATCCCATGGACTGTAACTAGCCAGGCCTCTCCGTCCATGGAGTTTTCCAGGCAAAAATACTGGAGGGGGCTGCCATTTGCTCTTCGAAGTCACTTCCCACCCCATTCCAAACAACCTTCCAGAAGTAGCTCAACCTCAATCCAACTCCCTAACCATGTTTATCACTCCCTTTTTCAAGCTGTGATCATTGAGAAGCTTCTGGAATCAAAAAAAAAAAAAAAAATCATAAGTATTGATGCTAATCAGTGTCCTGTGCCAGGCTCAGAGGTTGAGAGCTTTCTGTGTATTGTCCCCTTAATCCCTCTTGACAGCCTTCCCTGGGCAATTTATGCAGGAGAACCTTGAGGCTCAGAGAGATAAAGTGACTTGGTCAAGGTCACATAATGAATGAGAGTTAGAAATGGAATTTAAACCTGGTCTGCCTTATTCCACAGCTCTGGCCCCTTGGCCACTCCCTGTGCTGCCTTCTGGAGGTTAGATCCCAAGAGGGCCCAGAGATTATTTCATTCGGAGTCTTCCTTTACAGAATTATCTGATATTAACTAGGGACCTCGCTAGTAAACCATACAGTCAAATGATCAGCCAAATCCATACAGCCAGATTCTCTGCTCAAGTTACTTCCACAAGTATATATATGATGTTAGAGGAAGTAGAGGAGGTAGGTTTGTGTGAAGCTGTCACTTCAGTCATGTCTGGCTCTTTGTGGCCCTATGGCCTAGAGCCCATCAGACTCCTCAATCCATGGGATTCTCTAGGTAAGAATACTGGAGTGGGTAGCCATTCCCTTCTCTAGGGTATCTTCCTGACCCAGGAATCTAACCCAAGTCTTGGATGTCTCCTGCATTGGTAGGTGGGTTCTTTACTCATAGCACCACCTGGGAATGCATGTGGATATAAATTTAAGAGGAAAAGAGGTTTCTTTTAAAAGACCCAGAAGAATAGTTAAGTGCCTATCAAGAAATGGTCTTACAATAGTAAAACAGTGCTCTTAAATTACTGACTTTATCTTACCATGTGGCATTTCCAAGATTCCTGACCATATTCATTCAACAGTTTATCTAGTGCCTGCTGAAACTGTGCTGCTCAGATTGGAACTTGACCCCCAAGGTTTTTCAACTGAGAGCACATATCTGGTCTCAGAATTTAATGAAATTCAGGTTCTTGACATCTCGTCGCAGAAATAATATGGTGAGAGACAAAGCGATAGGTAAGAAGTGGATTTATTTAGAGAGAAACACACTCCACAGAGTGTGGTCCATCTCAGATGGTCCCAAAATACAGGGTGGTTGGTGTTTATGGGGTGGGTAATTACATAGGCTAATGAGTGGGAGGATTATTCCAACTATTTCCAGGAAGGGGCCAGGATTTCCAGGAACTGGCCCACTTTTTGGCCTTTTACGGTTGGCCTTGGAACTATCATGGCACTAGTGGATGTGGCATGTAGATGCTAATGTATCACAATGAGTGTATGATGAGGCTTGAGATCTCTTCTTCTGCCATCTTTAATAGATAGTTTTAACAGGTTTTTGTCATGTCCTATGGCTATGTCATTCTTTTAAAGGTTGTGGCCTGCCCCCTTCCCTGCTGTTTCACCACTGTAAACCATGCACAAAGTCCTAGGGATAGAGCAACAGTCAAGGCTTCTGGGTAATAGTTTAGTTCAGTCACTCAGTCGTGTCTGACTCTGTGGCCCCATGGACTGCAGCATGCCAGTCTTCCCTGTCCTTTACATCTCTCAGAGCTTGCTCAAACTCATGTCCATTCATCAGTGATGCCATCCAACCATCTCGTCCTCTGTCATCCCCTTCTCCTTTTGCCCTCTATTTTTCCCAACATCAAGGCTGTTTTCCAGTGAGTCGTCTCTTCTCATCAGGTGGTCAAAGTATTTGAGCTTCAGCTTCAGCATCATTCCTTCCAACGAATATTCAGGGTTGATTTCCTTTAGGATCGACTGGTTTGATCTCCTTGCAGTCCAAGGGACTCTCAAGAGCCTTCTCCAACACCACAGTTTAAAGGCATCGATACTTTGGCACTCAGCCTTCTTTATGGACCAGCTCTCACATTTATACGTGACTACTGGGAAAACCACTGTTTTGACTATGCAGACCTTTGTTGGCAAAGTGATGTCTCTGTTTTTGAATACGCTGTCTAGATTTGTCGTCGTTTTTCTTCCAAGGAGCAAGCGTCTTTTAATTTCATCTTGATTTCTGGTTAACGAGCACCCGTTTAAACAAGAAGACAAATTCCTAAACCGACCAGGTGGACAAATAGTGATAAAGTTGATGAAAGATGCAAACAGGGCAGAAAGACCCAGTGACAGAGGCAAGAACGCAAGGCAGCATGAGACCGTGAGTGACAGGAGCAGGGAGCGACTGCTCTGCTGAGTTCGGTCAGAGGTAACCTCTTTGGGGAGGCAGCATCAGAGCTGAGAACTGAAGGACAAGGAGACCCAGTGCAACTGGTCAACCACAGAGCAGACACAAAGGTGAAAGTCCACATGGAGAAGAGAAGCCAAGGACTGGGCTGGCGATCAAGCCAATGTAGAGGATGAGGGTGGCCCGCAAGCAAGACCAGGAAAGGGGAGCCTGAGGGCAGGAGGAAAACCAGAGGCATCAGAGACCAGGAAGTCAAGAGAATTGTTTCCACGAGGAGCGTGCGGCTGCTGTGCTTGAGGGGCTGTCTCTCAGGTTGGAGAATGTGGAGGCCGCTGGGGACCTTAGGAAGAGGGGTTTCAGTTGAAAGGCGATCAGGCTGTACGATGGAGACCAAAACTGGACTAGTGGTTTGAAGGGAAGGTAACTCTTCCGAGAAGTTTTGCCATGACTGTGGGCAGAAAAACGGGGCAGAAGTTGGAGGGGAACGTGCAGTCGGGGGAGGGTGGGCAGGCCAATTTCCCCTCCAAGATCCCTTCTCTGGTCCTGTTCTGCTCTGTGCGCTAGGAGAGCAGCCCTTCTGTACTGCTTCCCTGGGCTCTCCTGTTAGCACGCACCAGACGAGTTCAGCCCGGGGGAGACAAAGGCAGGAGAGTCAAAAGAAGGCTGGAAGAAAGACCCGTGTCCTGTCTCTCACCCACACCTCGCTGCTTCTACACCTGGGTCTGAGAGAGCAGCTGTGTCCTGCATGCCTGCAGGTCCTTCTGGGCTGCCCTTCCCCCGGGCCCTCAGAACACTGCTTCTGCCCCTGGCTCTTTCTGAGTCAGGAGTTAATACCCGCACTGAGCTTGGCTTGTCTCTGGGTGCCCAATATCCTTGTGTCTTCCTTTAACTTTGTAAGTAGCCTTTTCTTTGGTGTCAGTGAATCATCTATGAGAATTTTGTTTCCCTCTTAGGAAGTTTAACTGATGCTGTGTTGTGCTTTCCCTCTCTCTGCCCTTCTCTTTCTCCCTTTCCTCCTTCCTCCCTCCTTTCCTTCTTCCCTTCCTTCTTTCTCTTTCATGAAGGAAGTTACTAGAACATGTTGGTGTGCAAAAAAGAACAATAGGGCAGAAAGGGAGAAGGTGCTGATGCTGAGGAAAGCAGAAGACTTCCTGGAGAGGGGGTCTCAGGCCCACTGGAGGGGATGGATCCAGACCCCAGGCAGAAGGTGGTTGGCCTTGAACTGGCTGCAGGTGGAGAGGCAGGGAGCCGAGGCACAGGGCAGGAGGACTGATAGATCTGGCCTGATGCCTTCTAGTTTCTCAAGGAGGGATGAACCAAGGAAATCTACTGAGGGGTGCAGGGGGTTTGGGGAGACAGAAGAAAAAATGGAATAGCCATCTCTGAAGACAGGAAAATGAACTTTCTAGGAAAGGTTGGTAGGTTTGCCAGGCATGAAGAGTGCCAATTTGAGGTTTGTGGTCAGGAATTTAAACAGCAGCCATCAGCAAAACTGAGTGGTTTTCCCCAGCACCCAGCTGCTCTAGCATAGACCTGGAGACGGTAGACTGCAGGGTTTTACAAGGGCTGGGACTTGGCCAGGTGTACACGGTGGGAAGAGAAGGGCGGTTTATGGACGGGCTTCACTGTTCAGCAACAGCCTTGGTGGTGTGTGGAATCTGCATGGGGTAAGCAGGGAAGGGCCATGGGTGGCTGTTAGTAGAAATGAATGGGGTTTAGATGCAGCACAGAGGGCGAGAGGGCTTCCCAGGAGGTTCAGGAGTACAGAATCCACCTGCCAAGACAGAAGACATAGGTTCGACACCTGGGGTGAGAAGCTCCCCAGGAGGAAGATATGGTCGCCCACGCCAGTATGCTTGCTGGAAAGTTCCATGGAAAGAGGAGTCTGGTAGGCTACAGTCCATGGGGTTACAAAGCATCAGACACAACTTAGCGACCAAACAACACAAGAGGTCAGAGATGAAGCTGGGGCCCACAACAGAAGACTTAAAGTGATGGTGAGATTTTGGTACAAGAAACCACAGAGTGGAAGAGCACAAGGTGGACCCTGATGGCTTCAGAAGGACAAGGATTTGGCAGTAGAAGAGTATACCTGGTTTGGACAAGGTCACTGGGAGCAAAGAGGGGTACCCACATCACCTCCTGGTCTTCCCTGGACTGATTTCTCCTTGCATCTTTCAGAACAGTCTTCTTCTGCCCGAAAAGCCCATAGCAATTTGTGTGTCTTCAGTTTCAGGTCTGAGAAGTCACCTTTTGTCAATGTGGCTCCTTCTCATGACCTGACCCAGAGCTGGTGCTGACCATGTGCCGAGTGGTGGTGATGTCTCTTAGGATGAACACCTAAGGCCACACAGGGCTCGGTATTCCTGAACAGAGGCCCAGTTTTCTCACCTGTAAAATGCAATCCGTCTTTTGCTCATCAAAGGATGGATGAACCAAGGAAATCTACTGAGGGGTGCAGGGGGTTTGGGGAGACAGAAGAAAAAATGGAATAGCCATCTCTGAAGACAGGAAAATGAACTTTCTAGGAAAGGTTGGTAGGTTTGCCAGGCATGAAGAGTGCCAATTTGAGGTTTGTGGTCAGGAATTTAAACAGCAGCCATCAGCAAAACTGAGTGGTTTTCCCCAGCACCCAGCTGCTCTAGCATAGACCTGGAGACGGTAGACTGCAGGGTTTTACAAGGGCTGGGACTTGGCCAGGTGTACACGGTGGGAAGAGAAGGGCGGTTTATGGACGGGCTTCACTGTTCAGCAACAGCCTTGGTGGTGTGTGGAATCTGCATGGGGTAAGCAGGGAAGGGCCATGGGTGGCTGTTAGTAGAAATGAATGGGGTTTAGATGCAGCACAGAGGGCGAGAGGGCTTCCCAGGAGGTTCAGGAGTACAGAATCCACCTGCCAAGACAGAAGACATAGGTTCGACCCCTGGGGTGAGAAGATCCCCTGGAGAAGGAAATGGTCACCCACTCCAGTATTCTTGCTGGAAAGTTCCATGGAAAGAGGAGTCTGGTAGGCTACAGTCCATGGGGTTACAAAGCATCAGACACAACTTAGCGACCAAACAACACAAGAGGTCAGAGATGAAGCTGGGGCCCACAACAGAAGACTTAAAGTGATGGTGAGATTTTGGTACAAGAAACCACAGAGTGGAAGAGCACAAGGTGGACCCTGATGGCTTCAGAAGGACAAGGATTTGGCAGTAGAAGAGTATACCTGGTTTGGACAAGGTCACTGGGAGCAAAGAGGGGTACCCACATCACCTCCTGGTCTTCCCTGGACTGATTTCTCCTTGCATCTTTCAGAACAGTCTTCTTCTGCCCGAAAAGCCCATAGCAATTTGTGTGTCTTCAGTTTCAGGTCTGAGAAGTCACCTTTTGTCAATGTGGCTCCTTCTCATGACCTGACCCAGAGCTGGTGCTGACCATGTGCCGCAGGTGGTGGTGATGTCTCTTAGGATGAACACCTAAGGCCACACAGGGCTCGGTATTCCTGAACAGAGGCCCAGTTTTCTCACCTGTAAAATGCAATCCGTCTTTTGCTCATCAAAGGATGGACTGAAGCGCCACTGTGTGCCAGGTCTATCTGCCTCATTTCCTCTACCTCTCTCAGCCCTCCCGGAGGGAGAGCTATTTATCCTCATTTTTGCAGATGAGGAAATAAAAGCTCAGAGGGGTGAAAAACTTGCCCAAGGTCTTAAAGAGTCTATCTGAGTCCCAGAAGACTCACTATCCAGTCAGGAAAACAGGCAGGGAGGGAACCAAAGATCACGTGATATTGCAAAGTTCTACGGAATATGGAGGTTAGAAAGATGGGTGGGAGGCCTATGAGCTAGAGCTACAGGATGGATAGAAATGCGTGTCGGGATGGGACTTCTCTGGTGGTTCAGAGGTTAAGAATCAGCCTTGCGATGCAGGGTATGTGGGTTCAATCCCTGGTCAGGGAACTAAGATCCCACATGCCACAGAGCAGCTAAGCCTGCGCGCCACAGGGAAAGATCCTGCGTGAACGCAACGAAGAGCAGAAACGCATGTAGGGAGGTGGAGAGAAAGGCCTGGGCAGAAATGAGAGCTGGAGCAAAGGCATGCTGACAGGACATTCTACGGTGTGACCCAAGACTTGAGTAAAGGCAGTGAGGGTCAGCAGTCAGGCAGGGTTCCTAACCTTGTCTCCAGTCCCAGGATGTACTTAGGGGAACCTACAAATCTCCTAAAGTTGTATCGCAATTGTGAGCCCACGTGTATGACTCTCTTCTGGAAAGACAGTTTTATTTTCATGATTCTTAAATTGAGACATTGGCTCAAAAAAGCCTTGGGTTTGGAGAGGTCAGTAGGGCCCAGGAATGAAGGTTCTCATAGGCCTTCATTGAGGAATGACTACTTCGCTCCAAGGTCAGCAGCAGCCCAAAGGGAGCAACATGGGTTGTGCCTCAGGAAGATAATACAGGTTACTGTGAGCTCAAATCCAAGTCCTTTTATAAATGATTAAGGGCTATACTGTTTATGGCTCTATTCTCAAGAATCTTGTACAGTGCTGAACACATACTTGGGGCTCAGTAAATATTTGCTGAATGAATGAATGACTGCATGGATGAATGAGGATGGGAGTGTGTAACAACAGAGGTCATCTCTCCCGGGCAATTCTGGGAATTTCCTGGACAACTTAACTGAAGGTGAAGTCCAGGAAGTCAAAGTTTTAAGACAGTACTGCTGAGTCCTCAGCTGGGGGTGGAGGCGGGCAGGGGAGGTGGGTGGGCGTGGCCATGTGAGTGTGGCCACACCTGACGGCAGGGTAGGGCTCTTCCCATATTGCCCCGAAGTATCTTTGGAAGAGCAAAGGATGGTTGGGTTGGATAAAATCTCGTTCCTCTTTTCACATTCCACCTGTCAGCTTGTCTTGTCGACTCTGTCTCTGAAACGTGTCCTCCACCCTCTCTCTTTGCTCTGTCTCCCCTCTCCCTCCCTCCTCCTGCTCCCGCACCTGTAGCAGTCTCAAACCCAGAACCTCTGCTTCTGCCCCTGCCTCTTCACCATCCACTCTCTGTGTGGTAGCCACAGGACTTTTAATTTCATCTGGACCAGCCTCGGGCTCGTGGGACCTCAGTTTCCGGACCAGGGATTGAATCCGGATCACAGCAGTGAAAGCCCAGAATCCTAACCACTAGGACATCAGGGGACTCCCCAGAGCAGTCATTTCTTTAGAAAAATATTGATTTATTTGGCTGCACGGGGTCTTAGTTGGGAGGTACAGGCCCTTTCGTTGCTGCATGTGGGATCTAGTTCCCTGACTAAGGGTTGAACCCAGGTCCCCTGCATTGAGAGCATGGAGTCTTAGCCACTGGACCACCAGGGAAGTCCCACCCCCAGAGGAGTCTTTTAAAACCCCTCTCAAGGAATGTGGCTTTCCTTCCCTGTACATAGAAAGCTATGCTTCCAAAACTTTAAAATCCATTCAAGGCACATGGGGATCTTGCTAAAATCCAGGTTGTGATTCAGTTAATCTGACGCGGGCTCAAGACGCATTTCAAACTCCCAGGCAAACAGGAATCTTGGACCACATTAGGAGTAACAAAGACTTAAGAGAAAATGTTTATGGCTCTATTCTCAAGAATCTTGTACAGTGCTGAACACATACTTGGGGCTCAGTAAATATTTGCTGAATGAATGAATGACTGCATGGATGAATGAGGATGGGAGTGTGTAACAACAGAGGTCATCTCTCCCGGGCAATTCTGGGAATTTCCTGGACAACTTAACTGAAGGTGAAGTCCAGGAAGTCAAAGTTTTAAGACAGTACTGCTGAGTCCTCAGCTGGGGGTGGAGGCGGGAAGGGGAGGTGGGTGGGCGTGGCCATGTGAGTGTGGCCACACCTGACGGCAGGGTAGGGCTCTTCCCATATTGCCCCGAAGTATCTTTGGAAGAGCAAAGGATGGTTGGGTTGGATAAAATCTCGTTCCTCTTTTCACATTCCACCTGTCAGCTTGTCTTGTCGACTCTGTCTCTGAAACGTGTCCTCCACCCTCTCTCTTTGCTCTGTCTCCCCTCTCCCTCCCTCCTCCTGCTCCCGCACCTGTAGCAGTCTCAAACCCAGAACCTCTGCTTCTGCCCCTGCCTCTTCACCATCCACTCTCTGTGTGGTAGCCACAGGACTTTTAATTTCATCTGGACCAGCCTCGGGCTCGTGGGACCTCAGTTTCCGGACCAGGGATTGAATCCGGATCACAGCAGTGAAAGCCCAGAATCCTAACCACTAGGACATCAGGGGACTCCCCAGAGCAGTCATTTCTTTAGAAAAATATTGATTTATTTGGCTGCACGGGGTCTTAGTTGGGAGGTACAGGCCCTTTCGTTGCTGCATGTGGGATCTAGTTCCCTGACTAAGGGTTGAACCCAGGTCCCCTGCATTGAGAGCATGGAGTCTTAGCCACTGGACCACCAGGGAAGTCCCACCCCCAGAGGAGTCTTTTAAAACCCCTCTCAAGGAATGTGGCTTTCCTTCCCTGTACATAGAAAGCTATGCTTCCAAAACTTTAAAATCCATTCAAGGCACATGGGGATCTTGCTAAAATCCAGGTTGTGATTCAGTTAATCTGACGCGGGGCTCAAGACTGCATTTCTAACAAGCTCCCAGGCAATACAGGAATCTTGGACCACATTAGGAGTAACAAAGACTTAAGAGAAAAATTCAAACTTCCCGTCCATGTCCCACTTTATCTGGCTCTGCCCAGCATTCCCACGTCATCTCCAACCCGACTTATTCTCATGCCATGTTGTAGCCACACTGGCCTTCACTCTACTCCTGGAGTGCGCCAACGTGTGTTCCTGCCTCAGGGCCTTTGCACATGGTGTTCCCATTGCCTAGAATGTCCCTTTCCCAGCGCTCCAGCTGGCTGGTTCCTTTTCTTTATTTAGATCTTAGTTCAGTGATCCATCAGACAGTACTTCTTGGACGACTTTGTCTAATGAAGCACTTCATCCCCTGGGAACTTGTTATCACTGTATGTTTTCTCTCTGCTTCACAGAATTTATCATTCTGTGAATTTATTTTGGCCCTGTATTTGTTGACTTGGTAATTACTGGTCTTCATTGTCACATTTGTTCCATGTGAATAAAGACTTGGCTTTTTCCTGTTTGTTGGTCTATTCGTGAACGTGCTTGCATGGCTGCTGGGGTGCTGAGATGCAGGTAGGGGAGTCCAAGCTAAGGAAACTTAGAGTGTTGCCAACCGAGATGCCCGTGGCAGAGGGGAGGGAGGAGGGAAGAGAGATGAGGTGAAATTTTTGCACTGAGGGAGTCACAGAAAAAGTTTCAAGAGCTTAAGCCAAACCTAAGAATCAACAGCAGGTAGATGGGGACTTCCCTGGTGGTCTGGTGGCTAAGACTCTGTGCTCCCAAAGCAGAAGGCCTGGGTTTGATCCCTGTCAGAGAAACTTGACTCCACATGCCATAGTTAAGAGTTCGAATGCCCCAGCGAAAATCCTGCAGGCTGTAACTAAGACCTTATAAGGCCAAATAAAATAAGTAAAAATTAAAAAATACTAACGAACATTTTTTTAAAAAATTTAAAAGATTACCTTAAAAAAAAAAAAAAAACCCAGATAGATGAATTCATCTCACTAGGGGAGATTCATGCTGGAAAGTGCAGAAGGAATTTATTGTGAATTTATTTATTGAATAAATAAAAATAAATGTGTGGAACCCTTCCTTTGTGACCATCCTTTGTGCAACTATCTCTGTTCATCCTCACAACACAGAATGTCCAACGTGCAGGTGAGGAGCAGGGTTCTGAGTTAAGAGACTCACCCAAGTGATTCAGAGATCACATGAACTCCGGCCCCTAGGACAGCTCTGGAACACCACACTCCTTGCCCCCTGCGGGGCTTTAGGCCGTGTACAGCACCTGCTACCACCCAACTCGCTGTGTATTCTCCTTAAATATTTTCTGTCTTCTCTCGCCATAATATAGATTCCCAGAGGGCAAAGATCTTTCGTTCCTTACTGTTTCCCAAAGCCCAAAACAGGGCCTTCCATATAAGTAGACACTTGCTCAGCCGATAAGTCGTAGCTGACTTTTTGCAACTGCATGGACTGCAGCATGCAAGGCTCCCCTGTCCTCCACTATCTCCCAGAGTTTACCCAGATTCATGTCTGTTGAGTCGGTGATGCTATCTAACCATCTCATGGTCTGTCGTTCCCTTCTCCTTTTGCCTTCAATCTTTCTCAGCATCAGAGTCTTTTCCAGTGAGTCAGCTCTGCGCATCAGGTGGCCAGAGTACTGGAGCTTCAGCTTCAGCATCAGTCCTTCCAGTGAATATTCAGGGTTGATTTCCTCTAGGACTGACTGGTTTCCTGAATATGTATCCGAGATGCCCGTGGCAGAGGGGAGGGAGGAGGGAAGAGAGATGAGGTGAAATTTTTGCACTGAGGGAGTCACAGAAAAAGTTTCAAGAGCTTAAGCCAAACCTAAGAATCAACAGCAGGTAGATGGGGACTTCCCTGGTGGTCTGGTGGCTAAGACTCTGTGCTCCCAAAGCAGAAGGCCTGGGTTTGATCCCTGTCAGAGAAACTTGACTCCACATGCCATAGTTAAGAGTTCGAATGCCCCAGCGAAAATCCTGCAGGCTGTAACTAAGAACTTATAAGGCCAAATAAAATAAGTAAAAATTAAAAAATACTAATGAACATTTTTTTAAAAAATTTAAAAGATTACCTTAAAAAAAAAAAAACAACCCAGATAGATGAATTCATCTCACTAGGGGAGATTCATGCTGGAAAGTGCAGAAGGAATTTATTGTGAATTTATTTATTGAATAAATAAAAATAAATGTGTGGAACCCTTCCTTTGTGACCATCCTTTGTGCAACTATCTCTGTTCATCCTCACAACACAGAATGTCCAACGTGCAGGTGAGGAGCAGGGTTCTGAGTTAAGAGACTCACCCAAGTGATTCAGAGATCACATGAACTCCGGCCCCTAGGACAGCTCTGGAACACCACACTCCTTGCCCCCTGCGGGGCTTTAGGCCGTGTACAGCACCTGCTACCACCCAACTCGCTGTGTATTCTCCTTAAATATTTTCTGTCTTCTCTCGCCATAATATAGATTCCCAGAGGGCAAAGATCTTTCGTTCCTTACTGTTTCCCAAAGCCCAAAACAGGGCCTTCCATATAAGTAGACACTTGCTCAGCCGATAAGTCGTAGCTGACTTTTTGCAACTGCATGGACTGCAGCATGCAAGGCTCCCCTGTCCTCCACTATCTCCCAGAGTTTACCCAGATTCATGTCTGTTGAGTCGGTGATGCTATCTAACCATCTCATGGTCTGTCGTTCCCTTCTCCTTTTGCCTTCAATCTTTCTCAGCATCAGAGTCTTTTCCAGTGAGTCAGCTCTGCGCATCAGGTGGCCAGAGTACTGGAGCTTCAGCTTCAGCATCAGTCCTTCCAGTGAATATTCAGGGTTGATTTCCTCTAGGACTGACTGGTTTCCTGAATATGTATGGAATGTTAAAAGGATAAACAAAGGGATTATTTTAAAAATCCTTGCTTTCTGAATCACTAAGAGGCAGCTCTGTTCACCCAGTGGAGAAGGCTGGAGTGTGTCTGAGATGAACTGGGAAGGGAAGCCTTGGCTTACTGAGTGCTTTCCAGAAACCAGAAGGAAGACTGTGTCCGCAGCAGAGGGACCGCTGCATAGCCTGGCAGGAGAGTAGCCAGGGATCTGGGGCTTGTCCAGTTTCCAGCCCTGACGCCATTGCCACCAAAGGCCTGGATGCCACAGGCCGGCAGTGGCCCTTCACAGACTATGCCTTCCACATAAAGCGGTGCAAAAATGTGTTGACCTGGCCCCAGTTACAAGCTTGATGTAATTGCATAGTAGGCATCTATCAGGAAATCTCTTGTGAATTGAGTTAGAGTGAGCCAGTCACTCAAGCCTGGCAGCTCTGGCTGCTGAACAAACAGAGGTTCTGAACCAACCCCCGTAGCCTGGATATGGATCCTCCCTGGAGATAGTTCTCCTGGTCCATGACCTCCCTCTGTGCCAAAGATTCTCAAAGTTCAGCTCCCAGACCAGCAGCATCAGCACCACATGAGAACTTGTTCGAATGCAAATTCTCCAGCCTCACCCTGGACCTACGGAACTGGAACCTCTGTGAGTGGGGTTCATCATTCCGTGGATTAACAAGCCCTCTAGGAGATTCTGATCCTCTCTCAAGTTTGAGAACCATTGTTATTTTTTTTTTTTAAAGGAGGGTCGGGCAATCCTCTCCAGTATTCTTTTTTTTTTTTTAAAAAATTTTTATTTATTTATCTTTTTTGGGGGATGGGGTGGGCAGGGAGGGGGATGAGCGGGCCACTTCTATTGGTCTTTCATTTCTCTATTTTCATCTGCCTTTGTTCTTTGGCTCCTGTGGGCCTCCCGTCGTGGTGGCCTCTGTTGTCGCAGAGCACCGGCTCTGGGCGCATGCGCTCCAGAGCTCCAGCTCGGTAATTGGACACATTGATCCAGCCGCTCCATTGCATGTGGGATCTTCCCAGGCCAGGGCTCGAACCGGCGCTCCTTGCACTGCAAGGCGGTGTCCTTACCCACTGGACCACCAGGGGAAGCCCTGAGAACCACTGTTACACTGTTTCTCTTTCAGGGTAGGACTCATGAATCAGGTTGCACAGCTTTGTAGAGACCTTGCTGTGGGTCTTGCTCTGTGAAGTGTATACCAATATATTTAGCCAGCAGCTTCTCAGGTGGCGCTAGTGGTAAAGAATCTGCCTGCCAATGCAGCAGATGCAAGAGTTTGATCCCTCGGTAAGGAAGATCCCCTGGAGTAGGAAATAGCAACCCACTCCAGCATCCAGGCCTGGAAAATTCTGCGGGCAGAGAAGCCTGCAGGCTACAGTCCAGGGGTCACAAAGAGTCGGACAGGACTAAGCATGCATGCTTTTAAGCTTTTTCTTTCTGCAGCCAAGGAGCTTAGGAGAGAGATTTCTTCTGTTTGCCAGATATTGGAAGTGTGGATGTGTGGGACCTTTAATCAGAATCTTGTCTATTCAGTTTAGGCAGATAATAGAGCCCATGGGAACTCAGCTCGAGATCCATGCAGCATAGTTCTCCTGGTCCATGACCTCCCTCTGTGCCAAAGATTCTCAAAGTTCAGCTCCCAGACCAGCAGCATCAGCACCACATGAGAACTTGTTCGAATGCAAATTCTCCAGCCTCACCCTGGACCTACGGAACTGGAACCTCTGTGAGTGGGGTTCATCATTCCGTGGATTAACAAGCCCTCTAGGAGATTCTGATCCTCTCTCAAGTTTGAGAACCATTGTTATTTTTTTTTTTTTAAAGGAGGGTCGGGCAATCCTCTCCAGTATTCTTTTTTTTTTTAAAAAAATTTTTATTTATTTATCTTTTTTGGGGGATGGGGTGGGCAGGGAGGGGGATGAGCGGGCCACTTCTATTGGTCTTTCATTTCTCTATTTTCATCTGCCTTTGTTCTTTGGCTCCTGTGGGCCTCCCATCGTGGTGGCCTCTGTTGTCGCATGCGCTCCAGAGCTCCAGCTCGGTAATTGGACACATTGATCCAGCCGCTCCATTGCATGTGGGATCTTCCCAGGCCAGGGCTCGAACCGGCGCTCCTTGCACTGCAAGGCGGTGTCCTTACCCACTGGACCACCAGGGGAAGCCCTGAGAACCACTGTTACACTGTTTCTCTTTCAGGGTACGACTCATGAATCAGGTTGCACAGCTTTGTAGAGACCTTGCTGTGGGTCTTGCTCTGTGAAGTGTATACCAATATATTTAGCCAGCAGCTTCTCAGGTGGCGCTAGTGGTAAAGAATCTGCCTGCCAATGCAGCAGATGCAAGAGTTTGATCCCTCGGTAAGGAAGATCCCCTGGAGTAGGAAATAGCAACCCACTCCAGCATCCAGGCCTGGAAAATTCTGCGGGCAGAGAAGCCTGCAGGCTACAGTCCAGGGGTCACAAAGAGTCGGACAGGACTAAGCATGCATGCTTTTAAGCTTTTTCTTTCTGCAGCCAAGGAGCTTAGGAGAGAGATTTCTTCTGTTTGCCAGATATTGGAAGTGTGGATGTGTGGGACCTTTAATCAGAATCTTGTCTATTCAGTTTAGGCAGATAATAGAGCCCATGGGAACTCCTAGGAGGTGGTAGGGGAGGGAGGGACATGGGGTAGGGGGATGAATGCTGAGTTAGAAGGCACAGAAAGGCACAGTTGTCAGTCCAGGAGCAGTATTTTGGCCATGCCCACAGCTCAGATGTGGGGCCAGGCTTAGGAGACCTGAAGTTGAAGAGCAATAATTGCTAAATTTATCCAGTGCCTACAGGTGGCTATAATCTGTCTAGGTGATGTACACATATTAACTCAAATTAACTCATTCTTCTTATGAACCCTGCACGTGTGCTCAAGTGTGGCTAAGGCTTTTGCAAACCCATGGACTGCAGCCTGCCAGGCTCCTCTGTCCATGGGATCTTCCAGATCCTGGGGTTAAACAGGCCTCTCCTGTATTGGCAAGTGGATTCTTTACCACTGAGTCACCTAAGTCTCCATGAACCCTATCAGATAGGTATTATTATCACCCTGTTTTTACTGATGGGGAAACTCAGACGCTCAGACGGGAGCCAACTTTACCTAAAGTCACAGCTAGGCAGTTTGTTGTTTCATCGCGCCGGGCTTCCTGTCCTTCACTACCTGCAGGAAGTTTGCTCAAACTCCATGATGCCAGTGGCTAGGCCGTGGTAGGCACTATTTTAACTCAGACTGTCTCATTGCACTTGAGAGCTTCCATGTGCAGGACAAATCAATGTGTCACCCCCCGTGTCTGGACTGACCTGCAAGGTTGAGATGGCGGAGGGATGGGAGCTTTATAGTGGTGAGTAAAAAACATCTAGAAGAATACCTTGCGTCTTTCCAAGCCTGAGCCTTTCCTCGGGCATAGGCAATCCGGAGTCCAGCGCTCTGCCAATGCCTACACAAGTACTTTAGGCCCCTTCCCACTAGATGGCGGCCCCTAAACCCACACAGAAATTCCGAAATTTCCACTGTCCCTGTCTTCCAGGGCTCGGCTGAGGACGAGGAATTGCAAGATAACCAACACTCTTCCCGTCCAAGGGGCCGCGGGCTCCACTTCACCTCATCCGGAGGTCATGGGAAGCCCCCAGCCGGGAGGAGGGATGGGGAACAGGCGAGGGTTGGCGGGGAGGCGAGGCTCCCTAGGATCCCGGCGCCGAGGGAGGAGCCCGCGCGGAGCAGACACTCCGGGGGCGCAGAGGCGGGGCGCTACCGTACGGCGGTGCCCACAGCAGAAAAGGAGGCCCGGACCCCCGAGCGAGGGCGCCAGCTGCGGCCCCGAGGGCGCGGGCGGCGGCAGGTGCGCGGCACGGACTACAAGTCCCGACCAGTGTGCTCTAAGTGTGGCTAATCTGTCTAGGTGATGTACACATATTAACTCAAATTAACTCATTCTTCTTATGAACCCTGCACGTGTGCTCAAGTGTGGCTAAGGCTTTTGCAAACCCATGGACTGCAGCCTGCCAGGCTCCTCTGTCCATGGGATCTTCCAGATCCTGGGGTTAAACAGGCCTCTCCTGTATTGGCAAGTGGATTCTTTACCACTGAGTCACCTAAGTCTCCATGAACCCTATCAGATAGGTATTATTATCACCCTGTTTTTACTGATGGGGAAACTCAGACGCTCAGACGGGAGCCAACTTTACCTAAAGTCACAGCTAGGCAGTTTGTTGTTTCATCGCGCCGGGCTTCCTGTCCTTCACTACCTGCAGGAAGTTTGCTCAAACTCCATGATGCCAGTGGCTAGGCCGTGGTAGGCACTATTTTAACTCAGACTGTCTCATTGCACTTGAGAGCTTCCATGTGCAGGACAAATCAATGTGTCACCCCCCGTGTCTGGACTGACCTGCAAGGTTGAGATGGCGGAGGGATGGGAGCTTTATACTGGTGAGTAAAAAACATCTAGAAGAATACCTTGCGTCTTTCCAAGCCTGAGCCTTTCCTCGGGCATAGGCAATCCGGAGTCCAGCGCTCTGCCAATGCCTACACAAGTACTTTAGGCCCCTTCCCACTAGATGGCGGCCCCTAAACCCACACAGAAATTCCGAAATTTCCACTGTCCCTGTCTTCCAGGGCTCGGCTGAGGACGAGGAATTGCAAGATAACCAACACTCTTCCCGTCCAAGGGGCCGCGGGCTCCACTTCACCTCATCCGGAGGTCATGGGAAGCCCCCAGCCGGGAGGAGGGATGGGGAACAGGCGGGGGTTGGCGGGGAGGCGAGGCTCCCTAGGATCCCGGCGCCGAGGGAGGAGCCCGCGCGGAGCAGACACTCCGGGGGCGCAGAGGCGGGGCGCTACCGTACGGCGGTGCCCACAGCAGAAAAGGAGGCCCGGACCCCCGAGCGAGGGCGCCAGCTGCGGCCCCGAGGGCGCGGGCGGCGGCAGGTGCGCGGCACGGACTACAAGTCCCAGCATGCCCTGCCGCTCTGACCCGGCCCCCGCTGCCGCTTAAAGGCTCCAGGAGCCTCAGCCGTCGGGTCGCCGCGGCTTTCGCTTTGCCGCCGCGGCTGGGCGGGCGGACTCGGCGGCTGGAGGTCCTCGCGTCCCAGCTCCCGCAGCGCCGAGCGGCGCTCTTCGTCCAGCCCTCGCGGCTCGGGGATTCCCTTCCGAGGCACCCGCGCCCCCGGGCTCCCCGCCTCGGCCACCCCGCAGCCCCGATGCCGAGGCATGGATAGAGCGGCGCTGCGCGCGGCGGCGATGGGGGAGAAGAAGGAGGGCGGCGGCGCGGGGGACGCGGCGGGCGCGGATGGGGGCGCCGGGGCCGCGGCCAGCCGGGCGCTGCAGCAGTGCGGGCAGCTCCAGAAGCTCATCGACATCTCCATCGGCAGCCTGCGCGGGCTGCGCACCAAGTGCTCCGTGTCCAACGACCTCACCCAGCAGGAGATCCGGACCCTGGAAGTAAGGCGCTGGGTTGGAGGAGGCAGGGGTCTGCGGCCCGAGAAGCGGCCCCAACGCCGCCCTCGCGGCCCCAGTTCACTCCTTCCCCAGTGGCATCCTCGAGCGGGTCGCCTCCTTGGCGGCTTCCTCTCCCTCCTCCACTCGCTCGCGCGGCGGCCCGAGGACCCGGGACCAGCCCCTCACCTTGGGCGGGATTTGGGGGGAGGGGCGTGGTGGGACCTGGGAGGGAGGCTGGAGGAGCCGGCGGGCGGGGTGGGCCGCGCGAGACCGTCCCCTCCGCCCTCCTCCGCCCCCACCCCATTTCCAGCTCGTCCGGCCGTGGGACTCTTTCTCCCCCCGAGTCACATGCCGGACTTCTCCGTGGGTGACTGAGCCCAGCCGCTGGGGGCCGGGGTGACGGGGCGGGACGACGTCCCCTTGAAGTGTGAGCGCAGGCTCGTCGTTCTTTGCCTTACCCTCGCGCCCCAGACTCTGTCTTGTCTCTTCCTTTCCTCTCCTCTAGGTTCTTGTCTGCCGCTTATCAAAGTGTTTGCTGAAACTTCATTTTTGCCTCTCAGGCATCGAGTGCTTCTTTTTCGCTCTGCCAAAGCGCTTCCCAGCTTAAAATGTAATTACCCACTGACACCCCCTCCTCCTATGGGGCTTTGGCTTAGAAATGATTATTCTGAGGACCAAAGCCTTTGATGGGGAGATGGCACTGTTTAAGGGGTGCTGGTGGACACAGCCTCTGGTGTAAAGGAGAAATAAGATATGTGGGCCCTGCTCGCTCAAATTATGACTGGGAAGTCCCGGTATAAAAGGCTTTGGAAGAATTTGCCGCAAGGGTTGTTGGGTTCTCAGAAGCGGGGCTCGCCCCCTCTCCTGTCACGCACAATAGAGGGAAACTACCCAGTGCCTTTCCAACTTGCTTTTGTCCAGAGGCTGGGAAGGCTGTGGAATTCCAGGCACCAGTTAGTAGGAGCAGCTCCTCTGTTTTGAAGAAGGGGCCTCTCAGCACCTTGCGTGATTGCACCTGGCCTCCTGCAAAGCTGGAGGTATTTTGTCTTCTGAGAACCTTAACTCCTCATCCCAAACTCTCCACGCCCTCTTACTGCTGATTGCCTCTGCCATCCTTCCAGGGCCGGCCGGTGATTTGTGGCAGCAATGAGCAAACCCCATCCTCTGTGTGCACCCGAAACCTGCAGCCCCCTGTTTGATCCAAAATGCGCGGGGTCGACTTCTTTCCTTCCGTTTTATTTTCTTAAAAGCTACACACCCGGGCATGTTGGAAGCATCTAATCAGTGCTGCCTATCATTATTTTTGTTACAGTTGCTATAGCAGTACTGACCATGGCTGGGCTTAAACAAAAAACAAACTGACCAGCCCCACTCCCCCTCCTCCACTGTCCCTCCTGCACGCATGCTGCTGTTTTCAAAGTGGCCAGAGAAGCGGGTTTCTTGCACACAGCCGGGTGTGTTTGGCCAGCAGAGTTCAGTTTTTCAACGAACACAATAGGGGGCCTGTGTGGCTGTACTCTGGGAGTGGGGGTTCCTTGTCCGGCAGCATGTGTCTGGTTGGACTGCTGCGTTTGGGAGGAGAGGACACTCTCTGTTGGTCTCTCTTGGATGGTCCCTCCCTCCCACCTTGCCCCCAACCCCAGGTCACTTTGAAATGCTCCTGGTTCGCAGAGGGAACCCGGGAGAATGATGGCCGACTTTACGCTGGAAACAGTGCCTCTCCTTCTCAGGACCCTGACTTCCACAGTCGCTCATTTTGACCAAGAAGTGGCTATCAGGACACCGCAGCGCATCCCTCTGTTTAGGTCTCTGCGCTGGTGTATTCGGTGTCTTCCCTCCTGAGTGTTTATCGGAAGATTGGCTCTGGTGGCCAAAACCCAACCCAAGGGGTTGGCAGTGGGGATGGGAACCAGTGCTCAGCTTCCAGTCTTTTCCACTGCACTATGGATTCGGGGGTCCGCCCTACTCCCCGAAAAGGCAAGACGTGGGCTGTTTGGGGGATGGGACTTTTGATCCCAGGATCTAGCTTCCTAGGCCTCGCATCCTTACTTGAACAGGGAATGGGGAGGGTTGAGGGTGAGAGGTGAGTAGAGGGGCCTCTGTGGGCTCTTACGGTTCTCAGTGCTGTGGTCTGGGGAAAGGGCCTCAGCTGCGTTGCACCAAACATTTGTTATATACACCCTGGTGTAAGAATACCCCTGATTAAGAATGGTTCTGAAATCTAGATTTACCAAACTGATAAAACAGGGGGAAATTTTATTACTCAAACAATCCTGACCTTTGGGGTCAGTGTGGCAGGTGGAAAGCCCGAAGCTTAGAAACGGTCAGCTGTGCTGACCTTGAGTCGTTTATTTTCTTAAAAGCTACACACCCGGGCACGTTGGAAGCATCTAATCAGTGCTGCCTATCATTATTTTTGTTACAGTTGCTATAGCAGTACTGACCATGGCTGGGCTTAAACAAAAAACAAACTGACCAGCCCCACTCCCCCTCCTCCACTGTCCCTCCTGCACGCATGCTGCTGTTTTCAAAGTGGCCAGAGAAGCGGGTTTCTTGCACACAGCCGGGTGTGTTTGGCCAGCAGAGTTCAGTTTTTCAACGAACACAATAGGGGGCCTGTGTGGCTGTACTCTGGGAGTGGGGGTTCCTTGTCCGGCAGCATGTGTCTGGTTGGACTGCTGCGTTTGGGAGGAGAGGACACTCTCTGTTGGTCTCTCTTGGATGGTCCCTCCCTCCCACCTTGCCCCCAACCCCAGGTCACTTTGAAATGCTCCTGGTTCGCAGAGGGAACCCGGGAGAATGATGGCCGACTTTACGCTGGAAACAGTGCCTCTCCTTCTCAGGACCCTGACTTCCACAGTCGCTCATTTTGACCAAGAAGTGGCTATCAGGACACCGCAGCGCATCCCTCTGTTTAGGTCTCTGCGCTGGTGTATTCGGTGTCTTCCCTCCTGAGTGTTTATCGGAAGATTGGCTCTGGTGGCCAAAACCCAACCCAAGGGGTTGGCAGTGGGGATGGGAACCAGTGCTCAGCTTCCAGTCTTTTCCACTGCACTATGGATTCGGGGGTCCGCCCTACTCCCCGAAAAGGCAAGACGTGGGCTGTTTGGGGGATGGGACTTTTGATCCCAGGATCTAGCTTCCTAGGCCTCGCATCCTTACTTGAACAGGGAATGGGGAGGGTTGAGGGTGAGAGGTGAGTAGAGGGGCCTCTGTGGGCTCTTACGGTTCTCAGTGCTGTGGTCTGGGGAAAGGGCCTCAGCTGCGTTGCACCAAACATTTGTTATATACACCCTGGTGTAAGAATACCCCTGATTAAGAATGGTTCTGAAATCTAGATTTACCAAACTGATAAAACAGGGGGAAATTTTATTACTCAAACAATCCTGACCTTTGGGGTCAGTGTGGCAGGTGGAAAGCCCGAAGCTTAGAAACCAGGTCCAGGTTCTGTCTGTCTGACCTTGAGTACGTTCCATGACTTCTGAATCTCAGGCTTTCCCATCTGTTAAATGGGCATGAGGCTACTTAAACTCACGACCTTGTCATGATCTGTAAGACCTTATGCTTTCCAGCAAGAGATTCTGCCTGTGAACTCGCCTATCCAGTGCATTCATGCCACAGGCCACATCTGGAGAAAGGCACTTGGACAGCTGACTCTTGTTTCCTGGAGGCGGGTGGCACAAGCCAATAGACTGCCCCAGCAGCCTGTGGTGAGGTCAGGTGGGGCAGTGGTAATGTCCATTCTGGCTTGCTTTCTTGTGCGGCAGGCTCCTCTCGCACACCAGACCAGGGCCCCCAGAGACAGGACTTGCAACATTGGATTCCTGGCCTTTGAAAAAGAGGGCTTGGCTTATGTAAGCACGCCAGACTTCAAGAAGCTGAGGGACCCCAGCCCACCCTGGCCCTCATGAAATAAGCACTCAGTGAGATGTCCCTAGGAGTTCCTGACCTGGGCCCAGTGGCTGGTGCTTGGTTGTAGGTTGGATTGTGTGTGGGATTCTGCCTGTTTGGCTGCCCTTCCTTCCTCCACGCAGTGGTCCAGGATCGAAAAGACTGGAAGAAGCCAAGGTTTAATGTCTGCCTCCGACCTGCCAGTCAGTGTGCTGGACCCTTCTTAGTCTCCAAAGATTTCCTGGAAATCCACCAGACTTCATCACACACGTATTTTTTTTTTTTTTTCCTTTTTCTCTTGACATGAGATGAGGCAGAAGGTAAAATCTGAATGCAGAGTCTGAATTGGTAAACAGAAGTAGGAGGCCACTTTATCCCAGCAGAGCAGGAGGTGGGCTGTTGGGAGGTTTGAGTAGACTCGCATCCTTACTTGAACAGGGAATGGGGAGGGTTGAGGGTGAGAGGTGAGTAGAGGGCCTCTGTGGGCTCTTACGGTTCTCAGTGCTGTGGTCTGGGGAAAGGGCCTCAGCTGCGTTGCACCAAACATTTGTTATATACACCCTGGTGTAAGAATACCCCTGATTAAGAATGGTTCTGAAATCTAGATTTACCAAACTGATAAAACAGGGGGAAATTTTATTACTCAAACAATCCTGACCTTTGGGGTCAGTGTGGCAGGTGGAAAGCCCGAAGCTTAGAAACCAGGTCCAGGTTCTGTCTGTCTGACCTTGAGTACGTTCCATGACTTCTGAATCTCAGGCTTTCCCATCTGTTAAATGGGCATGAGGCTACTTAAACTCACGACCTTGTCATGATCTGTAAGACCTTATGCTTTCCAGCAAGAGATTCTGCCTGTGAACTCGCCTATCCAGTGCATTCATGCCACAGGCCACATCTGGAGAAAGGCACTTGGACAGCTGACTCTTGTTTCCTGGAGGCGGGTGGCACAAGCCAATAGACTGCCCCAGCAGCCTGTGGTGAGGTCAGGTGGGGCAGTGGTAATGTCCATTCTGGCTTGCTTTCTTGTGCGGCAGGCTCCTCTCGCACACCAGACCAGGGCCCCCAGAGACAGGACTTGCAACATTGGATTCCTGGCCTTTGAAAAAGAGGGCTTGGCTTATGTAAGCACGCCAGACTTCAAGAAGCTGAGGGACCCCAGCCCACCCTGGCCCTCATGAAATAAGCACTCAGTGAGATGTCCCTAGGAGTTCCTGACCTGGGCCCAGTGGCTGGTGCTTGGTTGTAGGTTGGATTGTGTGTGGGATTCTGCCTGTTTGGCTGCCCTTCCTTCCTCCACGCAGTGGTCCAGGATCGAAAAGACTGGAAGAAGCCAAGGTTTAATGTCTGCCTCCGACCTGCCAGTCAGTGTGCTGGACCCTTCTTAGTCTCCAAAGATTTCCTGGAAATCCACCAGACTTCATCACACACGTATTTTTTTTTTTTTTTCCTTTTTCTCTTGACATGAGATGAGGCAGAAGGTAAAATCTGAATGCAGAGTCTGAATTGGTAAACAGAAGTAGGGAGGCCACTTTATCCCAGCAGAGCATGGGCCCTGCCTTCATCAGGCCCTCCTTAGGGTCTGAGAACTAAACAAGATTAAATGTTCTCATTCCCCCAGTGTGCTCACTCAGGGACACCCGGCTGACCTCGTGGCCCACGCCAGTTCGTTCCCTCGTTTGTGCATCCTCTTTGGACCGAGTCTGTGCCGGGCAGTGTGGGGAGAACAGCGCCTTGTGAAGATTCTCATTTTATAGATATTGTAACTTTGCCTTTTCCTGTTTTATGGACGTTGTAACTTTGCCTTTTCCTGTCAACCTCCTGCTGCTTTTCCGAGACAGGCCTTACCACACAGAGCTGTCTCCCCATCTAGTGCTTTTCTCTAATTTTTATTTTTTTAAGTGTGTTTTATTTTTGGTTGTGCTGCGTCCTTGCTGCTGCGCGTGTGCTTTCTTAGTTGTGGTAAGCAGCGGCTACTCTTCATGGTGGTGTGTGGGCTTCTGCTCGCAGTGGCTTTTCTTGTTGCAGAGCACGGGCTCCAGGGCACACGGGCTTGGTTGTTGTGCTACGTGGGCTTAGTGGCTCTGGCATGTGGAATCTTCCCAGACCAGGGAGGAACTTGTATCCCCTGAGTTGCCTGGGGCATCCTTAGCCACGTGACCACCAGGCAAGTCCCATATGGTGTTCTTATGGAGAAAAGTCCCTTGTAAGCAAGTTGATCTGGAGAAAGGGGTCCCCAGAGGGCCTCAACCATCCCTCAGCTCCGCCATGGTGGAGGTCAGAACCCTGTGTGGAGGACCTGAGCTCTCCCTCTGGTCTCCCTCCCCACGCCCCTGGGGCATCTGAATGGTGGAGCTGCCAGAATGGAGAGGGGCCCCGTGGATCCTTACAGAACTTGGCATGCATTCACTCAACAAACCTGCAGTTATTGCTGGTTATTGTCTGCTGAGTTGCTTGCTGCTGCCACCGTGGCAAGGATTCTGAGGTAGGTAGGTAGGCAGGCTGCATTCCCAGTGTTTGGGGACACTTTTGGTCTGATGGGTGAGCGGTACCGACTCCAGTACTCTGGCCTGCTGAAAGCACTTCGGAATTGGGAATATGACTGGACAGTTGGCCAGTCCAACTCCTGCTTTTCTGGGAAATAGTCCCAGAGTCTTGATGGTGATTTGTCCCATGTCACATGCCTCCGGCAGAACTGAGAGCGGAGCCCGGCTTCCATTTCCGTACCCAGCCCCTGCCTTGGAGTGCGGCATGTCTCTGTGCCCTTGTTACTGGGTGGTGTGCTCAGTCGTGTCTGACTCTTTGCGGCCTCATGGACTGTAGCCTGCCAGGCTCCTCTGTCCATGGCAGTTCCTGGACAAAAATACTGGAGCGAGTGGTCAGGCCTCCTCCAAGGATCTTCCTGACTTCGGGACTGAACCCGCATCTCTCGTGTCTCCTGCATTGGCAGGTGGATTCTTTACCACAGAGCCATCTAGGAAGCCCCCAGCTGGTAGTTTTAACCTCCTAGTAGAGGTTTTAACTCCAGCTCTCCTCGGAGGGAGCCAGAACTGGGGCACTGTGTGCTTTCACCTTCGCAATTTTTCCCCGGTGAAATTTACCACTGGCAATCCTCGGAGATGGTCTGGAGAAGGACCTGCGGTTTCTAAGACTGGGGAGGCCTATGGGGTACTGGAGGGAGGCCCTGCCAGATCTGCAGCCTGGGCTGCCTGGGTGCCAGGAGGGCTCTGGTTTGCTGCCTGGGGACAGTGATGGGAGTGCCTCTCTCCTGCCAGGTTAGCTCATAATTCGGGGCCACATTCCCCACCTCACCCCGTGTTCTGGGGTGATCCGGTGCGAGTCCTGACCAGAATGGAAAGCTCCCAGGTGGAGGTCAGAACCCTGTGTGGAGGACCTGAGCCTCCCTCTGGTCTCCTCCACGCCCCTGGGGCATCTGAATGGTGGAGCTGCCAGAATGGAGAGGGGCCCCGTGGATCCTTACAGAACTTGGCATGCATTCACTCAACAAACCTGCAGTTATTGCTGGTTATTGTCTGCTGAGTTGCTTGCTGCTGCCACCGTGGCAAGGATTCTGAGGTAGGTAGGTAGGCAGGCTGCATTCCCAGTGTTTGGGGACACTTTTGGTCTGATGGGTGAGCGGTACCGACTCCAGTACTCTGGCCTGCTGAAAGCACTTCGGAATTGGGAATATGACTGGACAGTTGGCCAGTCCAACTCCTGCTTTTCTGGGAAATAGTCCCAGAGTCTTGATGGTGATTTGTCCCATGTCACATGCCTCCGGCAGAACTGAGAGCGGAGCCCGGCTTCCATTTCCGTACCCAGCCCCTGCCTTGGAGTGCGGCATGTCTCTGTGCCCTTGTTACTGGGTGGTGTGCTCAGTCGTGTCTGACTCTTTGCGGCCTCATGGACTGTAGCCTGCCAGGCTCCTCTGTCCATGGCAGTTCCTGGACAAAAATACTGGAGCGAGTGGTCAGGCCTCCTCCAAGGATCTTCCTGACTTCGGGACTGAACCCGCATCTCTCGTGTCTCCTGCATTGGCAGGTGGATTCTTTACCACAGAGCCATCTAGGAAGCCCCCAGCTGGTAGTTTTAACCTCCTAGTAGAGGTTTTAACTCCAGCTCTCCTCGGAGGGAGCCAGAACTGGGGCACTGTGTGCTTTCACCTTCGCAATTTTTCCCCGGTGAAATTTACCACTGGCAATCCTCGGAGATGGTCTGGAGAAGGACCTGCGGTTTCTAAGACTGGGGAGGCCTATGGGGTACTGGAGGGAGGCCCTGCCAGATCTGCAGCCTAGGCTGCCTGGGTGCCAGGAGGGCTCTGGTTTGCTGCCTGGGGACAGTGATGGGAGTGCCTCTCTCCCTGCCAGGTTAGCTCATAATTCGGGAACGCCACATTCCCCACCTCACGTGTTCTGGGCCTGCCCAGTGCTGTGGTCTTGAGAGGGACTGCAGAGGCCGTGGGCCCTGGTACCAGTGTCTGCAGTGTTGGTGGTGGTGGGAAGTAACAGTGCCCGCAGCCAGCTGTGTTTTGTAAAAAGGACATCCTTTCAGGATAGGCTGAATGGAAACTTCTTCCACACTCGGTTCAAAGGGAGAGCTGCGTCAAGGTGCCTTCTGGGTTATGGGAGGACCCCTTGAGCCTAATGAGGGCCGGGTTTCCTTGTCGTGGAGGAGTCATGTTCCTCACAGTAGAAAGGGAAATCCTCTTGGTCACCTGTTCTGTACTGGGCTCTTGGCATGTGTTCCCCGTTGAAGGCTCACAGGGACCCTACGAGGTTTCCTCCCCATTCTGCAGATAAGGACGTTGTGGCTTAGAGAGTCGGAGAGACGGAGTTAGTAGGTAGTGGGACTTGGCCTGTGTCATCTTCACAACTCACATTCTGAACTTCGAGACTGCTTCTAAAAACCATAGGGGTGGGGCTGGGGTTTCTGGTCATAGTTGTGACTGCTGAGCCCAAGGAAGTGGTCAGTAACACAAAGGGCCAGCCCAAGGGCACTTGGGGGCTCAGTTCCAGATGACCCGGGCTCCTGGTGACGGCGCCAGGCTGTGCAGCCTCTGAGCTCCAGCTGGGGGCCGCTTCCCTAAAGGGCAGCCCAGCACATCCTCAAAAACGAGTCCCTGTCAGAGCACTGTGATGCAATCGCTGTGTGTTCGTCTTATTCTGAGAAAGGAGAAGCTGCCTCGAGATCGTCTTACTCATATTGTTTTAATGGATACCTGCTTCATCCTCACTGCAGGAGTCCTCTGTAAGCACTGCGTTCTTGAATGTACCAGCTGTATTTAAATGTTTCAAAATACACCTAGTGATACGGGCTCCCTATTAAAAAGAAAATACAGATGGATAAAAGCCTAAAAATCCACCCAGAATGCCACTGCTCAGAGTGAATTCTTTTTAATTTATTTTTGGCTGCGCTGGGTCCTCGTGGCTGTGTGCAGCTTTCTCTAGTTGTGACCCCCACTGCAGGGGCTTCTCTATTTTATTTTATTTGACTTTTTAACTTTTGCAGGGTTTTGTTGTTTACAGATATGTATGATCCCAGATTAGTCATAGGTATATCCCCCCCATCCCACCCCTCCTGACTGTTGCACAGCGCCCCTGCAGGATCCCCTTTTCTCACAGTGCAATGACTATAGCTGTTTCCTTCACAGATGATAGTACAGGTTTTCATGCTACTTCCTTTACGCCTCCCACCCACTGTTCATTCCAGGGGCTTCTCTCTCTTTTTTTTTTCTTTGTGTTTCTTTGTTCAGGGGCTTCTCTTGATGCAGAGCATGGGCTCTGGAGCGTGCGGGCTTCCGTGGTGGTGGTGCATGGGCTTCGTTGCCCCGTGGCCCGTGCACGATCCAACCGAGGTCCTCTGCGTTGGTAGGGAGATCCTTCACCATGAGCCCACCAGGGAAGTCCTCAGAGTTCATTCTTATGAACATTTCTCTGTTTCTTCTGGTGTTTTCATCCTCTGCCTCTGTATAAGGACGTTGTGCTGTCTTTTTTTTGAACTTGAGACTGCTTCTAAAACCATAGGGGTGGGGCTGGGGTTTCTGGTCATAGTTGTGACTGCTGTGCCCAAGGAAGTGGTCAGTATCTCAAAGGGCCAGACCAAGGGCACTTGGGGGCTCAGTCCCAGATGACCCGGGCTCCTGGTGACGGCGCCAGGCTGGGCAGCCTCTGAGCACCAGCTGGGGGCCGCTTCCTTAAAGGGCAGCCCAGCACATCATCAAAAACGAGTCCCTGTCAGAGCACTGTGATGCAATCGCTGTGTGTTCGTCTTATTCTGAGAAAGGAGAAGCTGCCTCGAGATCGTCTTACTCATATTGTTTTAATGGATACCTGCTTCATCCTCACTGCAGGAGTCCTCTGTAAGCACTGCGTTCTTGAATGTACCAGCTGTATTTAAATGTTTCAAAATACACCTAGTGATACGGGCTCCCTATTAAAAAGAAAATACAGATGGATAAAAGCCTAAAAATCCACCCAGAATGCCACTGCTCAGAGTGAATTCTTTTTAATTTATTTTTGGCTGCGCTGGGTCCTCGTGGCTGTGTGCAGCTTTCTCTAGTTGTGACCCCCACTGCAGGGGCTTCTCTATTTTATTTTATTTGACTTTTTAACTTTTGCAGGGTTTTGTTGTTTACAGATATGTATGATCCCAGATTAGTCATAGGTATATCCCCCCCATCCCACCCCTCCTGACTGTTGCACAGCGCCCCTGCAGGATCCCCTTTTCTCACAGTGCAATGACTATAGCTGTTTCCTTCACAGATGATAGTACAGGTTTTCATGCTACTTCCTTTACGCCTCCCACCCACTGTTCATTCCAGGGGCTTCTCTCTCTTTTTTTTTTCTTTGTGTTTCTTTGTTCAGGGGCTTCTCTTGATGCAGAGCATGGGCTCTGGAGCGTGCGGGCTTCCGTGGTGGTGGTGCATGGGCTTCGTTGCCCCGTGGCCCGTGCACGATCCAACCGAGGTCCTCTGCGTTGGTAGGGAGATCCTTAACCATGAGACCACCAGGGAAGTCCCTCAGAGTTCATTCTTATGAACATTTCTCTGTTTCTTCTGGTGTTTTCATCCTCTGCCTCTGTATACAGATTCACAGAGATGTGCTCATGGAGCTCTCCATGCCTCACTGTGAGTGTGATCTCTCTGTACTGGTCCACACGGATGCGCACCATCCTTTATCCTGGCTGTCTCCTGTGGCCGTATCAATTCACTGAACTGGTCCCCACTTGTCGCCATTCAGGCTGTTTCCACGTCTTGCTGTTATGAACCTTGCTGCAGTGAGTACACGAGCACATTCCTAGATGTGGGGCTTGCTGGGTCAAAGGATATAAACACATTTAACAGCAGCCCTGTTCTTTGAAATCTTTACGGACCCTAATACGGACCCCACCCCACTCCACCACAGAAATGCTAGGATTTACAAAATGGCAGCCTTCATGGGATTACCTCTTTGCTGTGGGATCTGTGTCCACGCTGAGGGCACGGCGTGTGAACAGGAAACAGGACATGGCCTCCAAGGCTGAGGTCCTGGGTCCCGGGTCCTGGGTCAAGGATTGTGGGTGCTTGTTTTGTGGGTTTACCCTTTTGTAGCAAGGGATGCCCTGGGTTGACCATTTAGAAAACAGGTCTTTCCTTGATCCCAGGCAGCAGAGTGGGGCCACATGGTGACGTTTTCATCACTTGAGGCTCATGAAAGGCACCTTACTGAACTGTAAGCTTGGTTTCATCCCCAGCCACAGGAGTTGATCAGTGTTATTTGGGATGCCTTGGCTTTGGGGTTGATTTAATAGAGTTGTGGATTCCTGAAGTACATGGGATCTTGGAATTCCTATCTGGTCCAGCCCTCTCACCTGCAGGTGAGGAAACTGAGTGTCCAGAGGGAAAGTGACTTGCTGGAACATATATTAGGTTATTAACCTGAACAAAGAGGAGGGACTGGTGGTTATGAAGGAGCATGGAGTGGGAGAGCAGACCTGAGAGCTCACGCCCAGAAGTGAGACTTTATACCACCTTGAGTGACCGTACACAGCAGTCTGCCCGAGCCTCCTATGCTGGGGAAGTTGGTGGGGTGGGGGTGGGGTCCTCAGGCTCAAGGAGTTTCCTGCAAGAGGAAGCCAATGGATTTGCTTTCCTAGCCCTGTCTCAGTATCTTAGGGTCCTTGAGAACTGGAGAGATTCTTGGGGAGCAGTCTGGGGTGTCCAGTAGGTGGGACCTTTTCTGAAAGCCAGCTTGCCTGATGGGCTGACTCAACCTGGATGGCCTGACTTGAGCCTCTGAACCTGACCTGACTGTACTTTCAAGGGCTTCTCAGCTTCCACTGAAAGATCCTCTAGGACTTGGGTGGGTGAAGCGTTCCTCCTCTAAGGGTTGTGTTTATGTCCTAAATTTGTGCAGATTTTACATTCCATACTATGATACTTTGTACAGGGTTTACTGTTTTGCTTCCAGAAGATACAACCTTTTAAGATCCAGTGTCTTTGTGTCCGTTGGACTTTCTCCCCTTTTCCAGAAGCATACCTTGGGGATGGATGTTGGGGTCCAAAGTGCTTTGTCATTTATTTTCAGGCACAATTGTTTCCCATCTGCATTGAAAAAGTCTTAATTCAATCAAATTGCTGTCCCCTGCAAAACCTATGTGTTTGTATACATGCATCTGCATTTCCCTGGTCTTGGTGGGTGACAGTGTGTTTTGATGCAGTGGATTACCTTTGATGATCATGGAGCTGAAGTCATTCTGTTTGCTTGTTGTTTTTCTCCCCTCTTTCCTTCTTCCACCTTCAGAATAATTTCAAGAATGAATTAAGAGCTGTGTTTAAAACTTAAAACTGGGCCGGGGAGAAAGTATAATGGGTTATGTGGTATAGACCAGCCATGGTTGGGAAAAAGGACTTTTCATACAGCATGAATTGTAGAGTTCAGTCTGTAATATATTGACCTTGAGGGTTTTGCTTTCTGCAAAGCTGATAAAGGAAGCTGCTTATTGAATGGTGGGGCTTTGACAAGGTCCCTGGAGATATGAAATCTCAGTTTAGCCAATTCATTTGGGTTGGGTTTTGATACGGATTAGTGGAAGCAGCTTCACTCATAGTGCGTAGAGAGTTTTGCTGGCCAGAAATAAGGGACCCGCGAGGTCCCTGGCAGTCCAGTGGTTAGGACTAAGTGCTTTCACTATCATGGACCCTGGGAACTAAGATCCCACAAGACTCGTGGCACAGCAAAAAACAAAAAGGCAAACCAAATCTTATAAAAAATGCCCTGTGTGTTCTCACGTGGGGGGCCCAAATGGGGCACTATCCCCTGCTCTCAGTCTGGGATTCTTGCAAGGGCTTAATGCAGCCTTTCTTACACTGTATATTTTGTATATGCTCTCATGAAAGCAAGCTTCAAGTAGTTGAGAATGGGCCCCAGCAACCACCTCCCTGAGCGTAGTTGGGGAAATAACAACAGAGAAAGAGACAAGAAATGGTAGGTGCAGTTTCAACTGTTGTTTTTATGATACTGGGCTCCCATTTGAGGTTCCAGCTAGAACTGGGATGGGTGTGGAGAGGCTGATGACTCCGTCCACTTACTTCCCTGTGCACGGGTGACTTTTGTCAAGGGAGGTACTTTCCGAAGGGAGATAGACTGTGTTCTGGGCACCACCATGCCACCTGCTTAGAAATGGATTTCACTTAATCCTCCCAACAAGATGAGGAAGGTGTGCCCAGAGAGATCTGTGTGTCTGGAGTCCTTCAGTTCTGCCTCCTCCTGGCCCCACTGGCCAGTTCGTCCAGGGCACACTCACTTGGGGTCTGCCAGGAACCTCCTGACCCCCATGGTGGGCGGAGAACAATCCAGCAGAAATGCAGTTGTCTGCGAGTGTGTTTGAGCCTGGGGCTGCAGAGGGCAGGGGAAGGGCTGGGCTGCAGACGAGGAATGCTTTTTAAAACAAAAAAGGAAATGCTGGCTCAAAGTGGAAAGGAAAGGAAGCGGCTTCCTGTTTCTGGTCCTGGCTTTGTAGAAGGAGGAGCTCTCTAACGCCTTGGCCGGCGGAGCCCCGGGCCGCCAGGTTTGCTGGACAGACAGATACACAGCTTCCACTACGGCTATTCGAGGGCCCAGAACCAGAGGGATAGGCCCACCCCTTTTCATTTCCCCCAGGTAACTGATCAAATGGGTGTGTCATTTTCAAAATGAATATTTATACGTGTTACAAAATGGATGTGTCGCAATCGCTGGCATTTACCGAGAACTGACTCTACGCCTGGCCCCCTTCTTAGGAGTTTTATGTGGCGTGTACTCTTCCCAACAATTTTGTGAAGAAGAGTTTACTGTTATTCCCATTTTACAGAGGAAGAAACTGAGGTACAGATTGTGGTTAAGTGACTTGCCCAGAGTCCTAGAGCCAAGGAGAGACTAAGCTGTGATTTGAACCCAGATCGTCTTAAGTACCTACTGGGTGCTACCTGACTTGCATTTGCAAACTCCCCAGCCACCCGGAAAATCTGTCAGCAGAGAATCATTTTTTTAAAGTCCTGTGTTTTTTGTCTGACTCTAGAGGGCTGCCCCCCAATCTAGGTCAGACCCTTGATGATTCTTTAGGTGAAATATCTGCATTTGAATACACACAGACACACACAGACACACACAGACACACACACACACAGACACACACACACACACACACACACACACACACACACACACACACACACACACACACACACACACACACACACACACACACACACACACACACACCCCTGGTAACTCAGTGGTAAAGAATCTGCCTGCAATTCAACCCCTGGGTTGGGGAGATCCCCTAGGGGAGGGCATGGCAACCCACTCCAGTATTCTTGCCTGGAGAATCCTGTGGACAGAGGAACCGGGTGGGGTATAGTCTATAGGGTCGCACAGAGTCAGACATGACTGAAGTGACTGACTCCTCCTGGCCCCACTGGCCAGTTCGTCCAGGGCACACTCACTTGGGGTCTGCCAGGAACCTCCTGACCCCCATGGTGGGCGGAGAACAATCCAGCAGAAATGCAGTTGTCTGCGAGTGTGTTTAAGCCTGGGGCTGCAGAGGGCAGGGGAAGGGCTGGGCTGCAGACGAGGAATGCTTTTTAAAACAAAAAAGGAAATGCTGGCTCAAAGTGGAAAGGAAAGGAAGCGGCTTCCTGTTTCTGGTCCTGGCTTTGTAGAAGGAGGAGCTCTCTAACGCCTTGGCCGGCGGAGCCCCGGGCCGCCAGGTTTGCTGGACAGACAGATACACAGCTTCCACTACGGCTATTCGAGGGCCCAGAACCAGAGGGATAGGCCCACCCCTTTTCATTTCCCCCAGGTAACTGATCAAATGGGTGTGTCATTTTCAAAATGAATATTTATACGTGTTACAAAATGGATGTGTCGCAATCGCTGGCATTTACCGAGAACTGACTCTACGCCTGGCCCCCTTCTTAGGAGTTTTATGTGGCGTGTACTCTTCCCAACAATTTTGTGAAGAAGAGTTTACTGTTATTCCCATTTTACAGAGGAAGAAACTGAGGTACAGATTGTGGTTAAGTGACTTGCCCAGAGTCCTAGAGCCAAGGAGAGACTAAGCTGTGATTTGAACCCAGATCGTCTTAAGTACCTACTGGGTGCTACCTGACTTGCATTTGCAAACTCCCCAGCCACCCGGAAAATCTGTCAGCAGAGAATCATTTTTTTAAAGTCCTGTGTTTTTTGTCTGACTCTAGAGGGCTGCCCCCCAATCTAGGTCAGACCCTTGATGATTCTTTAGGTGAAATATCTGCATTTGAATACACACAGACACACACAGACACACACAGACACACACAGACACACACAGACACACAGACACACACACACACACACAGACACACACACACACACACACACACACACACACACACACACACACACACACACACACACACACACCCCTGGTAACTCAGTGGTAAAGAATCTGCCTGCAATTCAACCCCTGGGTTGGGGAGATCCCCTAGGGGAGGGCATGGCAACCCACTCCAGTATTCTTGCCTGGAGAATCCTGTGGACAGAGGAACCGGGTGGGGTATAGTCTATAGGGTCGCACAGAGTCAGACATGACTGAAGTGACTGAGCTGTATATATATGACCATGTGGCATATGGGATCTTAGTTCCCTGATAGGGATGGAACCTGTGCCCACTGCAGTGGAAATGCAAAGTCTTACCCTCTAAAGGGGCACTGTGTGACAGCCTGGGAGGGTGGGATGGGGGAGATATACATATGACTCATCTGGGATCATACGTATCTGTAAACAACAAAACTGTAAAAGTAAAAAGTAAAGTAAAAATTAAAAAAACAAAACAAAACAACAATAAAAAAGCCTTACCCTCTAGACCACCAGGAAGTCCCAAGTTTTTATATGTGTGTGTGTGTTTTAACTTGATTATGGGAATGTTCAAACACGTACAAAAGTCTGGAGTATGGTACAATGAACCCCTGTGCAGGGATCCCCACTATAACAATAACCAGGCTGGGAGGAATCTCCATACCCTCCCCCAGAAAGGGACCATTTAAAAATGTTCCCTGGAGTTTACTGTGGCTCTGAGCAGCCCACACATGATCGGCAGGTCATCTCGTTCTGTAAGCTGAAGCTCCCGGTGCCCTGGAAGCTGCTCTCACAGGGCAGCATCAGGGACTGGCCATGGCCTTGTGGGAGCGGTTCCCCAGCTCTGCCCAAGACAGACTCCACAGAGTCACACCGTGACAGTCTCCACTTCCAGCCACTCTTTGCCATGTTCTTTTATCTCCTCTTCTACTTTTCCTCATTGTTTTATGCACACATCATGAAATGGGTATATTTCAGCCAATATTTACTGAGCGCCACTGTGTGCACCTCGGGAGGAAGATCGATGAGCATAGGAGCCCCTGTGTCCAAGGAGATCCTGGCAAATCCTTGTCTCTGCGGTTCCGGCCTAAAAAGGAGATTCAGGGCCCACTGAGGGGCTTCCTTACCTTTGGTGTTCTTCCCATGATTCTACACAGCCCTCCCAAAGCCTGGTCTTGCTGGCTGCTCTTTCATCTTTTCTCTGTGGTCTCTTGCCCCTAGCAGAGGTAGGATTTTCTCTCTGTTGCTTTCTGTTTGTTTTATTTGGGCTGTATTCTCACAAGTGTTTCTCAACCGGTTGCTTTGGGTCAGCTGTTTCAGATCTCTGTGAGTTTGACCCCCTAAACACAGTCATGCCATGATCATGGGAAAGGATGGTCTTGGGACATTGGGTCCTACGTTGGGACTTCAAGGTATGCCTGGGCACTAGTGGGGAGAACGTCCCAACAGCCCCCTGACTATTCCTTGCTAGCTCTGTGATCTGGGGCAAGTACCTTAGCTCTCTGAACCTCAGTTTTCTTGTTCATTAAAAGAGACAAGAGGGATTTCCCTGGTGGTCCAGTGGCTAAGGCTCCATGCTCTCAATGCGGGGGGCCCAGGTTCGATCCCTGTTCAGGGAACTAGAGCCCACATGCTTCAACGAAGAGTTCACATGCTGTAATGAAAAGATCCTGTGTGCCACGACGAAGATCACAGATCCTGTATGCATCAACTAAGACCTGGTATAGCCAGATAAATAAATAAAAATATTTTTAAAAATAAATGGAAAAATTAAACAGAGATAAATATAGGTTTATTTTAGACTCTTGAGAGAAGTTGCTGAGATAGAAGGTGTGCTCACAATACTTAGAAGAGATTCAGTGTGTTTTTTCAGCCCCTCTCAGTTAGCATTATGCTAAAACCTGTGTCCATAGTCTCTGTTATCTTCTTTTTGGTCATTTTCATCAGTACAGATATTTTGCCCAGGGAGTATGCTGTAATTTGCCAAAATATTTCCCCTGTGATTGGACATTGCGGTTGTTTCCAGATTTCTGCTCTTACAAACAGCGTGGCCAGAATCGTCTCTGTCCAGGCACCTCTTTATTTTTGTTCCTATTCTGAATTCATTTCCTTGGGATAATTCCCAGGAATGGAATTATGAGGTCAAAGAGCCTGCGTCTTTTTTTGTGATGGGAGTTGCAAAACAGTCCTCCAGTTTCTGCTTTTTTTGCATGAGGACACTCTTAAAGTTTGTACTCCTGGTTGAATAGCTCATTTTTCTCTTTTGCAATCCATTTTGATCTCTGTGCTTTTCTTCTCCTACCTGACCTTTTTTGAGGGGGGAGGCTTGTTAAATTATTTCCCATCTTCTTTTTTTTTTATAACATCTTTATTGAGTTATAACTGCCAAATGAAATCGTTAAGACATTTAAAGTGTGCCAGTCATTCCCCATCTTGAATTTGCTATTTATTTCTTTCTTCTGTCCACTCATTCATGGACGGTTTATTGAGCAAGGGCTGTATGTCTGATTTTACGTACTGGGAAAAGCAGTGAAGAAGACAGAGGAGTTCCTTTAATGGAAAGAGAAAAATAAAAAGCCAATAAACAGCCTAAGGGAACGACCATGTTGGAGTGATAAGATGGGGAGAAGTATGCTTTATTATTATTATTATTTTATTTTTTATCTTTTGGTGGCACCTTGAAGCACATGGGATCTTATTTCCCTGACCTGGAACTGGATCCTGGCCCCCTGCGTTGGAAGCGCAAAGTCAACCACTAGACCACCAGGGAAGTTCCTAGATGGCGTCTTCAGGAAAGCATCCTTTCCAGAGAAGTTTTGAGCTGAGTGTGAAAAGACGAGAGGGCAGTAGGCTTGTGGAAACCCGGGTGAAGAGTATTCCAGGCAGAGTATTCCAGTGACGAGTATTCAGGCGCATCCAAGAGTCCTGAGGCAGAAACGCTCGTGTTGTGTTCAGGGACCAGAAAGGAGGCCAGTATGCCTGGGACGCAGCGGGAAGGGGTGGTCCGTGAGGGCTGTGGCCCGCCATGCCCTCGGGGAGGTCTGCTGGGGCTGTTTTCCTCAAGATGGACTGTGGTCAAGAATTGAGGCACTCATTCATCCAGCTGTTATGCCCCTCAGTTATGTGCCCGGCACGGCTGTGGGAGGCAAGAGTGGATGAGAAAATCAGTGTGCGGGGGAGTTGGTAGATGAGTAAACCAATAAAAGACGCCACTGAGGTGTGAATGGAGGCCCCGTGTGCAGCCCCGCTGACTCATCTCTGCGTCCTGAGATGTGCGTGGACTTGGGAAATGTTTCTTGATTTGAACCAAGCCGGGCGCTGGGCTGCCAGCCTTCACTGTGGCAACCGAGACTCACTTGTCTGCTGTCAGGCCGGGCCGTCTCAGCCTGCCAGGGAAGGGGCCCGGAGGACTGAGGTTGCCAGCTCAGAAGTGGGGTTGCTTAAATCAGGTATGAGTAGCAAGACGCCACTTATGGGAAACAAGCCTGAGAAATAGTCGTGGGAAAGCCCCTGGTTACCACGCCGCTCTGCCCTGCCCCGGTCTTTCCTGAAGAGGGACCCTGATGTCGACCTGGGGCCTATGTACTTGTCATTTTCTTCCTTTAGAAAAGAAGCAGGAAATAAAAAGGAATGTATTTCAGTCTGTTCTAACCAGGTGGATGAACCTAGAGCCTATTACACAGAGTGAAGTAAGTCAGAAAGAAAGATAAATATCGTATACTAACACATATATATGGAATCTAAAAAGATGATACTGATGAATGTATATGCAGGGCAGCAGTGGAGAAACAGACGTAGAGAACAGACTTAGGGACATTGTGGGGAGAGAGGAGTGGGTGAGACGTATGGATGGAAACTTACATTACCATATCTAAAATAGATAATCAATGGGAATTTTCTGTAAGACTAGGAGAACTCAAACAAGGGCTCTTTAACAACCTAGAGGGGTGGGATAAAGAGGGAGATGGGAGGGAAGTTCAAGAGGGAGGGGACATATGTATACCTATGGCTGATTCATGTTGATGTTTGGAAGTAAACAGCAAAAGTCTGTAAAGGTATTATCCTTCAATTAAAGAAAAAAAAAAAAAAGAGGCAAAGAGAAGGGGGTCCTAAACTTTGGGACAGCCTAGAGTGTGTATACCTGCTGAGCTGCGACCCCGTGACACTTCCAGGAAGTGGACCTGGGGGAAGGTGTTGGCTGCCATTTTGTTTAGAGGTGACTCATGAGGACAGGGTGCTCTGATGCCATCGAGCTGGGGCTTTGACCAGACTCAGCCTGCTCCTTGGGCTCCTTGCATGTGAACTTGGTGCCACATGAGGAGTAAAGGCTGCATCCTAGGAATGTAATAGCCCAGACTCTCCATGCCATCCTTTCCAAGTCGTGGTGAATCTGAGAGCCTGCTCCTGCTCAGTTGCTCAGGGTGTCCGACTCTTTGAGACCCCCTGGACTGTAATTCTCCAGGCAAGAATACTAGAGTGGGTTGCCATTTCCTCCTCTGGGGGTCTTCCTAACGCAGGGATTGAACCTTCATCTCCTCCATTGGCAAACAGGTTCAGTACCACTGAATCACCGTGGAGCTTGAACTTGAGATAGACTCACCCAATTTGAACTTATCAGTGCTTCCTTGGCAGTCTAGTGATTAAGACTCCACTTCCACTGCAGGGGCACAAGGTGACCCTGGTCAGGAATTAAGATCTTGCATGCCACTGCAGGGAATGTATTTCAGTCTGTTCTAACCAGGTGGATGAACCTAGAGCCTATTACACAGAGTGAAGTAAGTCAGAAAAACAACTATCGTATACTAACACATATATATGGAATCTAAAAAGATGATACTGATGAATGTATATGCAGGGCAGCAGTGGAGAAACAGACGTAGAGAACAGACTTAGGGACATTGTGGGGAGAGAGGAGTGGGTGAGACGTATGGATGGAAACTTACATTACCATATCTAAAATAGATAATCAATGGGAATTTTCTGTAAGACTAGGAGAACTCAAACAAGGGCTCTTTAACAACCTAGAGGGGTGGGATAAAGAGGGAGATGGGAGGGAAGTTCAAGAGGGAGGGGACATATGTATACCTATGGCTGATTCATGTTGATGTTTGGAAGTAAACAGCAAAAGTCTGTAAAGGTATTATCCTTCAATTAAAGAAAAAAAAAAAAAGAGGCAAAGAGAAGGGGGTCCTAAACTTTGGGACAGCCTAGAGTGTGTATACCTGCTGAGCTGCGACCCCGTGACACTTCCAGGAAGTGGACCTGGGGGAAGGTGTTGGCTGCCATTTTGTTTAGAGGTGACTCATGAGGACAGGGTGCTCTGATGCCATCGAGCTGGGGCTTTGACCAGACTCAGCCTGCTCCTTGGGCTCCTTGCATGTGAACTTGGTGCCACATGAGGAGTAAAGGCTGCATCCTAGGAATGTAATAGCCCAGACTCTCCATGCCATCCTTTCCAAGTCGTGGTGAATCTGAGAGCCTGCTCCTGCTCAGTTGCTCAGGGGTGTCCGACTCTTTGAGACCCCCTGGACTGTAATTCTCCAGGCAAGAATACTAGAGTGGGTTGCCATTTCCTCCTCTGGGGGTCTTCCTAACGCAGGGATTGAACCTTCATCTCCTCCATTGGCAAACAGGTTCAGTACCACTGAATCACCGTGGGAGCTTGAACTTGAGATAGACTCACCCAATTTGAACTTATCAGTGCTTCCTTGGCAGTCTAGTGATTAAGACTCCACTTCCACTGCAGGGGGCACAAGGTCGACCCCTGGTCAGGGAATTAAGATCTTGCATGCCACGTGGCAGGGCCAAACAGTTTTTAAAAAGAAAGAAAGAAGAAAGAATTGAACATATCAAGAGTTTTACAGGCGATTTCTCAGTTGACTCCTCAGTCATGACAGCCTTATTAGCCAATTTTGTGGCTGTGGAAGTAAGGCCCAAGGTCACGGTCATCTGTGGAGCTAGGGTTCAGATCTAGAATTGTCTGATTTCACACTCGTGTTCATTTCATTGCACCCCTCAGACATCTGTTTGACCTTGGACTGTGTCTGGAACAGAGAGAGGTCAGCGCTGGTAACACTCGAAAGCCATAATGCTATGTGAAGAGTGGTCTGAAAATCCCTCCCTTTCCATGCCACTTGGGCAGGATTACCTCAAAGTCAGAAGTAGGATGAGACGACCACAGCCTCAGAGTCCAGATGAGCTGATATGCAGAGGTGGATGCTCCTTGTTGAGAAAGGAGATGGAGAGAAAAGCATCCTGTGGGAGTGGGAGTGGGGAAGTGTTAGAGCAAAGGTTATTCGCGGATTCCAATTCAGATGAGCTTGGTTTCTGTTTTCCTTTTTGTTGTTGTCATTGTTTAATCTTTTAGCCACACCACATAGCATGTGGGATCTTAGATTCCTGACTAGGGATTGAACCCGTGCCCCCTGTAGAGTCTTAACCCCTGGACCACCAGGGAAGTTCTTTTTGCCTCTGTGTTGAAGCACCCTGGTTAGAAAGGTTCATGTCAAAGTTGTTAGCCCTGGACAACACTGGTGCCTGGTGGGGCCGACAGGCAGGCAGGGCTAAATGTTGGTGAATCTTAGGAGAAAGAGGGCGACAAGCCCCTGGGGACATTCCCTCTGGTGGCCCTGACTCATCGTGGCTGATGGGACTGAGCAGAGCAAGGAAGAATCCATCAGTGAATGCAAACTTGTCTCTTGAGGGAGCAGGAAACCTTTTCTGTTGTGGTTGGCCTGGTGGTTTATGAGGAGAGGTGAGCATTTGAGACAAAGCACTGGGCCAGCCTTGCAGCTGCAACTTTGATAATTTTGAGAGTTTTAGGAAGTAGTTCTAAAAAGAAAGAAAAGAAAGATGAAAAGAAACTAAAAGCCGAAGTGGTCGTTGCTTGCCGTACCTGTGTTGCAGACAGTGGGCTGCGAGTTTCCACGTGACTGATGGAAACTGGCTCCCTGGCACCCGTTCGTGCGTCCCGTCCCCCACCTATTTTGGTCCCTTAGCCAGAGGGGCTACTGACGATTCTCAGAAAAAGACTTCAGGTAGCCTCAACTGACCAGACCTTGTCTCGGGCATCTAACAGCTTAAACTGAACTTCCTCTCTGGACCTCTTTGGTTCAGGCAGTTTCCTGGTCTGTCAGGGTTTGTTTTCTTAGTACCCGTCCTGTCCAAGTCCCAGTTCCACTGGTCACAGCAACCTGGCCCCCGTTACCCTTCCCCTGCCTGACGGTGCTTGTGTTTCGAAAGTCAAGACGCGGTGCTCTCCTGGAGAAGTAGAGCCCAAGTGGCCTCCTGGGGTCCTCTGTCTGGGCTCCTGCCTTCCTTTCCCTGTTTTGATCACAGGATGCTTGTCCTTATTCTAGAAAGTGCTGCTGGTTCATGGGTTGCTTCTCTATTTGCAGGAAAGGCCAGGTGAGTGAGCAGCACTCTGAAGTAGGTGACAGCACAGGTCCTGTGGTTTGGCATGGATTCACGTTCTTCTCCCTTTCTGGCTAAGCTGTGTGTCTTTGGGCAGATGCCTTAACCTATCTGAGCAACAGTTTCCTCATCAGTAAAATGGAGATTATCATAGAATGGTTCCTAGTAAGTGAGATGAGTCATGTAAAGCACCGTGCCTGACACAGAGTCAGAATCTTTCTGTATATTACTCTTGGTTTTTTTCAACAGATAGTTAATTCGCACCCCTTCTGAGCTGAACATCCACTGTAGGTTGGTCGTTCTTCTAAACAGGGAAGTAACTGAACAAAATGGACCAAAATGTCAGCTCTGTGGAACTTGGGTTTTGGTGTTAGAAGGAGACATTCAGACAAAAAGTGAATGAGTGATATAGACTGTTTCTTAAATGGTGAATGGGCTATGGAAAAAAAAAGAAAGCAGGAAGAGGGCCGAGGCCAGGAGTGGTATGACTTTAAATGAGGAGTCAGAATAGCTTCGCAGCAAAGGTAGTGTTTGAGTAAAAACCTCGGCAGGGTGAGAGGGACTCCTTGGGGATGGATTTGAGGGGAGCTTTGGGAGCTGGTCTAACACGGGCAAGGGTGGAGGGAGTGGTCCTGGCGTGCTGGGGCTTGGGAGTGCCCAGAAATGCCTAAGTCGCAGTCCTCAGATGCCACCTGCCTTCAGGTGACCGTGAGCCTGGCGTCTGGGAACTGACCAGACCTGGTCTCGGGCATCTACCAGCTTAAACTGAACTTCCTCTCTGGACCTCTTTGGTTCAGGCAGTTTCCTGGTCTGTCAGGGTTTGTTTTCTTAGTACCCGTCCTGTCCAAGTCCCAGTTCCACTGGTCACAGCAACCTGGCCCCCGTTACCCTTCCCCTGCCTGACGGTGCTTGTGTTTCGAAAGTCAAGACGCGGTGCTCTCCTGGAGAAGTAGAGCCCAAGTGGCCTCCTGGGGTCCTCTGTCTGGGCTCCTGCCTTCCTTTCCCTGTTTTGATCACAGGATGCTTGTCCTTATTCTAGAAAGTGCTGCTGGTTCATGGGTTGCTTCTCTATTTGCAGGAAAGGCCAGGTGAGTGAGCAGCACTCTGAAGTAGGTGACAGCACAGGTCCTGTGGTTTGGCATGGATTCACGTTCTTCTCCCTTTCTGGCTAAGCTGTGTGTCTTTGGGCAGATGCCTTAACCTATCTGAGCAACAGTTTCCTCATCAGTAAAATGGAGATTATCATAGAATGGTTCCTAGTAAGTGAGATGAGTCATGTAAAGCACCGTGCCTGACACAGAGTCAGAATCTTTCTGTATATTACTCTTGGTTTTTTTCAACAGATAGTTAATTCGCACCCCTTCTGAGCTGAACATCCACTGTAGGTTGGTCGTTCTTCTAAACAGGGAAGTAACTGAACAAAATGGACCAAAATGTCAGCTCTGTGGAACTTGGGTTTTGGTGTTAGAAGGAGACATTCAGACAAAAAGTGAATGAGTGATATAGACTGTTTCTTAAATGGTGAATGGGCTATGGAAAAAAAAAGAAAGCAGGAAGAGGGCCGAGGCCAGGAGTGGTATGACTTTAAATGAGGAGTCAGAATAGCTTCGCAGCAAAGGTAGTGTTTGAGTAAAAACCTCGGCAGGGTGAGAGGGACTCCTTGGGGATGGATTTGAGGGGAGCTTTGGGAGCTGGTCTAACACGGGCAAGGGTGGAGGGAGTGGTCCTGGCGTGCTGGGGCTTGGGGAGTGCCCCCGAGAAATGCCTAAGTGCGCAGTCCTCAGATGCCACCTGCCTTCAGGTGACCGTGAGCCTGGCGTCTGGGAACAAAGGGAAAAGGGTGATGAGAACAGACGGTTGTGAAAGGGACCAAGGTGACATGTGGGCTTCTCAGCAGGCCCAGCCTCCACCCAGTAGAATCTAAGGAACTCTGAAACTCAAGCCTCATTCCTTTTTTTAACTTCTTGTTTTATATTAGGGGGACAGCTGATTAAAAATGTTGTGATAGTTTCTGGTGAACAGTGGAGGGACTCAGCCGCACATGTCCGCATATTCATTCTCCTCCAAACTCCCCTTCCACCCAAGGCACCACATAGCATTGAGCAGAGTTCCCTGTGCTATACAGGAGGCCCTTGTCGACAGCCCTGATTTCTTATTACAAAATGGAGGCTGGGGGTTGGTATTCACTCACCTGCTATCAAAAACCTTGTTGTTCTCTTCCTGAAGGTATGCTGCTTCTGATTCTGTAGGTGGCTGGCAAGGGTCTAAGTGACCCACGAAGGATGTGTCACTTGGGCAACAGCTGCTTCCATTCATTCCACAGTATTTGGTGAACCTCCATGGGGGTGACTCATGCCCACACCTCCTGGTATTACTCTGCTCATTTGTAACCTGAGGCCAGCAGCTCCTCTTGGTCCCTTCTTCCGAGGGAGCTCTGCTCAGGTAGTTTTTTAGTAGAAGAGAAAAGCAAACGTTTATGAGGACAGATACCTTATCTGCCTGCGAGGCAGGCGACCTCAGTTTGATTGCTGGGTTGGGAAAATCCTCTGGAGAAGGGAATGGCACCCGACTCCAGTATTCTTGGGCCTCCCTGGTGGCTCATATGGTAAAGAATTCGCCCGCAATGTGGAAGACTTGGGTTTGATCCCTGGGTTGGGAAGGGAATGGCAACCCACTCCAGTATGCTTGCCTGGAGAATTCCATGGACAGAGGCGCCTGGCGGGCTACAGTCCATGGGGTTGCAAAGAGTCAGACACGACTGAGTAACTTTCACTTCACTTGCGTTATCTGTAATACAGGAAAAAAAATTGTTGGTTGTTCAGTGGTGAGGGGATGGTGGTACACAGCTCGCAGTGAGTCGTTCTCTACACAGGCAGTGCTTATGAAGACGGGGTAGAAACATGACTATATTTATGCTACGTTAAGGGAAAACAGAAAGAGTGCAGAATTGCATGTATGCAGCCTTTGTAGTTATGTAAATTGTAAAACTCTGTCTGCAGACGGAAAAAATGAGAAGAGAAATGAGTTGGTGGGGGGGGGACTGGTTTTCATATTGTCGTTATTATTTTCATTTGTTCATTTATTAAAGTAACGAATATTCAAGTACCTGGCCCATCGGAGGCACAGAGCTGGTGTTCGGATACTGGTGGACTTGACCCTTGACCGGAGGAGCCTGCCACCCAGGCCACCCCTCCCTTCTCAGTGCTCCGGGATCAAAGGCTTGGCACGAGCTGAGATGCAAAACTCACATCTTCTGGAATAAGCATGAGACTCCTGCAGATTCTCCCCCAGGGCCTTCGTGGAGTCTGCCGAGAAGCAGAGAAGTTTCCAGAGCTGCCTCTCGTCCTGAGAGAAAGTGCTGTTTCTAGCAGGCAGTCCCTGTGCGAGTGGAGCCTTCCTGGCACCCAGGGGGCTGCCCACGTCCAGGCTGCCCTACTTGATCGCCTCTGTTGAGAGGCAGCCTTCGAGAGAGCACCTAGTCCTGGCTGTGCGGTCCTCTGGGTGAGGGGCCCGTCCAGAAAGGAAAACAACTGCTGTGGGCTTTCTCTTCTGGGTGCTCCACACTCACCGTGCACACATGGCCCCTGAGGCTGCCCAGGAAGTCGGTGGTTGGCTCAGAGAGACCTGAGTGCACATGTTGACAACCACGTACAGCCTCGAGGCCCGCAGTCTGTGAGAAATCCTCTGGCTGGCTGGACGCTGATGGTGGTGGTAAGGAGGACGTTTGCGACTAGAGCAGACGTGTCCTAGGTACTCGCTGTTCTGGGCTTTCAGTATGGAGAACGCTGTGACCACCAGGCCTTCCAGGACCCTGGGAGTTCATGTAGGCCTCATTCGTGTTGCACCAGGGGGAAGTGAGGCCCAGAGAGGTGGGTGAGTCTCCTGAGGTCACACCCATGGCGACAGAAGTGTTAGTTGCTCAGTCCTGTCCGCCTCTTTGGCCGCCCCATGGACTGTAGCTTGCTTGGCTCCTCTGTCCATGGAATTCTCCAGGCAAGTGTACCAGAGTGGGTAGCCATTCCCTTCTCCAAAGGATCTTCATTACCCAGAGATCAAACTTGGGTCTCCCACACTGCAGGCAGATTCTTTACTGTCTGAGCCACCAGGGAAGCCCATGGGGACAGAGGTGAGATTCAAGTTGGGGTCTGGTCATGCCTTGGTGTTTTCTTCAGCATTAAATGTTCATCAGAGGTGCTGAATCAGGCTATGCGGTGAGCACGGCAACCAGGACGCCCCTCTGCCTCCCACTCCGTGCTCCCCGTTCCAGGAGTGCCCTAGCCTCTCTGCTTGGCAGCCCCTCCACTTGCCACACCGCACGCTCCGGGACAGCCTCTGGTTCTCCAAGGATGACAAGCGAGCTTTTGCTTTAAAGGAAGGATTTCCTGTTTCTTTAAGGACAGGAAGCTTCAGGGCCTTGTACAGTGCTTGGCGCAAGGTAAATACTGAGGAATTAATCAGGGTGTGTTGTGATCCTCACGACTTTCTAGAGAAATTATCAGTGGGAGGGGCCATCCAGTGCAGGAGATGGGAATGTGGCCTCTGGAGTCAGACAGCCTGGGTTTGAATCGTTAGTGCCTGTGCCATGGATGGTGTCTAACCTTGGGCAAGCTTGTTTACTTTCCTGGGTGTCAGCTTTCTCATCTGTATGATGGGAACCGTCAGAAGACGGTCTCCACACTCACCGTGCACACATGGCCCCTGAGGCTGCCCAGGAAGTCGGTGGTTGGCTCAGAGAGACCTGAGTGCACATGTTGACAACCACGTACAGCCTCGAGGCCCGCAGTCTGTGAGAAATCCTCTGGCTGGCTGGACGCTGATGGTGGTGGTAAGGAGGACGTTTGCGACTAGAGCAGACGTGTCCTAGGTACTCGCTGTTCTGGGCTTTCAGTATGGAGAACGCTGTGACCACCAGGCCTTCCAGGACCCTGGGAGTTCATGTAGGCCTCATTCGTGTTGCACCAGGGGGAAGTGAGGCCCAGAGAGGTGGGTGAGTCTCCTGAGGTCACACCCATGGCGACAGAAGTGTTAGTTGCTCAGTCCTGTCCGCCTCTTTGGCCGCCCCATGGACTGTAGCTTGCTTGGCTCCTCTGTCCATGGAATTCTCCAGGCAAGTGTACCAGAGTGGGTAGCCATTCCCTTCTCCAAAGGATCTTCATTACCCAGAGATCAAACTTGGGTCTCCCACACTGCAGGCAGATTCTTTACTGTCTGAGCCACCAGGGAAGCCCATGGGGACAGAGGTGAGATTCAAGTTGGGGTCTGGTCATGCCTTGGTGTTTTCTTCAGCATTAAATGTTCATCAGAGGTGCTGAATCAGGCTATGCGGTGAGCACGGCAACCAGGACGCCCCTCTGCCTCCCACTCCGTGCTCCCCGTTCCAGGAGTGTCCTAGCCTCTCTGCTTGGCAGCCCCTCCACTTGCCACACCGCACGCTCCGGGACAGCCTCTGGTTCTCCAAGGATGACAAGCGAGCTTTTGCTTTAAAGGAAGGATTTCCTGTTTCTTTAAGGACAGGAAGCTTCAGGGCCTTGTACAGTGCTTGGCGCAAGGTAAATACTGAGGAATTAATCAGGGTGTGTTGTGATCCTCACGACTTTCTAGAGAAATTATCAGTGGGAGGGGCCATCCAGTGCAGGAGATGGGAATGTGGCCTCTGGAGTCAGACAGCCTGGGTTTGAATCGTTAGTGCCTGTGCCATGGATGGTGTCTAACCTTGGGCAAGCTTGTTTACTTTCCTGGGTGTCAGCTTTCTCATCTGTATGATGGGAACCGTCAGAAGACCCTGTGGGGGCTGCTGTGAGGATTAAATGGCTAAGTGTGTAAAGCACATGCAAAGAGTTCTGCCCACAGTGCTCTGCTGTGCTTAGTTACGTGGTCGTGTCTGACTCTTTGCAGCCTCATGGACTGCAGCCTGCCGGGCTCCTCTGACCGTGGGGATTCTCCAGGCAGGAATACTGGAGTGGGTAGCCCTTCCCCTCTCCAGGGGATTTTCCCGACCCAGGCATGGAACCTGGGTCTCCTGCGTGGCAGGAGGGTGCTCTCTGAGTGCAGATGGTCTCTCTGCGCCGTGCTGACTCTCAGCTGGCCTTTCCTGCTCAGACCTTCCCCTTCCACTCACAAATGAGCACCCGCCCTTCAGGCTTCCCTCCAAAGAGGGTTACCCCAGGCCTCTGCTGGGGCTTCCCCAGGTGTGGGTCCTGCTTGGAAGAAGGAAGGGCTTCCGTGGGGTGTGAACGGCCAATGCAGGAGAGAAAGGTGACCCTAGTTCCCGGGGCCTGTGCAGGCACAAGTGTGGTGAGACCCCTACGCGGCCGCAGTGCCCGAGTCCTGGGCCAAGGGAGGTGCGGCTGTTCTGCCTCACTGGCAGCCTGATGCGTGGGGGCAACGGCGGGCGTTTGGGGTGAGCTGGGCAGCTCGGGGCGTCGGGGTCCGGTGACATTCTCTATGGGCCACTGGCCGTGCAGGCAGCAGGTGGTGGGTGTCGTGGAGAGGGATCCAGAGCCTGGGAGCGTCTTTACCTTTTTTGGCGTTGTGTGCATGTGTGCGTGTGCGCGTACCTGGGTGTGGGTAGGTCTCAACACAAATAAGATCTTGATATGAAGTTCAGGGAAAGATTTAACGATAAGAAATTCTCTTAAAAGGCATTAGTCAGCTCTTGTCAGCCATCATGTTGAGAACCCTCTGGTGACTCTCTCATTCCACTTGGTGTGGACGCCACAGTCAAGGCCCTGGTTTCTTTCCTTCTCCCGTGGCTCACTGTACCCAGCCCTGCTGGCCTCCTTGATGTTCCTTGAACACACCAGGCACATCCAGGATTGCCCCGTGGCCTTTGTTCCTTTTGGGATGCTCTATCCCAGGTACCGACAGGATGAGATACCCCTTGAAGTGAGCAGGGTCTTCTCTGACCACCCTGCCAGATGTCTGTCCCCTGCCCACTTCATTTTCCCCTTCCTGACGCGTCGTGTGGCTTTACCTCTTGATGGCCATCTCCTGTCTCGAGACTAAAACTTCCACAAGGGTAGGGATTTTTATCTGCTTTGTTCACTGATGTATCCCCAGTACCTAAATAGGATAGACTGGAATTGTAGTGTTCAAATGAATGAGACAAAGAACAAAGTAAGTGATGAAGGAAATTGCCAAAGCCCAGTGCAGCTTGGCTGTCAGATGCAGTAGGATCATTTGAGTAATTTTCCAGTTTTGGAAAATTGAAGTCATGGTAACACCACCTGTCAGGGGCGAGAACCATCTCTTAGTGTGTGTGTGTTCTTTTGTGTCTGCCAGGATAAAGCCGGGTGTGCCCCAGGCTTCTCTGATTATTTTTATTGTTGTTTAGTTGCTAAGTCATGTCCAATACTTAGTGACCCTGTGAACTGTGGCACACCAGGCTTCCCTGTCCTCCACCATCTCCCGGAGTTTGTTCAGAGTCTTGTCCATAGAGTTGGTGATACCATCCAACCATCTCATCTTCTGTCTCTCCCTTCTCCTCCTGCCCTCAATCTTTCCCAGCATCAGGGTCTTTTCCAGTGAGTCAGCTCTTTGCATCAGGTGACCAGAGTATTGGAGCTTCAGCTTCAGCCTCCAATGAATATTCAGGGTTGATTTCCTTTAGGATTCACTGGTTTGATCTCCTTGTTGTCTAAGGGACTCTCAAGGATCTTCTTCATCACCGCAGTTGAAAGCATCAATTCTTCGGTGCTCAGCCTTCTTTATAATCCAACTCTCACATCCATACATGACTACTAGAAAAACCATAGCTTGGGCTATACTGGCCCTTGTTGGTAAAGTGATGTCTCTGTTTTTTAATATGCTGTCTACGTTTGCCATAACTTTTCTTCCACAGAGCAAGCATCTTTTAACTTCATGGCTTTAGTCACCATCCGCTGTGATTTTGGAGCCCAAGAAAATAAAGTCTGAAACCATTTCCACTTTTTCCCCATCTATCTGCTATGAAGTGATGGGACCAAATGCCATGATCTTAGTTTTTTGAATGTTGAGTTTTAAGCCAGTTTTTTCACTCTCCTCTTTCACCTTTATCAAGAGTCTCTTTAGTTCCTCTTTGCTGCCTGACATAAGGGTGGTGTCATCTGCATACCTGAGGTTATTGATATTTCTCCCGGCAATGTTGATTCCAGCTTGAAAGTCATCCAGCCTGGCATTTCATATGATGTACTCTGCATATAAATAAAAATAAGCAGAGTGACAATATACAGTCTTGACGTACTCCTTTCCCAATTTGGAACCAGTCCACTGTTCCATGTCCAGTTCTAACTTGCTTCTTGTCCTGCATATGGGTTTCTCAGGAGGCAGGTAAGTTGGTCTGGTATTCCCTTCTTTTTTTTTTAAGGGAATTTCTAGTTCTTGTTGTGTTTTTTTGGCCAGGATAAAGCCGGGTGTGCCCCAGGCTTCTCTGATTATTTTATTGTCATGTCCAACACTTAGTGACCCTGTGAACTGTGGCACACCAGGCTTCCCTGTCCTCCACCATCTCCCGGAGTTTGTTCAGAGTCTTGTCCATAGAGTTGGTGATACCATCCAACCATCTCATCTTCTGTCTCTCCCTTCTCCTCCTGCCCTCAATCTTTCCCAGCATCAGGGTCTTTTCCAGTGAGTCAGCTCTTTGCATCAGGTGACCAGAGTATTGGAGCTTCAGCTTCAGCCTCCAATGAATATTCAGGGTTGATTTCCTTTAGGATTCACTGGTTTGATCTCCTTGTTGTCTAAGGGACTCTCAAGGATCTTCTTCATCACCGCAGTTGAAAGCATCAATTCTTCGGTGCTCAGCCTTCTTTATAATCCAACTCTCACATCCATACATGACTACTAGAAAAACCATAGCTTGGGCTATACTGGCCCTTGTTGGTAAAGTGATGTCTCTGTTTTTTAATATGCTGTCTACGTTTGCCATAACTTTTCTTCCACAGAGCAAGCATCTTTTAACTTCATGGCTTTAGTCACCATCCGCTGTGATTTTGGAGCCCAAGAAAATAAAGTCTGAAACCATTTCCACTTTTTCCCCATCTATCTGCTATGAAGTGATGGGACCAAATGCCATGATCTTAGTTTTTTGAATGTTGAGTTTTAAGCCAGTTTTTTCACTCTCCTCTTTCACCTTTATCAAGAGTCTCTTTAGTTCCTCTTTGCTGCCTGACATAAGGGTGGTGTCATCTGCATACCTGAGGTTATTGATATTTCTCCCGGCAATGTTGATTCCAGCTTGAAAGTCATCCAGCCTGGCATTTCATATGATGTACTCTGCATATAAATAAAAATAAGCAGAGTGACAATATACAGTCTTGACGTACTCCTTTCCCAATTTGGAACCAGTCCACTGTTCCATGTCCAGTTCTAACTTGCTTCTTGTCCTGCATATGGGTTTCTCAGGAGGCAGGTAAGTTGGTCTGGTATTCCCTTCTCTTTAAGAATTTCCTAGTTTGTTGTGATCCCTAAGAGGCTCCCGTGATTACAGTTGTAATAATCCTCTGATGTCAGTTTACAAAACAAAACAAGCTTTGACTGAACCAGTTCTCACCACCCCTTAGCTATGGTGTGGACATTATATCGCTTGGCTTTTCTGTTTTGTTTTATTTTGGTCAAATATACCAGAGATATTGAACTGAATCCTTGACTTGGACGACTGACTTCCTCTGAGATCTCTTTCAATGTTTATCTCTCATGGACCAAATAATAGAAATCATAATGTCAGTTCATAGCACGTATGTACCTCATTTGAGCCAATAATAACATGCTGCATATGGTATATATGATACCATTGACGTGGTCAAAACTTGAACAGTCTTTTTGGCCACTGTAATTCTTATGTCCTGAAAGTGTTCATTGCTCAGCCGTGTCCAACTGTGACCCTATGGACTGTAGCCCACCAGGCTCCTCGAGCCATGGAATTCCCCAGGCAAGAATACTGGAGTGGGTGGCCATTCTGTTTTCCAGGGAATCTTCCTGACTTTTGCCTCAGGTCCTCTCAGTCTTGGATCAGCCTTGAGCTTTGCTGACCACATGGCTGGGGACTGCAGCCACTGTCCTTCTGCTTGGCTCCCTGGTAGCGACATGATGTGCTGAGGCCATCAGTGTTGGCAAGGCCAACTGGTGTACCCCATCCCATCCTAACTCATCCATGGCAGGATGGTTTACCTCCAGTCTCCTGGTTCATCTGAACTGTAGATTTTATTGCCACAGCTGATTTGGTTTGGATCCTGTGTGCCTTGATTGAATTCCTTATGTTGAACTTCAGTTTTCTCATCCATCAAATTAGTGATTTCAGGGTTTGGAGTTCGTTGCATACATATGATGTACTCTGCATATAAATAAAAATAAGCAGAGTGACAATATACAGTCTTGACGTACTCCTTTCCCAATTTGGAACCAGTCCACTGTTCCATGTCCAGTTCTAACTTGCTTCTTGTCCTGCATATGGGTTTCTCAGGAGGCAGGTAAGTTGGTCTGGTATTCCCTTCTCTTTAAGAATTTCCTAGTTTGTTGTGATCCCTAAGAGGCTCCCGTGATTACAGTTGTAATAATCCTCTGATGTCAGTTTACAAAACAAAACAAGCTTTGACTGAACCAGTTCTCACCACCCCTTAGCTATGGTGTGGACATTATATCGCTTGGCTTTTCTGTTTTATTTTGGTCAAATATACCAGAGATATTGAACTGAATCCTTGACTTGGACGACTGACTTCCTCTGAGATCTCTTTCAATGTTTATCTCTCATGGACCAAATAATAGAAATCATAATGTCAGTTCATAGCACGTATGTACCTCATTTGAGCCAATAATAACATGCTGCATATGGTATATATGATACCATTGACGTGGTCAAAACTTGAACAGTCTTTTTGGCCACTGTAATTCTTATGTCCTGAAAGTGTTCATTGCTCAGCCGTGTCCAACTGTGACCCTATGGACTGTAGCCCACCAGGCTCCTCGAGCCATGGAATTCCCCAGGCAAGAATACTGGAGTGGGTGGCCATTCTGTTTTCCAGGGAATCTTCCTGACTTTTGCCTCAGGTCCTCTCAGTCTTGGATCAGCCTTGAGCTTTGCTGACCACATGGCTGGGGACTGCAGCCACTGTCCTTCTGCTTGGCTCCCTGGTAGCGACATGATGTGCTGAGGCCATCAGTGTTGGCAAGGCCAACTGGTGTACCCCATCCCATCCTAACTCATCCATGGCAGGATGGTTTACCTCCAGTCTCCTGGTTCATCTGAACTGTAGATTTTATTGCCACAGCTGATTTGGTTTGGATCCTGTGTGCCTTGATTGAATTCCTTATGTTGAACTTCAGTTTTCTCATCCATCAAATTAGGTCAGTAATTTCTCTCAGAAGAAGTTTGAGAGTTCGTTGTGACCATACATGTGAATTGCTCGGTAAAAAGTGTTCATGTTACTGATGGTGATGATGATAAAGGAGAACTCCTCTGACGTGGGATTAAAGATTATCTCCAAATGCTGGAAAGAGATAACACAAGCTTGGCAAATCTGTAATCTGTGGCACTAATTTTTTTGAATCATAACTGTGGTAGGGCTGCTTGGCTCTGAAGTAGGTACAAAGTCAGATGGGATGCCTGGGGAAACGTGTATATGCAGATGCCTGAGTGTACATGTGGGTAGCATGTGGGAAGGCACTGGCCTGGGGTGGTGTGGCTCCTCAGCCCCTCTGGGGTTTGCAGAAGCAGGTCTTGGTGTCAACACCAGCAAAGAGAAGGCCCATCTGTCTCCCTGCGTTGCTGAGGCCGAGAGGGAGTGGGGCACTGGGCTGCAGGCACCAGGGACCCATTATTTAGCTTCCTCCAATGCAAGTTCAGTCAAGTGATGTGAGTGTAGCACTTCCCTCATGGTCCAGTGGTAAAGAACCCACCTGCCCATGCAGGGGGCACAGGTTCCATGCCTGGTTTAGAGAGCTGAGACCACACGTGCTGTGCCACAGTGTGTGGGAGCCTGTGCGCCGCAACGGCTGAGCCCACAGGCCCAGTGCCCGTGCTCCACAACCAGAGAAGCCACCACAGTGAGAAGCCGGAGCACGTCAACGAAAGGGAGCGCCTGCTCGCTGCAGCCGGAGAGAGTCCTCGAGCAGCAGTGAAGACCCAGTGCAGCAAAAAAGAAAGAAGAAAAAAAGTTATGTGAGTATAGGCACTGGGATTTCGTGTTAAGAACCAATTAGAATTTGGCCTCAAGGATGTTAATTGCATCATTATTTCTACTGAGGAAGAATTGCAAATAACTTAAAAATCCATCGTCCTAAACATACAACCTTGAAATGTTGTATAATGGAGTACATGTAGCTCTGTTGGCCTTGAAAGCACCACAAACTTGCTGTGAGAAATTACTGATTGAAAGAGCATTCTGCAATAGCAGGAAAAAAAAAGGTTACTTTACAATATTGGTGGTTGTTGTTGTTGTTGTGCTCAGTTGTGTCTGACTCTTTGCGACCTCATGGACTATAGCCCGCCAGGCTCCTCCATCCATGAGATTTCAACAATATGACTCCAATTAATTATTAAAAATGAAATACATGGAGGAAAGAAAAGGCTGTGCATATGCTTGTTGTGGTGGTTGGCTTCCCCCTGAATAGAATTAACCTAATTTAATTCTGGAATAATAAATAATTCCAGAATTAAATCTAATTCTAATTAAATCTAATTTCTTCCTGGTGCTTTTCTTCACTCACTTTTTTGTTTGTTTGTTTTTCAGTAAACATGCATTTCTCATGTAGAGTGGAGAGAAAATCATGTTACAAATATAAAAATATTTTGGATGGATTTTTATATACTTTAAAATGTGACGAGTGTTTCTCATGTTTTATTTTTGCCCCCACTGTAAAACTTTAACCATTTGATTATCCAGCCCTCATCCCCAACTTAATGCAAGTAATACCTGCTTGGATGAGGTGGCTTGAGTCTACAGGTCAAAAAATAGATTCTTCCCCAACGTCTGAAGTAGGAACTTGAGAAATATGAGGGATAAATGGAAAGATTCACAGAGCAGCTCGTTGATGGGTTCTTTAAAGTGAAATGATGTGTTCTTAAAAATCATCTAAAACCAGGAAAGAGAGAATGTTAGATCCTATCAGCTCAGTTATGAGTAACATAAATGTAACAGACGTGTGCTTTTCCCCTGAGAGTTTACGTGTCATTTCATTCTGAGATCATTGGAATGATCTGGTTTAAGCAAAATTCTTGAGGGAACCATTTGCAAAGGTTGAGATGCATCAAAAAGGCTGTGTTGCCCAGATCCGCGGCAGAGCTCACTCCCACATCCCAGCAACCATGAGGGATGGCTGCTCACTGCCCAGTCCCACCCCGGGAATTGCTTTTAGGTCAGGGGAACTTCCTATCTCAAGATAACCCCCTATCCACAGTGGGGTACAAGAGGCTGGCCCCTTGCCTCTATTCGGGGCAGCTCCCACAGTTCAGCTCCCGAGTCCAGACTTCCCCATGGGCCTACCGGAGGTCTCTTTTGCTGAGGTCTCTTTTGAGGCCTTTTCTGAGTCCGCTGAGCCCCAACTGCCCAGGCCTGCTTCACTGCATGCAGACCTTCATTTCAGAGTCTGCTTCTCAAGAAATCCTACCTCAGAGCCCCGATTTTACGGAGAGTAAGTTGTGGAGAAGGAAGTGGGGCTCCTGTCTTGAGCTCTGGCACTCTCGGCCAGCGTTGGTCCTCAGGATTGTTGTCTGATGTCTCCTTGCTCTCTTGCCCTGTTCAGAGTGAGTGGCTTAGATTCTTGGCATCTCTAATGAAAACTGAAGCCTGCAGACCTGGGTGCGGGCCGATGAATCTGCTTACCTCTGCCTGTGCACCTCTCCCATATCCATCTTTTGGGCCTGTGGACTGTGGCTGCTCCTGGAGTCTGGGACAAGCTGCCCAGCACAAGCTCTCCCTCCAAGAGCCTGGACCTGAAGAGCGTCCACCTGTGCCTGGAGCAGATCTGTGCTTCTGCCGAGGCTGGACTCCTCCGCAGCCCTTTGCCTGGGGCGTCCAAGCACTAAGTTTTACTGCTACATAGATCTCAGATCGTTACCAAATCAAGTGGCCTCCTTTGCTTAGCAGACAGACAGTGGAGGATGATTGCTTCCTTAGCGTTCTGTTGGGGACCACTCCTCGTGCCAGTGAGACCGAGTTCCATCTCCTCAGCATGGCACTGCCTGCCTCTTGAGCCTCCTGTCTGCCCGCTTTCCCTACCTTTGGAATTTCAGTGCACACTGGGTTCTCACCGAGTGCCTTGCTGTTTCATGCCTTCCAGCCTTTTCTCTCTGGAATGTCCGGAATTCCCCTTGTCTCATAGATGGCCCCCCTCATCTGTTTCCTCTTTCCTGTCCTATCTTTCCCCAGCAGGGAATGTGCTGGACCAGGAGCAGCTCTTTTTCGAGACTTCCCCTGTCTTTGTTCTTTTGTGGCCCCCTACCCTAGAAATGCTGGAGACTTCTTTCCTGCCCTTTCCTTGCTGTCTTGGTGTGGCCCATTTCCTGGCTGGACTGCTGGTCCCCAGACTTGCTCTGGCATACCTACTGGGAAAGAAAGTTTGATCATGGGTTCCCAATGTACAAATTATATCGGATTTTCCTGATGGTCCAGTGGTTAAGAATCAGCCATGTAATGCAAGGGACACAGGTTCTATCCCTGGTTCAGGAATATTCCACATGCTGCAAGGCAGCTAAGCCTGTGCGACCCAACTACTGAGCCTGTGGTGTCTAGCTGCAACTACTGAAGTCTGCGTGCTGTAGAGCCTTTGCTCCATAACAAAAGAAGCCATTGCAAAGAGACTTCCTGCAATAGAAAAAGCCTTCGAGCAGCGATGAAGACCTAGCACAGCCAAAAATTAATAAATAGATGATAACTACTCTGTGTTCCTACAGCATGTCTATGATAATAATGTGTGTGCGTGCGTGCTAATATGCTTCAGTTGTGTTCTACTCTTTTGACCCTGTGGATCACAGTCTGCCGGGCTCCTCTGTCCATGGGAGTCTCCAGGCAAGAATGCTGGAGTGGGTAGCCATGCCCTCCTCAGGGGATCTTCCCGACTCAGGGATTGAACCCATGTCTCTTCGTCCCCTACATTGGTAGGCGGGTTCTTTACTACTATTGCCACCTGGGAAGCCCATGTGATGCTAATACATCTATAAAAATAGACACTCGAGGGGCTTCCCTGGTGGTCCAGTGGGTAAGGACACTGCCTTGCAGTGCAAGGGATGCCAGTTTGATCCCTGGCCTGGGAAGGTCCCACGTGCCATGGAGCAGCTAGACCGATTGATCCAACTACTGAGCCGGAGCTCTGGAGCTCATGCGCCCAAAGCCGCTGCTCTGCAGTGACAGAGGCCACTGTGGTAGGAGGCCCACACAGGCCAAAGAGCAAAGGTGAATGAAAATAGATGAATGAAAGACCAATAGAATTGGCCAAAAAAAAAAAAAAAAAGTTTATTAAACAAAAAAATAGACACTCGAAAGGATGAGATACAGGGAGTTCTGTTTCCTTCGTGCAGCCCCCTCTCAGGGCCTCTAGATTGGAGTTCCTAGATTGAGAACTCCTTGGTTGAGGGAGGGGGGTCAGAGATTATCTCACCTGGATCCTCAGTGCCTGGTACAGAGGAGGTGGATTTTGCTCCATGGAGGAAAGTTGGTCTTCACTTCAGTAAGAAGCACCTGCTGGGAGTCAGACAGTGCAGGGACACTTGGGCGTTCTGATGGTCCCAGTCAGTCCCAGCATTGGAGGCCTTGGTGGGGAGCCACCGCCCCTCCCCAGCCCCAGGTTTCCATCCTGTTCAGAGATTCCAGGGAGTGATAATGACAGCGCTGATACTTCTGATTTATTTAGTAAACATTTACTGAGCACCTAATACAGGCCAGACCCAGGCCAGACCCCATAGTTGTTTTTCCTGCTGTACTAGAAGTGGTGGGCTTCCCAGATGGTGCAATGGTAGAGAGTTTGCCTGCCAGTGCAGGGGACAGAGGAGACAGGGGTTCGGTCCCTGGGTTGAGTAGATCCCCTGGAGTAGGAAATGGCCGCCGACTCCAGTATTCTTGGCTGGAAATCCTATGAACAGAAGAGCCTGGTGGGCTACAGTTCATGGACTTACAAGGAGTTATTCATGACTGAGCGCCTGAGCACACACACATGCACAGGGAGAGGCACCTCCTCTGTGTAAACTCTGTCTTGTATTTTTATGGTCTTTCAAGAAGTTTGTGCGACCAAGTCCCTTTAACAGTACTTCCCTCCCTGGGACTTTCCCGGTGGTCCAGTGGCAAAAACTTTGCACTCCCAATGCCAAGGGTCCAAGTTTGACCCCTGCTCATGGAACCGATCCCGCATGCCACCACTGAAAGGGTTCATGTGCCACCACTAAAGATTTCACCTGCTGCAGCTGAAAAAAGATTCCACATACTACACACAAAGACCCAGAGCAGCCAAATAAATAAATAAAAATAAGTATTTAAAACTCCCCAATGCTCCCCTCCCGGTGGGATTCCCCACTTTTATGGATGTGGAGATATCCAGAGAATTTAGGGCATTTCCCAAGGAGAGCTGGTGGCAGAACCTAGGTTAGAACCGCTTTCTGTGGCCACTTGCCACGCCCTGTAGCACCAACCCCTGCCTGCTAGAAGGGCTGGCCTGGCCTCCAGAGCAAGGGGAGTGGGCAGGCGGTCCTTTTCCCATGAGCTGCTACAGAACCCCTGTAGAGCTGGGGCTCCCTCCGTGGGGGTGAGGCTGTCGAATCCCTTCTTACATGAATTGATGTCAGCATGTGGGACGTCAGGCTGGAGCTGAAACAGAGAAGGCAGCATCATGGATAGATTCTGGGCTCTTGGTTTATCTGAAACTCCTGGGGAGATTCGCCCCCTCGGAGCTGAGGAAGGAACGGGAAGTAGCAAGCCTGATTGGTCCCTTATAGGCAGAGCAGATTTAGAGGAAGCCCAGATTTGTCACCTGACCCCCCACCCCCCCGTCTGCTTTAGAGCACCTCTGGACTGGGCAGTATCTCACTCAGTGCGTGGGGAATGGGCTTTGGAGCCTGACTGACCTCAGTTTGCCATTTGCTAGCTCTGTGACCTTGGACAAGTTACTTACCCAAAGCCTTGACTTCCTTCTCTGTGAAATGGGATAACAACAAACTATCCCACGGAACTGCTCTGAGGACTAAATGAAGTCCTGTGTGAGAGAGCTTAGCAGTTGGCCGGGTGTGTATTAGGCCAGGGGTCCCCAACCTCCAGGATCCAATGCCTGATGATCTGAGGTGGAGCCGATGTCATAATAATAGAAATAAAGTGCACCTTTCAAGAAGTTTGTGCGACCAAGTCCCTTTAACAGTACTTCCCTCCCTGGGACTTTCCCGGTGGTCCAGTGGCAAAAACTTTGCACTCCCAATGCCAAGGGTCCAAGTTTGACCCCTGCTCATGGAACCGATCCCGCATGCCACCACTGAAAGGGTTCATGTGCCACCACTAAAGATTTCACCTGCTGCAGCTGAAAAAAGATTCCACATACTACACACAAAGACCCAGAGCAGCCAAATAAATAAATAAAAATAAGTATTTAAAACTCCCCAATGCTCCCCTCCCGGTGGGATTCCCCACTTTTATGGATGTGGAGATATCCAGAGAATTTAGGGCATTTCCCAAGGAGAGCTGGTGGCAGAACCTAGGTTAGAACCGCTTTCTGTGGCCACTTGCCACGCCCTGTAGCACCAACCCCTGCCTGCTAGAAGGGCTGGCCTGGCCTCCAGAGCAAGGGGAGTGGGCAGACGGTCCTTTTCCCATGAGCTGCTACAGAACCCCTGTAGAGCTGGGGCTCCCTCCGTGGGGGTGAGGCTGTCGAATCCCTTCTTACATGAATTGATGTCAGCATGTGGGACGTCAGGCTGGAGCTGAAACAGAGAAGGCAGCATCATGGATAGATTCTGGGCTCTTGGTTTATCTGAAACTCCTGGGGAGATTCGCCCCCTCGGAGCTGAGGAAGGAACGGGAAGTAGCAAGCCTGATTGGTCCCTTATAGGCAGAGCAGATTTAGAGGAAGCCCAGATTTGTCACCTGACCCCCCACCCCCCCGTCTGCTTTAGAGCACCTCTGGACTGGGCAGTATCTCACTCAGTGCGTGGGGAATGGGCTTTGGAGCCTGACTGACCTCAGTTTGCCATTTGCTAGCTCTGTGACCTTGGACAAGTTACTTACCCGCAAAGCCTTGACTTCCTTCTCTGTGAAATGGGATAACAACAAACTATCCCACGGAACTGCTCTGAGGACTAAATGAAGTCCTGTGTGCCGAGAGCTTAGCAGTTGGCCGGGTGTGTATTAGGCCAGGGGTCCCCAACCTCCAGGATCCAATGCCTGATGATCTGAGGTGGAGCCGATGTCATAATAATAGAAATAAAGTGCACCATAAATGTAATGTGCTTTAGTCTTCCTGAAACCACCACCCTGCCCCCATCCTAGCCTGTGGAAAAATTGTCATCCATGAAACAGGTCCCTGGTGCCAAAACGATTGGGGACCGCTGTGTTAAACTATAGAGTAAACATTCCCCAACTGTTAGCTGTTCTAATTACCATCCATGCTCCCAGCGCCTGACTCACAGTGAGGGACTGTTTGTGGAATAGAATATGTGAACTCAGGTTTGTTAGCATTCCTTAAATAAGGAAGTATTAAAATTTGGTTGGAGTTGTTTCTGGCCTCCGGTCAATGAAGCAGGCATGGTGGGCTTTAGGATCCAGTTTTCCTAGCCTTCCCCAGCTCTGAGGTTTTATGACCCTTCTGCGCTGCCCTTAAGCTGTCCTTCAATGTAAACACACCGACCAGGGTGGTATTTTACAGCCCGCGTCTGGTTTGGCTTCTGGGGTTGAGCTGTTGAGCTGGTCAGTCTGGTGCCTGGTGGCTGACATGGAGACCGCAGGGTAAGTGCTTCCCCTCCCCTCCAGCTGTGGTTAGGACTGCAGAGTGGCCCGAATGGGGAGCTCCCCCAGCGGGCTTGCTGGGGGGCGGTTTTCCAGGAGGATGTCTGCTGAGGACATGGGAGAGGCCATGTGGGGGACAGGGTTGGGATGGGCGCCGCCGGCTGTGCCTGGCATGTCAGGGTGGGAGATGGGAGCCCTGAAACCTGCCTGTCTGGGTGCCCACAGGCTGGAGGAAGTCGCCCAGGGAATACGGTCGGGAGGCTCCAGGGCTGGCGGCTCTACCCTTGACTGTGTCCCTGACGCCCATCGTGGGCCTCTCCCCTGATTTTCCTTGCCCCATCTGTGACTGAGGTGGGGGTCAGGGGCTGTGGCCAGGCCAGGCGGGTGGTCCTTGGGGTGGAGCAGCCCGAGAGCCCCTGGTTGAGAGAGCCTGGGACCCGGGGAGGGGCGGGGCGGAGGGGGCGGTGGGTGGAGAGCACTGGCCTGCACCTGGAGTCGTGGCTTGGTTTCCTGAGTCTGTCACTTCCACGCTGTGTGACCGTGGATCGGAACGCTGAGCTTCTGAGCTGCGGCCTCTTCAGCTGTAAAATGGGGAAACTGGCCCTGTGGGTACTTTCCCGATCTGTGATGCTGAAACACCCTGGAGCATTGCCAGTGACTGGTAGGGTTGTTTTTCTTTGAAGATGGGCAATTCCTGCCTGTGGTAAAAGATACTGAAAAGTTATAAAAGAATATCAAGTCAAAGTTCCTCTCTTCTACCTCACTGCCTCCCACATTTTTCCTGACTCACAGTGAGGGACTGTTTGTGGAATAGAATATGTGAACTCAGGTTTGTTAGCATTCCTTAAATAAGGAAGTATTAAAATTTGGTTGGAGTTGTTTCTGGCCTCCGGTCAATGAAGCAGGCATGGTGGGCTTTAGGATCCAGTTTTCCTAGCCTTCCCAGCTCTGAGGTTTTATGACCCTTCTGCGCTGCCCTTAAGCTGTCCTTCAATGTAAACACACCGACCAGGGTGGTATTTTACAGCCCGCGTCTGGTTTGGCTTCTGGGGTTGAGCTGTTGAGCTGGTCAGTCTGGTGCCTGGTGGCTGACATGGAGACCGCAGGGTAAGTGCTTCCCCTCCCCTCCAGCTGTGGTTAGGACTGCAGAGTGGCCCGAATGGGGAGCTCCCCCAGCGGGCTTGCTGGGGGGCGGTTTTCCAGGAGGATGTCTGCTGAGGACATGGGAGAGGCCATGTGGGGGACAGGGTTGGGATGGGCGCCGCCGGCTGTGCCTGGCATGTCAGGGTGGGAGATGGGAGCCCTGAAACCTGCCTGTCTGGGTGCCCACAGGCTGGAGGAAGTCGCCCAGGGAATACGGTCGGGAGGCTCCAGGGCTGGCGGCTCTACCCTTGACTGTGTCCCTGACGCCCATCGTGGGCCTCTCCCCTGATTTTCCTTGCCCCATCTGTGACTGAGGTGGGGGTCAGGGGCTGTGGCCAGGCCAGGCGGGTGGTCCTTGGGGTGGAGCAGCCCGAGAGCCCCTGGTTGAGAGAGCCTGGGACCCGGGGAGGGGGCGGGGGGCGGAGGGGGCGGTGGGTGGAGAGCACTGGCCTGCACCTGGAGTCGTGGCTTGGTTTCCTGAGTCTGTCACTTCCACGCTGTGTGACCGTGGATCGGAACGCTGAGCTTCTGAGCTGCGGCCTCTTCAGCTGTAAAATGGGGAAACTGGCCCTGTGGGTACTTTCCCGATCTGTGATGCTGAAACACCCTGGAGCATTGCCAGTGACTGGTAGGGTTGTTTTTCTTTGAAGATGGGCAATTCCTGCCTGTGGTAAAAGATACTGAAAAGTTATAAAAGAATATCAAGTCAAAGTTCCTCTCCCTTCTACCTCACTGCCTCCCACACCTCCTGCTTCCCTTCTCAGATGCATTCACTCTTTGGAGTTTCTAGAGCTTTTCTGTGCCTGTGCACCCATGATTGTACACACGTGTTCCCTCCTCTAAAATTTTTAGTTGTGAAGTAGCCTACATCCAGAAGCATGTACGCAGTGTAGGTACAGTCTAGAGAATGAACACTTGGGTACCCAGCACTCAGGCTGAGAGGCAGAGATCTCCCAGTGCCTTAGGTGGGAGTCTCTAGTATTCCAACCTGGAGCATCCCATGGGTGGCACAGGGCTGGACATGACTGAAGTAACTGAGCACACACATTCTTGTCACTGTGCTTCTCTTCTCATTTACTCAAATGAGAATCCTTTTATGTTCTTCTGTGTGTGTGTGTGTGTGTTGCTCAGTTGTGTCTGATTCTTTGCCACCCCAAGGACTGTAGCCCGCCAGGCTCCTCTGCCCATGGAATTCTCCAGGCAAGAATGCTGGGGTGGATTGCCATTTCCTTCCCCAGAGCATCTTCCCAACCCAGGGATTGAGCCCAGGTCTCCTACGTTGTGGGCAGATTCTTTACCATCTGGGCCACTGGGGAAACCATATTCGTCTGTACCTTAAAAAAAAATATTCTGGCTATGCCACGTAGCATGTGAGATCTTAGTTCCCCCACCAGGGACCAAACCTGTGCCCCCTGCATTGGTAGCCTGGAGACTTAACCACTGGACCACCAGGGAAGTCCTTTTTTAAAAAAAAAAAAAAAAAAAAATCCCAAATTTATTTTATTTGGGGGATTGACTCATATCAGGACATATCAAGCTGCCTTATTTTTTTAATAGCCTCATAATATCCCCTCTATGTGGATGTGCTGTTTTTCTTTGTCTAACAATTCCTTTTGATGAATATTCAGGGTGTTTCTTATTTTTTGCTATTACCAACAATGCTGCAGTCATTCTTCCAGCTTCTAGGAACTGACAGTAATCAAAATGTAAGTGGTCCAATTGCATCAACTGGTCCCCTTGCACCAGAACAGCATGGAGACGCCAGACCAGGGAAGCCCCGCGTGGAGGGTGCTGATCTCCTCACACCTGGCTGCTCTGTGCTCCTCTCCCAGCTGCTTCCAGGAACCAGCGGCGCCGGCCTGATGCCAGGAGTTCCTGGAGGCCTCGGGGCTGGGCCTCTGGGAGATCACAGGATCCCCCACGGACGGGAAACTCAGCTGAAGGCTTCTCTCCAAGCAGAAAAGTTCCTTTTCTTTCAATGATGCAACATCCCTGTGAGGGGCCGGGGTCTGCCCTTCTGCGTTTCTTCATCTTTCTGCAGATGGAATGAAGTAGGGAGCTGGTTCGGGGGCTCAAGCCCTCTGATGTTGTTGAGACGATTCTCTTCACTTTCCCTTTCCTGCTCTGTCAGCCTCTCTTCATTCTTTCGCTTTTTTTTCCCTCTTCCATTTTGCTCTTTTTCCTTTTCCTGTTTCTCCACACCAATCCCTTTGAACTGAAATTCCTGGAACGTGGGCTCGTGCTGCCATCCACACGTGCAAATGTTTTGGCTCCTTGCCTTCCAGTTCTGAATGTGGACGAGTCCCATTATTGAAGTAGAGAAGTGGTAGATGCTAGGGTCAGGGACTTCTGAGGTGGTGCTAGTGGGAACGATTCTTCCCACTAATGCAGGAGAGGCAAGAAATGCAGGTTCCATCTCTGGGTCAGGAAGATCCTCTGGAGAAAGAATTGGCAACCCACTCCAGTATTCTTGCCTGGGAAAATCCCACGGACAGAGAAGCCTGGTGGGCTATATATATAGTCCATGGGGTCGCAAGAGTCGAAAACGACTTAGTGATTAAGCCACAAGTCTAGAAGTAAGGGGAAGAGTGGCTCAGTTATGAAATCCTATATGACTGTAGTGTGGACCATCTTGGAAAGAGTTTCATGATATATTAAGTGTAAAAAAAATCAGATGCAGAATGATGTATCTGGTGTATTCCTATTTTTAAGAAGCCTATGCATATGTGTTGATACTTTTAGCTGTAGATACACAAAGATGCACAAGAAACCCATAATTCATGGGTATAAGAACCAGCTAGGAAGGGTAGCTACCAGACCATGAACTTGACATTTAAGGAGATGAAGGGAAGGCTGGTGGTTCTTTTTTTTTTTTTAAACATTTATTTTATTTATTTATCTTTTGTGGGGTGGGGTGGGGAGGGAGGGGGATGGGCAGGCCACTTCTATTGGTCTTTCATTTCTCTGTTTTCATCTGTCTTTGTTCTTTGGCTCCTGTGGGCCTCCCATTGCGGTAGCCTCTGTTGTCGCAGAGCGCCGGCTCTGGGCGCATGCGCGCCAGAGCTCCGGCTTGGTAATTGGACACATGGGTCCAGCCACTCCATGGCACGTGGGATCTTCCCAGGCCAGGGATCGAACCGGCGCCCCTTGCACTGCAAGGTGGTGTCCTTACCCACTGGACCACCAGGGAAGCCCCTGGTGGTTCTTTATGGTGTTCTTCTTGGTCTCTCCCCTCCACCGTCAAGACTAGTATCTCGGGTAAGTTGGCTTTTCTAGTTGGTGTTTTCCTCCAAATGAGAAAGAGGTCTGTTTGGAGGTAGGGAAGCTGCTCCACACTGGATGGTGGGTTTGCCTGATGTCACCTGGGTCTTTGCAGGAGGATCCCGGCTACAGGTGTGGGCTCTGATGTGATGACAGCCGGCCTGCTGAATGGGGGCCCCTGGCTCCCGCCTTGTTTTTCTCCTTGGCAGGCTGGCTCCGTGGGCTGCGTTCCCGAGACAGTCTGCTCACCATCTGTTGAGGAAGCAGTTGTGAGGCTGTTGGCGGAGCCTCCCTACCATGCCTAATTTAATAAGCCGCCCTTCTCTCCGTGGGCCTCACCTAGGCTAGGGGATCACCCTTTAATTATTCACAGGGGTCAGCCACTGATGAGTCTCCTTGGCTGGAGACAGATGGTGCAGACAAGCAGGTGCGTGGTTGTGGGAGGAGAGGAGAGACTCTCCTTGCGTGCGATAGCAAGGAGTGGGCGGCCTCAACCAAGAAATCTATGAAGCATCTAGAAGGTGATTTTAAACACCGATAGGCTCGAGGCTGTGGTAGTCTCGAGGCTGTGGTGCAAAGGTGAGCCAAGCTGAAGGCAGCTGGCCTGACACATGGCCGGCGAGCTCTATTTTCCACTGAGTCTAGGGAGGGAGGGGTCAGTTTACCTCACCTTCACCTCACTCTGAGATCTGTTCAGAGCTCCGCCTGCCTGCTCCCGGCGCTGGCTCAGTCCCCCAGCAACCGCCTGGTATCTGTTGGCCAGATCCTGCTCCGGAGTCAGTGGACCTAAAGCTGAATACTGGCTCTGTCTCTGACCTGTCACGTGACCTTGGACAGGCCATGTCCCCTCCCTTGGGCTGAGTTTCTAACAGTCCTATCGTCTCTCATGGCTCTAGAACGTTCTGTGAATGATATACCCTCCATGCCATTTGCAGGGAGAGAGTCGTGAGCTGGATAAAAAGTCCCAGAAGTTGAGGGTCCTGGCGGCCAGGCAGATCCTGAGCCGTCACATCGGCCCCAGGACGGGCCTGGCATCGAGAGGAGGAGGGATGTGTTTTGAGCCCAAGTTCCCCACCTGAGAAATAGAACAGACGTCCTTGCCTTGCAGAAGGATGAGGATTTGTGAAAATATGCTTAAACGCCTGGCACGTGGCGGGCGCTCATTAAATGGTATTATACACTTAGTACTTGGCATTCCCAGCCCTGCTTTTTCTCTTAGCGGGAAAATATAGTCCATGTGGTATGTGGGGGGTGGGGTGGGCATCGTCTTGCTTTATAAATGCCACTTCATAGGAAGCCTGGGCTTCACTAACCTTTCCCAAAGCAAGGTGTGTTCCTCCCTCACTCTGATTATGGTTCACCGTGAGCCTCTATTGTGTGTGATGTGCGTGATCGCCTTTAATCCTCCTGAAACCCTATGCAGTAATAGGGACTATTACCCCCGTTTTATAAGTGAACAAATCGACGCTTGGGGAAGTTAAGTGACTTACCGGGCCAGGTGCGTGGTTGTGGGAGGAGAGGAGACTCTCCTTGCGTGCGATAGCAAGGAGTGGGCGGCCTCAACCAAGAAATCTATGAAGCATCTAGAAGGTGATTTTAAACACCGATAGGCTCGAGGCTGTGGTAGTCTCGAGGCTGTGGTGCAAAGGTGAGCCAAGCTGAAGGCAGCTGGCCTGACACATGGCCGGCGAGCTCTATTTTCCACTGAGTCTAGGGAGGGAGGGGTCAGTTTACCTCACCTTCACCTCACTCTGAGATCTGTTCAGAGCTCCGCCTGCCTGCTCCCGGCGCTGGCTCAGTCCCCCAGCAACCGCCTGGTATCTGTTGGCCAGATCCTGCTCCGGAGTCAGTGGACCTAAAGCTGAATACTGGCTCTGTCTCTGACCTGTCACGTGACCTTGGACAGGCCATGTCCCCTCCCTTGGGCTGAGTTTCTAACAGTCCTATCGTCTCTCATGGCTCTAGAACGTTCTGTGAATGATATACCCTCCATGCCATTTGCAGGGAGAGAGTCGTGAGCTGGATAAAAAGTCCCAGAAGTTGAGGGTCCTGGCGGCCAGGCAGATCCTGAGCCGTCACATCGGCCCCAGGACGGGCCTGGCATCGAGAGGAGGAGGGATGTGTTTTGAGCCCAAGTTCCCCACCTGAGAAATAGAACAGACGTCCTTGCCTTGCAGAAGGATGAGGATTTGTGAAAATATGCTTAAACGCCTGGCACGTGGCGGGCGCTCATTAAATGGTATTATACACTTAGTACTTGGCATTCCCAGCCCTGCTTTTTCTCTTAGCGGGAAAATATAGTCCATGTGGTATGTGGGGGGTGGGGTGGGCATCGTCTTGCTTTATAAATGCCACTTCATAGGAAGCCTGGGCTTCACTAACCTTTCCCAAAGCAAGGTGTGTTCCTCCCTCACTCTGATTATGGTTCACCGTGAGCCTCTATTGTGTGTGATGTGCGTGATCGCCTTTAATCCTCCTGAAACCCTATGCAGTAATAGGGACTATTACCCCCGTTTTATAAGTGAACAAATCGACGCTTGGGGAAGTTAAGTGACTTACCCAGGGTCACACAGTCAGTAAACTGGTGAAACTGGGGCTGGAACCGTGTCTGTCAGAGCTTAGAGTCCCCGTCCTTAGGTGTGCTTTGCAGAGCAGAGGCTGCATTCGGGGATCAAGGAGAAGCTCTTGGACGGTCAGATGGGAAGTCACATACTTGAATGCATTAAGGTGGTAGAGTTTTCTGTGTCACAGGCCTTAACGATCAGCCCTTGTCAGATGGTGGAGCTGGTGGCCCACATAGACCGATGATTCAGTTTTGTCTTGTTTATTTGCAAGTGACCTTGAATTACCTAAACCCCAGAGAAATGTGTTCTTAATTTTCCCTGTTCACAATGCTGGTTTCCCCCCCCCCAACTCCAATTTAAATAACCCTTCCTTCTGTGTTGTCACGCACTTAAAAAGCAGCATCGTAAAAAATCCCAACCTTCAACTCTCTAATTATGGGGTACAGGGGAGAAGGAGGGGCATGGAATAGGAAATAATGGGATCATCAGAGCATTCTAAGTTGCAGGGTTATATTCAGTAGCGGGGTGGAAGGCTTGTGCCTGCTGCTGGGACGGTTACAAAGCAAAGCAGCCCCTCCTGCAGCCAAGACTGCTGCCTGTTGAGTTTGCACCCTTTCAGCTGGGATACCCAAGGGTCCCATTCTGGGGACCATGGACATGGCTGAGCCCGCCTCCTTCACTGCCTGGCCGGAGAGAAGCCTGGGGCTCTCGGGGGAGGTTTGGCTCTGTCCCCAGCATTCAAGGCGCCTGCCATCCCTGTGGGCCTTTGATGTCTGCCAGGGTTTAGAACAGAGGTCTCTGTGAACTAGAAACCATGCTCCTCCCCCTCCTCTGTCTGACTGCAAAGGGGAACAGGCTGGGAGGACAAGGAGCTACTGGGCTTCATTTTTTTTATAAATGCCACTTCATAGGAAGCCTGGGCTTCACTAACCTTTGCAAGGTGTGTTCCTCCTCACTCTGATTATGGTTCACCGTGAGCCTCTATTGTGTGTGATGTGCGTGATCGCCTTTAATCCTCCTGAAACCCTATGCAGTAATAGGGACTATTACCCCCGTTTTATAAGTGAACAAATCGACGCTTGGGGAAGTTAAGTGACTTACCCAGGGTCACACAGTCAGTAAACTGGTGAAACTGGGGCTGGAACCGTGTCTGTCAGAGCTTAGAGTCCCCGTCCTTAGGTGTGCTTTGCAGAGCAGAGGCTGCATTCGGGGATCAAGGAGAAGCTCTTGGACGGTCAGATGGGAAGTCACATACTTGAATGCATTAAGGTGGTAGAGTTTTCTGTGTCACAGGCCTTAACGATCAGCCCTTGTCAGATGGTGGAGCTGGTGGCCCACATAGACCGATGATTCAGTTTTGTCTTGTTTATTTGCAAGTGACCTTGAATTACCTAAACCCCAGAGAAATGTGTTCTTAATTTTCCCTGTTCACAATGCTGGTTTCCCCCCCCCCAACTCCAATTTAAATAACCCTTCCTTCTGTGTTGTCACGCACTTAAAAAGCAGCATCGTAAAAAATCCCAACCTTCAACTCTCTAATTATGGGGTACAGGGGAGAAGGAGGGGCATGGAATAGGAAATAATGGGATCATCAGAGCATTCTAAGTTGCAGGGTTATATTCAGTAGCGGGGTGGAAGGCTTGTGCCTGCTGCTGGGACGGTTACAAAGCAAAGCAGCCCCTCCTGCAGCCAAGACTGCTGCCTGTTGAGTTTGCACCCTTTCAGCTGGGATACCCAAGGGTCCCATTCTGGGGACCATGGACATGGCTGAGCCCGCCTCCTTCACTGCCTGGCCGGAGAGAAGCCTGGGGCTCTCGGGAGAGGTTTGGCTCTGTCCCCAGCATTCAAGGCGCCTGCCATCCCTGTGGGCCTTTGATGTCTGCCAGGGTTTAGAACAGAGGTCTCTGTGAACTAGAAACCATGCTCCTCCCCCTCCTCTGTCTGACTGCAAAGGGGAACGGGCTGGGAGGACAAGGAGCTACTGGGAACAAGTAGGATTTGATTTTAAGGCCCTCAAACAATGACTGGAACTTTGAGAGTGAAATTGCCATGAGGGCTGTGTGGGGACTCTGGACGATCTTTCCTGGGGAGGCAGCTTGTGGGGATGAGGCATGAAGGAAGCTCATTTACCTGGAACCCAGCAGGTGACATCGTGGGACTGTGGGAAGGGAGGAAGGGGAGGCAGCAGAAGGTGGCCGTAATTTGCATTCCCGCCTGAGTGAGGTTGGGAGAATGCATCACTCTTAGGCATTAAAAAAACTAGTGAAGGGGCTTCCCTGGTGGTCCAGTGGCTAAGACTCTGCACTCCCAGCGCAGGACACCCGGTTCCATCCCTGGTCAGGGAACTAAAATCCCACAGGCCTCAACTAAGACCCAAGTGCCACAACTTCTGCAACTGTGCACTGGAGCAGAGCACAGCACAGCAAAGAAGAGTAATAATAATAACAAAAATCGAGTGAGAGGGACTTCGCTGGTGGTAAAAATATAAAATTGAAAAAATACTTTATTAAAAATTGAGTGAAAGGGAGAGGTTTCACCAGCCTGGGGTCCTGTGCCTGGTCAGCAGCCTTAACTGAACCCAAGAGGCACGGGTGGCCATGCATCCCGCCTGCCTGACTCTAAGGGTTAATGTTTTCTCAGAGGCCTGTTCAGGGACCTGTAGATTGGAATCCTCCGGAGACAAGAAGGGACAGGTCTTTTAATTTACATTCAAAAGCGATCAGGAGTGGGAAGGACGATTCTGGCTTTTGCGCTGTTTGAAAGCCGACTGGATGTCAAATCCCTATGGAGCTGTTTCCTCACAGAGTTGCCGGCCTCATCCTGGAGGCTCCCCGGAGCGCATGGGCTGGTGGCGTCCCTTCCAGGTCATCCGGAAAGTCGGTTTTGGACCCTGGCCGCTGACTCAGTGTAGCCTGCTGGGTGGCTCCCTGCTCCGGGGAGGCGGCCCTGGCAGTGTCCCTGGGCCCAGCCCATGAGCAGGTGCCCCAGGTGATCCAGCCCAGACGCGGTGGCAGGAGGGACGGACGGAAGGAGCTGTGGGGCAGAGCAGACCGAGGTGGGCGCCCCCGGTAATCAAGCTTCCGGCCAGGCGTGCGCGGAGCAGGTATGAGTTGTCTCCAAGTGGGGGAGGCCCGGGATTGTTCCCTGGTTGTTTCTTTTATCTGTTGGGGGCGGGGGGGGGGGGTTGGGAAAGAAGTTGGAACACCTGAGTTTGGTTTTGGCGCGGCGTCTGCTCAAGAACTTGGTTTCCGTAGAGCAGAAACTTCGGGGCTTTTGAAAAGAATGTGCAGCTTGGAGGTGAAGAGGATAGGGTGTAGTCAGGAGTCGCTCCTCTGCCTTACTGCCCGCCCGGCCCCTCCCAGGTCTCTCACTTCCCTGGTCTTATCCAGTTGGCAGAAAAGCCGGCTATGTGTGCGTGTCCCTAACACGGGAGGCCAGGGCACTCCTCACACACGGTGGGTGAGGTGCAGGGGTGAGCCTGACCAGGAGCTCGAGAACCTGGGGCCCCGTGTCGGCCCTGATGGTGACGCTGGTCTGGTTCCTCGGTCTCCCTCGGACACGGCCCTCCTCCTCCGCCCTCAAGGGTAGAGGTGGGCAGTGAATGAAACGGAGGCTTGGGGATCATCGCTAACGCCCTCCAGCTCTGAAATCCTAAGTACGATGTTGCTGAGTTAGGCTGCCTCCACCAGGTAACACATGACTGCCGGGTGGGTATTTTAATCGCTGTGACTTTAGAATAACAGGGCCGGTTTTCAGAGGGTGCATTGCTTCGCCGATCATGCGATTTGGAACCCGAGTTGATATGCTATCGAGACTCTAAGGGTGTTCCCTTCAACAGAGGTTGGCCGGCCTAAAAATCAGGAGTGGGAAGGACGATTCTGGCTTTTGCGCTGTTTGAAAGCCGACTGGATGTCAAATCCCTATGGAGCTGTTTCCTCACAGAGTTGCCGGCCTCATCCTGAGGCTCCCGGAGCGCATGGGCTGGTGGCGTCCCTTCCAGGTCATCCGGAAAGCCGGTTTTGGACCCTGGCCGCTGACTCAGTGTAGCCTGCTGGGTGGCTCCCTGCTCCGGGGAGGCGGCCCTGGCAGTGTCCCTGGGCCCAGCCCATGAGCAGGTGCCCCAGGTGATCCAGCCCAGACGCGGTGGCAGGAGGGACGGACGGAAGGAGCTGTGGGGCAGAGCAGACCGAGGTGGGCGCCCCCGGTAATCAAGCTTCCGGCCAGGCGTGCGCGGAGCAGGTATGAGTTGTCTCCAAGTGGGGGAGGCCCGGGATTGTTCCCTGGTTGTTTCTTTTATCTGTTGGGGGCGGGGGGGGGGGGTTGGGAAAGAAGTTGGAACACCTGAGTTTGGTTTTGGCGCGGCGTCTGCTCAAGAACTTGGTTTCCGTAGAGCAGAAACTTCGGGGCTTTTGAAAAGAATGTGCAGCTTGGAGGTGAAGAGGATAGGGTGTAGTCAGGAGTCGCTCCTCTGCCTTACTGCCCGCCCGGCCCCTCCCAGGTCTCTCACTTCCCTGGTCTTATCCAGTTGGCAGAAAAGCCGGCTATGTGTGCGTGTCCCTAACACGGGAGGCCAGGGCACTCCTCACACACGGTGGGTGAGGTGCAGGGGTGAGCCTGACCAGGAGCTCGAGAACCTGGGGCCCCGTGTCGGCCCTGATGGTGACGCTGGTCTGGTTCCTCGGTCTCCCTCGGACACGGCCCTCCTCCTCCGCCCTCAAGGGTAGAGGTGGGCAGTGAATGAAACGGAGGCTTGGGGATCATCGCTAACGCCCCTCCAGCTCTGAAATCCTAAGTACGATGTTGCTGAGTTAGGCTGCCTCCACCAGGTAACACATGACTGCCGGGTGGGTATTTTAATCGCTGTGACTTTAGAATAACAGGGCCGGTTTTCACAGAGGGTGCATTGCTTCGCCGATCATGCGATCCCCGTGGAACCCGAGTTGATGACGGGGCTACGGTTGGCTCGGTTTCCTTGGAGCTGTCTGACCCCGGTCAGCCACAGACATTTGCTTCAAAGCCTAGAATCATCTTATTTCTTAAGACGGGCTCAGGTTTGCCTGTTATGGTGGGTAATATTCTGTTTCCCTATGTTACCCCAGGAGGAAAGAGTTTGGAAAATGCCTTCTTTGAGGGATGAGATTCCATTGCTTGTGAGCGTGGCTGGGGTCTTATGTGGGCTTCTGGAACCTTCTGGACTCTGCTCACTGTCCTGTGAGAAGCCCCAGGCTCTGGCTTGTTGGGACCTCATGGACCAGTGGTTAGGCTTGGCATTTTGCTCCCAGGATGGACCTGTCTCTCCTTTAGAAACTGCAGCATGAACAGGTGTTGCTCTGAGCAAGAGACTGAAGCTCAAGGTTGGCGTTTTATGTTTCCCCAAGGGGGTGCCTTACCTCGCTAACCACCCAGGTATGATACCCTAGAAAGAGACGGTCATGATGCTTTTGTCTCCCATTCTGTTTAATAAGATGTGGGGGATACATATCAGAGATGCGTGCTAAGTCACTTCAGTCGTGTCTCTATGGGACCCTGTGGACTGTGGCCCGCCAGGCTCTTCTGCCCACGGGCTTCTCCAGGCAGGCATACTGGAGTGGGTTGCCATGCCCTCCTCACACAGAAGAGATAAGTTCCAGTCAATGAAACCCCAACTTCTCCTGAAATCAATGAGTTGAATATAAAAACCCAGATTGTTTGCTGCCTTCTTTCTCTGTTGGTTGAACCCTCTGGCCGATTCTGCCAGATTTAAGTCTTGTAAATCTGTCGCAGCCAGATTTCCTGGTCCTCTTTCCTTGTCCCCTTGGACACAGAGGAGGGCTCTGGCGTGACATGGGCGCTGCCCAGCTGCGCCTCTGGCTGACGGGGTCCGAGAGCAAGAATTTGGGTTGGGATCTCATGGGTGCCATGGTGGACACCAAAAAAGCCGAGGGTCTGTCATGGAAATCCTAAGTACGATGATGCTGAGTTAGGCTGCCTCCACCAGGTAACACATGACTGCCGGGTGGGTATTTTAATCGCTGTGACTTTAGAATAACAGGGCCGGTTTTCACAGAGGGTGCATTGCTTCGCCGATCATGCGATCCCCGTGGAACCCGAGTTGATGATGGGGCTACGGTTGGCTCGGTTTCCTTGGAGCTGTCTGACCCCGGTCAGCCACAGACATTTGCTTCAAAGCCTAGAATCATCTTATTTCTTAAGACGGGCTCAGGTTTGCCTGTTATGGTGGGTAATATTCTGTTTCCCTATGTTACCCCAGGAGGAAAGAGTTTGGAAAATGCCTTCTTTGAGGGATGAGATTCCATTGCTTGTGAGCGTGGCTGGGGTCTTATGTGGGCTTCTGGAACCTTCTGGACTCTGCTCACTGTCCTGTGAGAAGCCCCAGGCTCTGGCTTGTTGGGACCTCATGGACCAGTGGTTAGGCTTGGCATTTTGCTCCCAGGATGGACCTGTCTCTCCTTTAGAAACTGCAGCATGAACAGGTGTTGCTCTGAGCAAGAGACTGAAGCTCAAGGTTGGCGTTTTATGTTTCCCCAAGGGGGTGCCTTACCTCGCTAACCACCCAGGTATGATACCCTAGAAAGAGACGGTCATGATGCTTTTGTCTCCCATTCTGTTTAATAAGATGTGGGGGATACATATCAGAGATGCGTGCTAAGTCACTTCAGTCGTGTCTCTATGGGACCCTGTGGACTGTGGCCCGCCAGGCTCTTCTGCCCACGGGCTTCTCCAGGCAGGCATACTGGAGTGGGTTGCCATGCCCTCCTCACACAGAAGAGATAAGTTCCAGTCAATGAAACCCCAACTTCTCCTGAAATCAATGAGTTGAATATAAAAACCCAGATTGTTTGCTGCCTTCTTTCTCTGTTGGTTGAACCCTCTGGCCGATTCTGCCAGATTTAAGTCTTGTAAATCTGTCGCAGCCAGATTTCCTGGTCCTCTTTCCTTGTCCCCTTGGACACAGAGGAGGGCTCTGGCGTGACATGGGCGCTGCCCAGCTGCGCCTCTGGCTGACGGGGTCCGAGAGCAAGAATTTGGGTTGGGATCTCATGGGTGACATGGTAACCAGCAAGCGAGGCCTAGGGGACCTGAGATTAATGATTAAGCCCTTCATGCCATTTCAGATGAGTCAATGGTCATTAGCATTCCCAACCGCGAGCCAAACTTTTTTTTACTTCTGATCGCCTTTCCCACTAAGTGAAGATAAAAAGTGTCTTGGAGGGGTCCTGAGGGGCCGTCAGGGTAGAGAAAGGGAGCGTGGTGGTCAGTGGGGCTGGCGAGTGTGCTGGTAGCCACAGCCAAGCCAGCCCATCTTGTGAGTGTGAGAGTGCAGGATGTGGCCACCCAGCCCTGTCCTGAAGTTCAGCTTCAGTTCAGAAAATTTTCCAAGCCCACGTGTGTTTTCATTTTTCTGTAAACAGGAAGCATCCGATGCTGACTGATCTGGTATTTACTGGGGGTGGCGGGGCGCAGCAGTAAGAGGTCCTTTCTTCCCTCCCGTTGGGAGAAGGGGATGAGGAGATATTTGATCTTCAGCTTGTTTAGTCCCACCTTTGTTTTGTATGCAGACAGCAGACACCGCCCAGGGCTTGCTGTGTCCATCCCTGATAATTCCATTCTCTCCTCCAGTATCTCCATGAAGGAGCAGATGGTTGGTGTTTAGTCACTCAGTTGTGTCTGACTCTTCTGTGACCTCATGGACTGTAGCCCGCCAGGCTCCTCTGTCCATGGGATTTCCCAGGCAAGGGTACTGGAGTGGGTTGCCATGCCCTCTTCCAGGCAATCTTCCTGACCCAGGGATTGAACCCACATCTCCTGCATCACAGGCGGATTCTTTACTGCTGAGCTGCCAGGGAAGTCCTGAAGGAGCAGGAGCCCCTGCAAAAAAGCTGAAGCAGGGAAAGGTTGAGTAACCAGCATTAAGTTGGGTAGAGGGCAATTCAGGCGAGTGGATGGAATCTGTCCATTTGTCATTATGGGGCCAGCGATTCTGCCAGATTTAAGTCTTGTAAATCTGTCGCAGCCAGATTTCCTGGTCCTCTTTCCTTGTCCCCTTGGACACAGAGGAGGGCTCTGGCGTGACATGGGCGCTGCCCAGCTGCGCCTCTGGCTGACGGGGTCCGAGAGCAAGAATTTGGGTTGGGATCTCATGGGTGACATGGTAACCAGCAAGCGAGGCCTAGGGGACCTGAGATTAATGATTAAGCCCTTCATGCCATTTCAGATGAGTCAATGGTCATTAGCATTCCCAACCGCGAGCCAAACTTTTTTTTACTTCTGATCGCCTTTCCCACTAAGTGAAGATAAAAAGTGTCTTGGAGGGGTCCTGAGGGGCCGTCAGGGTAGAGAAAGGGAGCGTGGTGGTCAGTGGGGCTGGCGAGTGTGCTGGTAGCCACAGCCAAGCCAGCCCATCTTGTGAGTGTGAGAGTGCAGGATGTGGCCACCCAGCCCTGTCCTGAAGTTCAGCTTCAGTTCAGAAAATTTTCCAAGCCCACGTGTGTTTTCATTTTTCTGTAAACAGGAAGCATCCGATGCTGACTGATCTGGTATTTACTGGGGGTGGCGGGGCGCAGCAGTAAGAGGTCCTTTCTTCCCTCCCGTTGGGAGAAGGGGATGAGGAGATATTTGATCTTCAGCTTGTTTAGTCCCACCTTTGTTTTGTATGCAGACAGCAGACACCGCCCAGGGCTTGCTGTGTCCATCCCTGATAATTCCATTCTCTCCTCCAGTATCTCCATGAAGGAGCAGATGGTTGGTGTTTAGTCACTCAGTTGTGTCTGACTCTTCTGTGACCTCATGGACTGTAGCCCGCCAGGCTCCTCTGTCCATGGGATTTCCCAGGCAAGGGTACTGGAGTGGGTTGCCATGCCCTCTTCCAGGCAATCTTCCTGACCCAGGGATTGAACCCACATCTCCTGCATCACAGGCGGATTCTTTACTGCTGAGCTGCCAGGGAAGTCCTGAAGGAGCAGGAGCCCCCCTGCAAAAATGCTGAAGCAGGGAAAGGTTGAGTAACCAGCATTAAGTTGGGTAGAGGGCAATTCAGGCGAGTGGATGGAATCTGTCCATTTGTCATTATGGGGCCAGCGATCCCAGTGTCGTTCTCATCTCAGTGTGGGCTGCTCTTTCTAGAAAATTTGGCTAAGGATGAAGTGCAGAGTGGCACCCAGATGATTTTAGGGGATGCCCAGGTGTGGCATTAACTCCCTGAAAGCCTATAATAAAGGACTTAGAGCCCTCTTCTCAGCCTTCAGTGGGCCTTCAAATCCCAGGCTTTCACAAGCAACAGGATCTGCTAGATTTAATAACATTGCCTTATTTCAGTTAGACTTTTTTCTTCTTTTCATTTTTTGACTTTTGGGACCTTAGTTCCCCAACTGGGCATAGAACTCACACCTCCTGCATTGGAAGTGTGGTATTAACCATCGGACTGCCAGGAAAGTCTCAGTTAGACTTTTTTTGTGGAAATCTTCTCTGTCTGATGCAGATAATGGTGTCCCTTGATGATAATGATATTAATTTTTTGAAGTGAATAACTTTCACAAAAAATATTAAGTAAATAAATACACTGGTGATATATTACCAGTAGTGAACGACATTTGAGAAATCTTGCTGGACTGTAACAGCAAGTATGCCAGGAGGAAACTCAACAAGTAACTTGGAGGGAAATGCATCTTCCTTGCAGAGCCAATGCGCCTGTGTCTCCTGCGTGCGTGCGCGCACACACACACACATGGTGGCAGTTTTTTTCCGGGATGGGCTGACAAGTTTGTACAGGGTTTTTTAAAGATTTATTTATTTATTTTGGAGTGGTGGGTGGGGAGGGAGGAGCAGGCGGGCCACTTCTACTGGCTTTTTCTATTTTCATCCGTCTTTGTTCTTGGCCGTGTGGGTTTGAGTCACTCAGTTGTGTCTGACTCTTCTGTGACCTCATGGACTGTTGCCCACCAGGCTTCTCTGTCTGTGGGATTTCCCAGGCAAGAATACTGGAGTGGGTTGCCATGCCCTCTTCCAGGCAATCTTCCTGACCCAGGGATTGAACCCACATCTCCTGCATCACAGGCAGATTCTTTACTGCTGAGCTGCCAGGGAAGTCCTGAAGGAGCAGGAGCCCCTGCAAAATGCTGAAGCAGGGAAAGGTTGAGTAACCAGCATTAAGTTGGGTAGAGGGCAATTCAGGCGAGTGGATGGAATCTGTCCATTTGTCATTATGGGGCCAGCGATCCCAGTGTCGTTCTCATCTCAGTGTGGGCTGCTCTTTCTAGAAAATTTGGCTAAGGATGAAGTGCAGAGTGGCACCCAGATGATTTTAGGGGATGCCCAGGTGTGGCATTAACTCCCTGAAAGCCTATAATAAAGGACTTAGAGCCCTCTTCTCAGCCTTCAGTGGGCCTTCAAATCCCAGGCTTTCACAAGCAACAGGATCTGCTAGATTTAATAACATTGCCTTATTTCAGTTAGACTTTTTTTTCTTCTTTTCATTTTTTGACTTTTGGGACCTTAGTTCCCCAACTGGGCATAGAACTCACACCTCCTGCATTGGAAGTGTGGTATTAACCATCGGACTGCCAGGAAAGTCTCAGTTAGACTTTTTTTGTGGAAATCTTCTCTGTCTGATGCAGATAATGGTGTCCCTTGATGATAATGATATTAATTTTTTGAAGTGAATAACTTTCACAAAAAATATTAAGTAAATAAATACACTGGTGATATATTACCAGTAGTGAACGACATTTGAGAAATCTTGCTGGACTGTAACAGCAAGTATGCCAGGAGGAAACTCAACAAGTAACTTGGAGGGAAATGCATCTTCCTTGCAGAGCCAATGCGCCTGTGTCTCCTGCGTGCGTGCGCGCACACACACACACATGGTGGCAGTTTTTTTCCGGGATGGGCTGACAAGTTTGTACAGGGTTTTTTAAAGATTTATTTATTTATTTTGGAGGGGTGGGTGGGGAGGGAGGGGAGCAGGCGGGCCACTTCTACTGGTCTTTCATTTGTCTATTTTCATCCGTCTTTGTTCTTTGGCCCGTGTGGGCCTCCCATCGCGGTGGCCTCTGTTGTCGCAGAGCACCGGCTCTGGGCGCATGCGCTCCAGAGCTCCGCCTCGGTAATTGGACACATCGGTCCAGCCGCTCCGCGGCACGTGGGATATTCCCAGGCCAGGGATCGAACCAGCACCCCTTGCACTGCAAGGTGGTGTCCTTACCCACTGGACCACCAGGGAAGCCCAGTTTGTACAGGTTTTGCTGCAAAAAAGGGGAAGTGTGCATGCTCTTTTTTCCCTTCGACTATAGTATTGCTTTGCCCTCATAGGTGCCTTCCGACCAGCTGGCTCTACTTACCCTCAGCTTGGTGTGACCACTTTAATCATAAGAGTGATTTTTTAACCATAAGAAACAGCCCATGAGTTCACAAGGGAAAAGCCCACCTTTCCAACCCCTTTGTGAAAAATTATTTCTTTTTGGCTGTACTGGGTGGACATTTGTTGCTGCATGGGCTTTCTCTAGCTGCAGTGGAGAGGGATTCCTCTTTCGTTGTGGGGTGTGGGCTTCTCCTTGCAGGCGCTTTTCTTGTTGCGGAGCACAGGCCCTAGGGCGCTGGCTCAGTAGTTGTGCACAGGCTTAGTTGCCGGAGGCTTGTGGGGTCTTCCGAAACCAGGGATGGAACTCATGCCCCATGCAGTCGAAGCAGAGTCCTAACCATGGGGTGACCAGTGAACTCCGCCTCTCCCCACTTTTTGTTCTGGCTGCTTTCAATGAGGTCAGCCCGTGTCATCCTGGGCCCATGGGGGACCCAGTCATCCATCATTTTTGGTCAGCATAAGGAGCTTTAAAGGGAGAGCCAGAGTCTTGAAGACTAGAGGGGGTGCAAAAGTTGTCCCCAGCTTTTAAGATGTTAAGAAAAAGTGAGTTCTAGAAACCATAGTTTGGTGAACTTGGGCTCCATTTTCAAGAAACTTTCCCAAAGCATGACTAAGCAGCTGTTTTGTGAGTAGGTATAGAGCTCATTCTGGGTCAAGGTGATGACCACGTTCTTTTTTTTCAGAACAAGGCACGCTAGGCTGGCCTTTCCTGTTCTGGTAGGTAGCTGACTGCCGGGTCTGGGAGCACCTGAGGCCTCTGGACACAGCATCTGGCCGAGCTCTTGTGATATTTCTTCATGGGCTGCTGGAATCTAATGGGTCACTGAAAATCCTGGGGAGAGATGTGGAAATAGGTACTGGAGGGGGCACAGCTGTATGTATGGCTTCCGAGTCAATTCATCAGCCACCCCTCAAGACAGAAATTTGATGTAAAAGAGGTCTGGTCAGGCTTTCTTCCTGGAAGGAGGGCAAAGAGGATTTGAGAGTGTGGCAAGCATCCGGTTCATTTAAGGTACCTGTTATTTACAGGGTAGTCTGGGAGGATGGGTGGTGATGAAAGAGACTGAAGTCATTTGTCACGTCGGTACCACCTCTGCCCTCATCTTGCTGGTGGATCTGGGTCAGTCTGGAGAAAGGCACATTGTGCATTTTTGCAGCACTTGGATAAAGGTGTGTTTCCTAAAGATGCAAAGCAGGAGGCACTGAGCCAGGATGGGCTTATAAAGAGTATAGTGGGCTCTGCCTATCTGTGGGTTTCCCATCCATGGATTCAACCAGCCATGGATCAAGTGCTGTGTTTTCTAGCCCTGGTTGGTTGAATCTGTGAGTGTAGAACCTGTAGGTTCACTGGGTTGACTCTGGGACTTGAGCATCTGCAGGTTTTGGTACCCTGTGGCTCCTGAGGGTGGGCAAACTGACCTGCCTGCAGGAGGTTTCTTGTAGTGTTGCAGATATAAAGCTTTGCACCCAGTGAGAAGGCTTCTCAATGGTACCCTTAAAGCCTGCCCTTTAGAAGTTACCCTGGTGATCTTGTAGGTGATGAAAGGTTGAGGCGGGAGAGGTCAAGTGACATTCCCAAGGCCACCCAACCAGTAAGTGTCAGCCACGCAAGTGCATAGGGATCAGTCTAGCTTTGACAGTGTGAACAAGACAGATTTCAGTTGCCTTTGTGTTCCAGAGGCAAGGCTGCCTACCTGCTAGCAACGCAAAGGTGGGACTTGGGCCTCACCCGTCAAAGTTTGGTGCTCAGACATCATCCAGTCTCATCATCCAGGCTCAGATGGACCAGCCAGGCCTCATCTGACATTCATGGTCTAATTTGGGTACTACACATTAATATTCAGTGAAGTAAGGAATTGTCTTAAAAGAATATTTTCAAATCCTAGTAGTAACATAGTATGAAAAAGCCCCTGATGCTGGGAAAGATTGAAGGCAAAAGAAGACGGGGCTGGCAGACGATGAGATGGTTAGATAGCAACACCCACTCACTGGGAAGTGAATTTGAACAAACTCTGGGAGACAGTGGAAGGCAGAGGAGGCTGCTGTGCTATATAGTCCATAGATTATATAGTTGGACATGACTTAGTGACGAAGCAGCAACAAACAACATTGTACCAAGTAAAAAGTTTGGAAGAATTGAGGCTACATTTTGGAACGATGTTGACAGACAAGGTGATTAGGGCTAAGGAGACAGGAGAAATGGGAAGAAAAGGCCTGGACTGTTCTTTTGCAAGAAGGAGGGGAAAGGGGGCTGCTGGGTCCTGACTCATCCTGCCAGGTCCTGACGCCAGCCTTCACTTTGAATTGTTGGCACAATCTTTCCAAGCGATCATACTTAACGTGAACCTCCAGGATTCTGAATTCAACGGATACAGTTCATAATGCCCTCTGTGTTTTCTAGCCCTGGTTGGTTGAATCTGTGAGTGTAGAACCTGTAGGTTCACTGGGTTGACTCTGGGACTTGAGCATCTGCAGGTTTTGGTACCCTGTGGCTCCTGAGGGTGGGCAAACTGACCTGCCTGCAGGAGGTTTCTTGTAGTGTTGCAGATATAAAGCTTTGCACCCAGTGAGAAGGCTTCTCAATGGTACCCTTAAAGCCTGCCCTTTAGAAGTTACCCTGGTGATCTTGTAGGTGATGAAAGGTTGAGGCGGGAGAGGTCAAGTGACATTCCCAAGGCCACCCAACCAGTAAGTGTCAGCCACGCAAGTGCATAGGGATCAGTCTAGCTTTGACAGTGTGAACAAGACAGATTTCAGTTGCCTTTGTGTTCCAGAGGCAAGGCTGCCTACCTGCTAGCAACGCAAAGGTGGGACTTGGGCCTCACCCGTCAAAGTTTGGTGCTCAGACATCATCCAGTCTCATCATCCAGGCTCAGATGGACCAGCCAGGCCTCATCTGACATTCATGGTCTAATTTGGGTACTACACATTAATATTCAGTGAAGTAAGGAATTGTCTTAAAAGAATATTTTCAAATCCTAGTAGTAGCATAGTATGAAAAAGCCCCTGATGCTGGGAAAGATTGAAGGCAAAAGAAGACGGGGCTGGCAGACGATGAGATGGTTAGATAGCAACACCCACTCACTGGGAAGTGAATTTGAACAAACTCTGGGAGACAGTGGAAGGCAGAGGAGGCTGCTGTGCTATATAGTCCATAGATTATATAGTTGGACACGACTTAGTGACGAAGCAGCAACAAACAACATTGTACCAAGTAAAAAGTTTGGAAGAATTGAGGCTACATTTTGGAACGATGTTGACAGACAAGGTGATTAGGGCTAAGGAGACAGGAGAAATGGGAAGAAAAGGCCTGGACTGTTCTTTTGCAAGAAGGAGGGGAAAGGGGGCTGCTGGGTCCTGACTCATCCTGCCAGGTCCTGACGCCAGCCTTCACTTTGAATTGTTGGCACAATCTTTCCAAGCGATCATACTTAACGTGAACCTCCAGGATTCTGAATTCAGACCAAAGGATACGCAAGTTACATAATAACAGTGGCTGACATTTTTTTGCGCCCTTCCTCTGTGCCAAGCGTTTTGCTAAGATTACACTTGTGTGAGCGCCAGGATCCATAATTCAGACCAAAGGCTATGCACATCCATAATAATCGTTGCTGATGTTCACGAAGCCTTTCCTATTATGCAAAGCAGCTCCTGTACATTGTTTCATTTAATCTCATTGCAGCCCCACACGGCAGCATTTAGATTTGTTCTCGTGGTTTTGGAGGCAAGGCCTTGACGTAGGTTGTAAAATACATCATCATCATCATTGAGAATCACCATGATTTTCGTGCAGTGGTCACTGAGCACTTTGTATGTGCTGGGCACTGCAGAACACCTTGCAACATTATCATTGATCGTGCTCATAACTCAGTGGAGACGTGGGGATTATTATTCCCATCTTGAAGTGGAGGAGCTGAGTATCAGGTTGACCTCTATGGCATACCTATGGTTGTGGTGGTGGTTGTTTAGATACTAAGTCATGTCTGACTCTTGGTGACCCCAAGGACTATAGGCCGCCCTACTCCTCTGTCTGTGGGATTCTCCAGACAAGAATACTGGAGTGGGTGGCCATGTCCTCCTCCAGGGAATCTTCCTGACTCAGGAATGGAACCCACATCTCCTGCATTGGCAGCGGATTCTTTCACTGTTGAGCCACCAATTTCATGCAGATGACTAGAAGGCATCCCTGGGGTGGACCAGGCCAGGGCGCCTGGTTTGGTGAGGTTGTGTGGGCTGGTTTCCTCCCACCAACCTGCCTCCTGGCCTGACGCCTTGGGTGGAGAGTTCAGAATGCACAGCTGTAGGCGAGAGGCCCTCAAGATGAGCAAGACTGGGGAGCTAGGGAAAGCCACATAGGAAGAAATGGCAGAGCTGGAATCCTAAGTCACGACGGCTAATTCTAGATCTTGTGCTCCTAACCAGTGCCCAGGAGAGAGAACCTTGTGTTCATTAGAGCTTTCCAGTTGGATGGGACTGTCCTTGGGCTCATGCTTGGATGTGTTCCCGGGAAACAGGTGGCCATCTGTTAAGGTGGAGGAGGTTGACCTCAGTGACTACCAAGGGCCCTTCTGCCTTATGCCAATTCTGAGTGATTCAAGTAAGGCATTCATGTACACCTAACATCTTCAAATCCGCCATTTCTCCTCCATGTTCCCCTCTTTTCCTTTGGCTTAAAATCAACTCTGGCCTCTTCCCTGCTCTCCCCTCCCCCCGCCTCTAGACCAGGGTGAAAAGGCCACTTGACTCTGATGGGGGCTGGGTCGGGCATGCTGGGAGGAGGAGGGCCAGCCTTGAGCCACGTGCAGACTCACAGATGGTCATTGTAGCTGGCGGGTGACCATGTTGCTGGTCGCAGACCCTCATTTATCATCTCTCCAGGCTTGTCCACACTTGAGCGTCAGCACATTCTGCCTCCAATAATTACGACACAGATGTTGTTAGACTTGAAGCATTGGGGGCCAGAGGAGCGCAAATGGCAGGAATTCTGCAGCAGCCTCCCAGACGAGACTTGGGTTTCCGCCAGGAGGTAGGAGTGACCTTGGGCAGAGTGAGCGAGTGCCTCTGCGGCTTTTTTGGGAAAAAGTCTATGCCCGGCTGTACCCGTAGCTCCTCAGGTGGTACTAGTGTTAAAGAACCCGCCTGCCAATGTAGGGGACATAAGAGATGGGGGTTCGATTCCTGGGTTGGGAAGAGCTTTTCCTTCCAGGAGTTCTTGCCTGGAGAATCTCATGGACGGAGGAGCCTGGTGGGCTCTAGCCTGTAGGGTTGCAAAGAGTCAGACATGATGAAACGACTGAGCACACATGCACGGAGAAGGTCTTTGGGCTCCCCGGCCCTGCCTGGACGGCTCCCACCTTACTGCGCAGCATGTGCCCTGGGAAGGGGTGTCACCTCTTGGAATGGCTCTGAAGGCTCATGAGTTGTGTTTGTCTCCTTCAGAGGATCGGGGAATGATCCTTTGGTGCCAGGAGCCGGCTTATCCTGGCACAGAGCCAGAGCCTTTCCCAGCAGCGCAGAACAAAGTCAGCTTGACTCATGTCCTCAGGCACCTCAGTGTTCCCGTCCACCAAAGGGGCATCATCAGGAGAGCTCACCCGATCTGGCTTGGGTGGAGGTTGTCTTAGTGGAAGAGAAAGGGAGGAGTGACAGATCAGTCTTTTGCCACTCGGTTCAGCTCTCCAAGGACCTCGGGCCTGGAGGGGCATGGGACAGGAGCCAGGGACAGCTCTGACCGCACCTGTGGACTGGGCTGACCCTCGTCCGTGGGACTGTCCACTTGGTTGCTCTGGGAGCTGGCCAGGGGCGGGGGAGTCTGTCTTTCTGCCTCTTGCAGCCCCTGCCTCTCCCTCTGGGTGCTCATAGCCTCACAGGTCCATCCTGACCCCCGTGGCTTCCACAGCACAACCCACTTGCCCGGCAAGACTACCTTTCCCACAGTGGCGGCGGGAGCACAGGCATGCTTCCTGTACTCTGTGTCCTCCCCGCTCCTCCGCCCTCATTAACCCAGGAGGGGCTGGATCTTAATCTGACAAGGTGCCAGCTATCTCCACCTCACCTGTGTGGTCACGCCGATTCAGGCCGCCAGGGGGTTATTATTATTGTTAGAAGAGAGCCAATACCCCATGGAGGCTGAGAGGTCCTGCTTGGAGCCACACTGCTGGGGCCTGGCCACTCCCTAGCCGTGTGGTCTTGAGCAAGTTATTAATCTCTCCTTGGCTTAGTTGCCTTATCAGCGAAACTGGGTGATCCCAGGACCTAGCTGTGAAGATGAGTGAGTACATTTAATACATGGAGACTTCTTCTAACAGGGCCAGGACACTACAAGTATGCTAGCTCTTCACGTTTTTGGACCTTGTATTGGTGCCACGAAGGGGTTACTGTCATCCATGCCTCTGCTCAGGTCTTTGATGTAAACAATTGTGTTTTCAGGCTTACTGGAATCATCAGGAGGCAAACATAGTTTGAGCCTCATTCCTCCCTGCAGTGGGGAGCATGGGGCTCCGGGCCTTGGGGGTGACCAGGACAGCTACCTGCATGATTTTCTTGCTATTTCTCTCATGTTTTTTACCTCTTCCTGGACGATAGCTGCCTTAAAAGAAAAAAAAATGCATTACATAAACAAAATAATAATATTTAAAAAATTGCTGCACTGCCCCTGTCTTCCGTCTGTTTCCTCCCTGTCCTTGTCTGGAGCAGGTATGCATCTAGTGGTGGTTAATTAAAGAGCAAAGACACTTTTTGGTGATGTTACACCCTGTTCCTCCTCTCAATAAATAACGATTCTATTAATATGCACCAGGAGGCAATAGAATTGTAATACCTTTGGGGCCTGGAATCTGATGGCCTTTGGCTCAGTGTGCCCTTGGCCGTTGCTGGCTGGGTCATCTCGTTGTTGCTGTTGTTCAGTCATGGCCGACTCTTTGTGACCCCATGGAGTTCAGTACCCAGCTTCCCTGTCCTTCATCATCTCCTGGTGTTTGCTCAGACTCGTGTCCATTGATGTCATCCAACCATCTCATCCTTTGTCACCGCTTTCTTCTCTTGCCCCCAAGCTTTCCCAGCATTAGGGTCCTTTCCAGTGAGTCGGTGCTTCACATCAGGTGGCCAAAGTATTGAAGCGTCACCTTCAGTCCTTCCAATGAATATTTGGGGTTGACTTCCTTTAGGATTGACTGGTTGGGTCGCCTTGCAGTCCAAGGGACCCTCAAGAATCTTCTCCAGCACCATCTCTAGCCAAGTTAATCTGACTTTGTGTTTTCCCTCCAGTAGCAGGGAAGTAACTGCTGCAATCATGAGAAGAAAATGGTCTAGGTAAAACATTTTGTGTGGGTCTGGGTGTGGGTTCAGCCCCCTGGGGGATGCTGCTTTGGGTTCCGCAGGTGTTCTGGAAACCCCCCAGCCCTGCCCGAACCCGGGGAAGAAGGAGGGGAAAACTTTTTCTTAGGCAGACAAACAGGTATTTCCTGTCAGCCTCTAGCTGTCTGAGAAATTAGCCCCCTTGGTAATTCAGAAAGGAGAGCCCCACCCAGGCCACTCCCCAGCTAGAGGGCCTGCAGCTGCCAGGACTGAGTGAAGGAGGACAGCTACTCTGTCTAGAAGAACTTTCTCCGATAATGGAAAGGTATTTTCTTCAGATGTGCGTAGCCACCCAGGACAGCTACCTGCATGATTTTCTTGCTATTTCTCTCATGTTTTTTACCTCTTCCTGGACGATAGCTGCCTTAAAAGAAAAAAAAATGCATTACATAAACAAAATAATAATATTTAAAAAATTGCTGCACTGCCCCTGTCTTCCGTCTGTTTCCTCCCTGTCCTTGTCTGGAGCAGGTATGCATCTAGTGGTGGTTAATTAAAGAGCAAAGACACTTTTGGTGATGTTACACCCTGTTCCTCCTCTCAATAAATAACGATTCTATTAATATGCACCAGGAGGCAATAGAATTGTAATACCTTTGGGGCCTGGAATCTGATGGCCTTTGGCTCAGTGTGCCCTTGGCCGTTGCTGGCTGGGTCATCTCGTTGTTGCTGTTGTTCAGTCATGGCCGACTCTTTGTGACCCCATGGAGTTCAGTACCCAGCTTCCCTGTCCTTCATCATCTCCTGGTGTTTGCTCAGACTCGTGTCCATTGATGTCATCCAACCATCTCATCCTTTGTCACCGCTTTCTTCTCTTGCCCCCAAGCTTTCCCAGCATTAGGGTCCTTTCCAGTGAGTCGGTGCTTCACATCAGGTGGCCAAAGTATTGAAGCGTCACCTTCAGTCCTTCCAATGAATATTTGGGGTTGACTTCCTTTAGGATTGACTGGTTGGGTCGCCTTGCAGTCCAAGGGACCCTCAAGAATCTTCTCCAGCACCATCTCTAGCCAAGTTAATCTGACTTTGTGTTTTCCCTCCAGTAGCAGGGAAGTAACTGCTGCAATCATGAGAAGAAAATGGTCTAGGTAAAACATTTTGTGTGGGTCTGGGTGTGGGTTCAGCCCCCTGGGGGATGCTGCTTTGGGTTCCGCAGGTGTTCTGGAAACCCCCCAGCCCTGCCCGAACCCGGGGAAGAAGGAGGGGAAAACTTTTTCTTAGGCAGACAAACAGGTATTTCCTGTCAGCCTCTAGCTGTCTGAGAAATTAGCCCCCTTGGTAATTCAGAAAGGAGAGCCCCACCCAGGCCACTCCCCAGCTAGAGGGCCTGCAGCTGCCAGGACTGAGTGAAGGAGGACAGCTACTCTGTCTAGAAGAACTTTCTCCGATAATGGAAAGGTATGTTCTGCGCTTTCCAGTATGGTCGCTGTTAGCCACCCAGGACTGTTGAGCTCTACTATGCGGCTTGCTCTAAACTGGCAGGTGTTCTAATATGTGGCAGACTTAGCACAAACAAACAAAAGAATTGACTGCAGCTCCTATAAAAACAAATTATTTATTTGGCTGAGTCAGGTCTTAGCTGCAGCACGCAGGATCTTTTGCTGTGGTGCACGGGCTGTCTAGTCGTAGCGCTCAGGCTTCCGTAGTTGCTGCGTGCAGGCGTGTGGGATTCCCTGATCAGGGATCAAACCCATGTCCCCTCTCCTACAAGCAGAATCTCAACCACTGAACCACCACGGAAAGTGTTAGTCACGGCTGTTTGCGACCCGAAGGACTGCAGCCCGCCAGGCTCCTCTGTCCGTGGAATTTCCCAGGCAAAAATACTTGAGTGGGTTGCCATTCCCTTCTCCAGGAGATCTTCCTGACCCAGGGATGGACCCCATGGTGCCTGCATTGGCCAGCAGATTCTTGACTGGATGTGCCACCAGGGAAGTCACTCATTGATTTTGGGGGGGGTGGGGCGGGGAGGGGTGTTGGGTTAGGGAGAGAGGGGGCAGGTGGGCCATTTCTATTGGCCTTTCATTTATATATTTTCGTCCTTCTTTGTTCTTTGGCCTGTGTGGGACTCCCATTGTAGTGGCCTCTGTTGTCGCAGAGTACTGGCTCTGGGCGCATGCACTCCAGAGCTGCGGCTCAGTAGTTGGACACAACGGTCCAGCCGCTCCGCAGCACTTGGGATCTTCCCAGGCCAGGGATCAAACCGGCGCCCCTTGCACTGCAAGGCGGTGTCCTTACCCACTGGAATACCAGGGAAGCCCCCTCATTGGTTTTTAATATTCATTTTGTCTATTTTATACTTTATGTGTTGAAGTGATGTGTTGGGGATATTTGGTTAAATAAAATGCTATGAAGATGTCGTTAAAATTGATACCGTCTTCTTATTCGTGTGGCTAGAAAGTATAAAATTTATATGTACACTATAACATTTATACTTATTTTATACGAAAATATATAAAATTCCCTAGGGACTAGTCGTGTACTTTGGTTGGACAGTTACCGTTTTAGAGTGTAGCCTAGCGGCTGCTGTCCTGCCCCACAAAGGGCCTCGAGAGGCAGAAGTGAAACCCACCTGGGCGCCCACCTCGTCCCCCGTGTGTCCAGAGCCTCTGCAGCCAGACTTTCTACCTGGACGAGAAGGAGCAGGTGCCGTGGGCAGAGAGCACTTTGTGGCAGCCACCCTGGTCATAGCCCTGGGATCTTCAGCACAGAAGTCAGTTCACTGAGGGAGCTTCTCAGTGGGACTGAGTGGCTTAGGGTGGACCTTGGGGGGCGTGGGCATGGGCTCCAGGGTGTCATCCTGGAGAGGATGTCGTGAGCCTGGGCTGGAATCCTGATTCAGGGCGGTTAGAATTATGGTTACCGTGGACTGGTTGCCTGGGACATGCCGAGTCCTGTGCTAGACAGCTTATCATCCCATTGAATCCTCCCACCTGGCTTGGAGGTGCCCTGGTGCCCATTTTGCAGATGAGGATCACTGAGGGCCTAAGTAGTACCCTATTGGTCCTGCTGTTTGCTAGAGCTTATAGCGAACCCCTCATCTGACTTGGGGTCTTGCTCTTGGCCGCACACCAGTCCTCTCTGGACACAGTCCCTGTGATTCCTCAGTTTCATGACCAAGACAAAGGGGGCAGTTGCTTGCTCACAGGAGGTGGAAGGAGGGCGGAGGTAGAAAGTAGGCTTTCAATTCAGGGTGCCCTTCCTGGAGGGAGAGAGGACATGTGTGCTTGTGTTCACCTGGCCCTTCTTTCTTGTGTTAGTAACTAAGTTTGGGTCTGAATTTTGAACAGACCATCAGAGACCCCCAGTGCTCAGAGACTAGGCACCTGAAGCCCCAGCACATCTTCTGCAGAGTGAGCGTGGAGGGCCCAGGTTTCTGTGATGCAGGCCCTTGGGGACAGCTCTGGTTCTTGGTTAAGTGCTTTTTAAACACTGAGTAAATATTGGTTTAAGAGGTCAGGGCCCTTGATTAGGTGTGTGCTAGGGAGAAGGGCCAAAACCCAGCCTTGGCCTTCACCCCCTGGTCCAGGGTCTGGGAGTGGGGGTGGTCATGCCATCTAAGCTCAGGGGCCAGCATTGCCCCATCTTCCTCCTGGCACCCCAGGAAGTGGGTGGTCTGTCTCCGCAAAAATCCCCCAGAGCCACTTCCTCACCGCCCCCTCCACCCCGACCAGAGATAACTGCGTGGTTTTCCCTCTTCCTGTGGACTTGCCGTCCTCTCTTCTGAGGGCTGGGAGTCGTGGCAGAACCAATGGACAGGAAAGGCCACCTCTGCTTAGCCTGGGAAGGTAACAGGGGCTGCCCTCCTTGATCTCAGTGACCTCGTGCACGTTCCGTCACCTCCCCTGGCCTCGGTTTCCTCCTGTGTAGAATGGGAATGTTGGTGGTGCTGAAACACACCCTGGAGAATTGTAAGGAGTAACTGGGAACATGTGCTAGGGTTTGGTGAAACGTTTGAGAATCCCCAGAGGGGTTGTTTTTCTATAGTGTCTTGGACATCTTCCAGGCAAAACGGAATTGGAAAGAACCTGGGAGCTACAGTACATGAGTCCTGACGCTGAAGAGCTGAATGGTCTTAGCTTATGGTAGCTTCCCCGGGCCTCAGTGTCCTGGTCCATAAAATGGGGTTGTTGTGTGCACGGCGGATGCTCTGTAGCATTGCCATTTTCCCGAATGCTGGGCATGCTGGGATCTGCTTAGCTGAAGGGCGTCAAGAGAATGCCTGCTCAGCTTCTTTGGAAAGTGGACGAATACCATTTCCGAGTTCGTTTCTGAGCAGCGGATGAGTTTTAATCCTGGGAGCATCCCGCGGTGCCTTCCGGGCGTGCGCCTGGGCCAGGGTGATGTCTGTGTTGACAGCCGCCCTGCTCCAGCGTCTGCGCAGCGTCTTAACAGATGACAGAGAGCCCGCACAGCGCGGATCTTCACAGCTGTCCCAACCCAGGGCAGGACCGCCACTGTCCGGTCTTAGAAGATGGGGTCTCAGAAGTGGGGGTGAGCATACCTGTGCACACACAGCCCTGAGAAGAATAATCTAGGAGTTCTGAAAAAAAAAGTCTTTGCCATCAGCTTCTTTGCTGTTGGTTTCTTGGAAATAGAGCGAGAAAGGTGGGAGAGAGATTTTAGTATTAGGACATCTTGCTCGTGCAGAAGGGTTGGCTGTGACGAGATGAATGAGGAGCATGGAGTGGGGACAGCAGGCTGGGGCTGAACTTTTGATTTCTTTATTGGCTGCGCTGGGTCTTCCTGGCTGCGTGGGAGCTTTAGTAGATTTGACTCAGGGGCTCTGGAGCACAGGCTTCGTCATTGTGGCTCACAGCTTAGTTGCCCCGGGGCATGTGGGATCTTCCCTGACCAGGGATCGAACCTGTGTCCACTGCATTGGCAGGTGGATTCTTAACCACGGGACCACAGGGAGGTCTGGGGGCAGGAAGGTTGTCATCAATGGCGCGCCTTGAGGGAGTGGACTGTTGAAGGCTGATGCCTTTGTGACAACTCAGCCAGAAGGGTCTTTGCTTCTAGGTTCCTGCCAGTCTGAGTGCTTTGAGGATTCTGGGGTGGTGGCAGGTGGCACCTTAGAGTAGCTTTTCTGTTGGGGAGGCTGGAGTGCAGGGGTAGTTGAGGGTGTGTCAGGGACTGCAGGCTGCCTGTACTCTGCTGGGAAGAAGCTTAATACCCATTTATGGGGGATGGGGCAGGACGTACTCGGGGGACTGAAGTCAGGAAGGAGGTCAACAGCCTGCCCCCTGGAGCTCTCAAAGTCCACTCATGAGGGACCTGAGTTTCCAGTAGGATCTAAAGAGAGGTAAGGTGTGGTTTACTAACCAGCAGGGCTTAGCTGTGGCTCAGTGTAGGTATCTTAGTAGATGGAATGTATGGGGGGGTTTTGGGAGGAGCTGGATGCACCTTGAGGCTCGTGGGATCCGAGTTCCCCTGACCAGGGACTGAACCCAGGCCCTCAGTGATAGCTCTGAGTCCTGACCACTGGACCGCCAGTGACCGTGTCATTTAAAGGTGGCTTGGTTGGGGAAGAATGGATACATGCATATGTATGGCTGAGTGGCGCTAGTGGTAAAGAACCTGCCTGCCAATGCAGGAGACATAAGAGACGCAGGGTGTTTTTTTGGGTGTGGGAGGGGGCACTTCTATTGGTCTTTCATTTATTTATTTCCATCCATTTTTGTTCCTTGGCCTGTGTGGGCCTCGCATTGCAGTGGCCTCGCTGCAGAGCACCAGCTCTGGGTGCATGCGCTCCAGACCTCCGGCTCGGTTGTTGGACACATCGGTCCAACTGCTCCGTGGCACGTGGGATCTTCTCAGGCCAGGGATCGACCCGGCGCCCCTTGCACTACAAGGCAGTGTCCTTACCCACTGGACCACCAGGGAAGCCCCCAAGAGACGCAGGTTTGATCTCTGAATAGGGAAGATCCCCTGGAGGAGGGCACGGCCACCCACTCCAGTATTCTTCCCCGGAGAATCCTATGGACAGAGGAGCCTGTTGGGCTACAGTCCATAGGGTTGCAAAGAGTCGGGCATGACTGAAGTGACTTAGCATGCACACATATGTATAGCTGAGTCCCTTTGCTGTATACCTCAAAATATTACACCATTGTTAGTTGATGATACTCTAATATAAAATAAAAAGTTAACAAGTAAAATAGAACAACTAGAAAAAAAAATCAAGGTGGCTTGATCATGTGTGAAAGCTTAGGAAAGGGGAGGGGTGCTGAATTAACCTTGGCAGTGCCGAACGAGGTTGCTCACGGGAGTGGGTACCCAGCCTTTAGACTTCTGTGTGCTTCATCATTATGCTTAGGGGCGAGCATCCCTACCCCCTTTCCCCTCAGTGCCCCTAAATATGGCAGTTCTCAAACTAGGTGCTAGGTAAGGACAAGCTCACCTAGCAGACATTGCTCAAGTGTGACACGCCGGCTCACCAAGGGGAAGATACCCTGACTTGTGCCGGCTTCCTTGGATAGTAGAACCCACAGTGGTAGTTTCTCACCATAAAACAGTAAAGCAGTTGTGTGTGCGTATGTAACAGTCATGTGTGTGTTCTGCCCTCTCAGGGCTGAGTCCTGACCACTGGACCGCCAGTGACCGTGTCATTTAAAGGTGGCTTGGTTGGGGAAAAATGGATACATGTGTATGTATGGCTGAGTGGCGCTAGTGGTAAAGAACCTGCCTGCCAATGCAGGAGACATAAGAGACGCAGGGTGTTTTTTTGGGTGTGGGAGGGGGCACTTCTATTGGTCTTTCATTTATTTATTTCCATCCATTTTTGTTCCTTGGCCCGTGTGGGCCTCCCATTGCAGTGGCCTCTCTTGCTGCAGAGCACCAGCTCTGGGTGCATGCGCTCCAGAGCTCCGGCTCAGTTGTTGGACACATTGGTCAAACTGCTCCGTGGCACGTGGGATCTTCCCAGGCCAGGGATCGACCCGGCACCCCTTGCACTGCAAGACAGTGTCCTTACCCACTGGACCACCAGGGAAGCCCCCAAGAGACGCAGGTTTGATCTCTGAATAGGGAAGATCCCCTGGAGGAGGGCACGGCCACCCACTCCAGTATTCTTCCCCGGAGAATCCTATGGACAGAGGAGCCTGTTGGGCTACAGTCCATAGGGTTGCAAAGAGTCGGGCATGACTGAAGTGACTTAGCATGCACACATATGTATGAGTCCCTTTGCTGTATACCTCAAAATATTACAACATTGTTAGTTGATGATACTCTAATATAAAATAAAAAGTTAACAAGTAAAATAGAACAACTAGAAAAAAAAATCAAGGTGGCTTGATCATGTGTGAAAGCTTAGGAAAGGGGAGGGGTGCTGAATTAACCTTGGCAGTGCCGAACGAGGTTGCTCACGGGAGCGGGTACCCAGCCTTTAGACTTCTGTGTGCTTCATCATTATGCTTAGGGGCGAGCATCCCTACCCCTTTTCCCCTCAGTGCCCCTAAATATGGCAGTTCTCAAACTAGGTGCTAGGTAAGGACAAGCTCACCTAGCAGACATTGCTCAAGTGTGACACGCCGGCTCACCAAGGGGAAGATACCCTGACTTGTGCCGGCTTCCTTGGATAGTAGAACCCACAGTGGTAGTTTCTCACCATAAAACAGTAAAGCAGTTGTGTGTGCGTATGTAACAGTCATGTGTGTGTTCTGCCCCTCTCACGGCTGGGAGTGGGCCGGACCCTGACTCTCTGCCTGACCATGAGGTCCTGACCATGCACTAGGCTCCAGCCTTGGCTCTGATGACCCAGCAGCATGTCCATCTCCTCAGCCTGCCATGACTTTTCTAGTGCTTTCTGTTTTCAACCCCTAATCTGTATAGCAAGTACGCGTCCCGAACTGTTTCTTTCCTCCCAAGGAGCTTACAGTTCTGGTTTAAGGAGGTAGAGACGAATATGCTGGAGGCATCAGGGAAGGATGAAATGCTGGATCTTTGCCTTGGCACGGATGTGGGCGCCCCTCCGACTCTGGGGAGAAGGCTGAGTTTGTTATCTAGGCCCCATTCCTTTTCATGTTTGTTTTTGGACTGTTTCTATTGCACAATATAACACAGAGTCAGAAAAGTACACAGAAACAGATCGATGAGTGATCTCAAAGGGAACACCCTTGTGACCACTGTCTAAAGCAAGGGAGGCCTACCAGCACCACAGAAATCTCCTGCTCATAACCCTTCCCTTACTACCAGGTGTCATACAGGAGACCTAAGAGACACGGGTTCGATCCCTGGGTCGGGAAGATCCCCTGGAGAAGGAAATGGCAACCCATTCCAGTATTCTTGCCTAAGAAATCCCACGGACAGAGGAGCCTGGTGGGCTTTGTCCGTAGGGTCACAAAAAGTTAGACACAACTGGGGCTTCCCCTGGTGGTCCAGTGGGTAAGGACACCGCCTTGCAGTGCAAGGGGCGCCGGTTCGATCCCTGGCCTGGGAAGATCCCATGTGCCGCAGAGCGGCTGGACCGATGTGTCCAATTACTGAGCCAGAGCTCCGGAGCGCATGCGCCCAGAGCCGGTGCTCTGCGACAACAGAGGCCACTGCGATGGGAGGGCCACACGGACCAAAGAACAAAGACAGATGAAAATAGAAATGAAAGACCAATAGAAGTGGCCGCTCCCTCCCTCCCCAACCCGACCCTTGCTCAAGTGTGACACGCCGGCTCACCAAGGGGAAGATACCCTGACTTGTGCCGGCTTCCTTGGATAGTAGAACCCACAGTGGTAGTTTCTCACCATAAAACAGTAAAGCAGTTGTGTGTGCGTATGTAACAGTCATGTGTGTGTTCTGCCCCTCTCAGGGCTGGGAGTGGGCTGGACCCTGACTCTCTGCCTCCTGGTCGAGGTCCTGACCATGCACTAGGCTCCAGCCTTGGCTCTGATGACCCAGCAGCATGTCCATCTCCTCAGCCTGCCGTGACTTTTCTAGTGCTTTCTGTTTTCAACCCCTAATCTGTATAGCAAGTACGCGTCCCGAACTGTTTCTTTCCTCCAAGGAGCTTACAGTTCTGGTTTAAGGAGGTAGAGACGAATATGCTGGAGGCATCAGGGAAGGATGAAATGCTGGATCTTTGCCTTGGCACGGATGTGGGCGCCCCTCCGACTCTGGGGAGAAGGCTGAGTTTGTTATCTAGGCCCCATTCCTTTTCATGTTTGTTTTTGGACTGTTTCTATTGCACAATATAACACAGAGTCAGAAAAGTACACAGAAACAGATCGATGAGTGATCTCAGAGGGAACACCCTTGTGACCACTGTCTAAAGCAAGGGAGGCCTACCAGCACCACAGAAATCTCCTGCTCATAACCCTTCCCTTACTACCAGGTGTCATACAGGAGACCTAAGAGACACGGGTTCGATCCCTGGGTCGGGAAGATCCCCTGGAGAAGGAAATGGCAACCCATTCCAGTATTCTTGCCTAAGAAATCCCACGGACAGAGGAGCCTGGTGGGCTTTGTCCGTAGGGTCACAAAAAGTTAGACACAGCTGGGGCTTCCCCTGGTGGTCCAGTGGGTAAGGACACCGCCTTGCAGTGCAAGGGGTGCTGGTTCGATCCCTGGCCTGGGAAGATCCCATGTGCCGCAGAGCGGCTGGACCGATGTGTCCAATTACTGAGCCAGAGCTCTGGAGCGCATGCGCCCAGAACCGGTGCTCTGCGACAACAGAGGCCACCGCGATGGGAGACCCACACGGACCAAAGAACAAAGACAGATGAAAATAGAGAAATGAAAGACCGATAGAAGTGGCCCGCCCGCTCCCCTCCCTCCCCAACCCGACCCTTGCCCAAAATAAATAAATAAATAAATCTTAAAAAAAAAAAAAAAAGTTAGGCACAACTGAAATGACTTAGCACAGCACACTCACACTGGCCTTTTTTTTTTTTCTCAAAACAAACAACTTTTTACTGAAGTATAGTTGGTTTACAATGTTGTAATTTCTGCTGCAAAGTGATTCAATTATACATATATATTCAGTTATACACATATAAAAGTGATTCAATTATGTACATATATATTCTTTTACAGTTGCTTCTCCATTATAGGTTATTGCAAGATATTGAATGTAGTCCCATGTGCTATACAGCTGGTCTTTGTTGTTTACTTATTTTATACATAGCAACGTGTATCTATTAATCCCATACTCCTTATTATCTTTCCCCTCCCCTTTGGTAACCATAAATTTGTTTTCTATGGTTGTGAATTTATTTCTGGTTGGTAAATAAGTTCATTCGTATCTTTTTTCTTAGATTTCACATATAAGTGCTCTATATGATATTGGTCCTTTTGTTTTTAGGATTTAAAGAAAATTCTTTTTTTTTCCCTAAAGATTTATTTATTTATTTATTTTGGGCGGAGATCAGGTTGGGGAGGGAGGGGAGCGGCCGGGCCACCTCTATTGGTCTTTCATTCCTCCATCTTCATCCGTCTTTGTTCTTTGGCTCCTGTGGGCCTCCCATCGCGCCGGCTCTGGGCGCATGTGTTCCAGAGCTCGGGCTCGGTGATTGGACACATCGGTCCAGCCGCTCCGCGGCACGTGGGATCTTCCCAGGCCAGGGATCAAACCGGCGCCCCTTGCACTGCAAGGCGGTGTCCTTACCCACTGGACCACCAGGGGAAGCCCCGAAAATTTATTTTTTAACACCAAAAGAATTTTATATTGGGATATAGCAAATTAACACTGTTGTGATTGCTTCAGGTGAACAGTGAAGGGACTTGACCATACATATACTTGTATCCATTCTCCTCCAAACCCCCCTCCCCTCCAGGCTAACACATAACCTTGAGCAGAGTTCCATGTTCTATACAATAGGTTTTTGTTGGTTATCCATTTTAAATGTAGAGGTGCTTACAGGGCCTTCCCAACATCCTTAACTGGCCCCTCCTCGCTGCAACAATGAATTCGCTGTTGTTATGCCCAAAATAAATAAATAAATCTTAAAAAAAAAAAAAAGTTAGGCACAACTGAAATGACTTAGCACAGCACACTCACACTGGCCTTTTTTTTTTTTTCTCAAAACAAACAACTTTTTACTGAAGTATAGTTGGTTTACAATGTTGTAATTTCTGCTGCAAAGTGATTCAATTATACATATATATTCAGTTATACACATATAAAAGTGATTCAATTATGTACATATATATTCTTTTACAGTTGCTTCTCCATTATAGGTTATTGCAAGATATTGAATGTAGTCCCATGTGCTATACAACTGGTCTTTGTTGTTTACTTATTTTATACATAGCAACGTGTATCTATTAATCCCATACTCCTTATTATCTTTCCCCTCCCCTTTGGTAACCATAAATTTGTTTTCTATGGTTGTGAATTTATTTCTGGTTGGTAAATAAGTTCATTCGTATCTTTTTTCTTAGATTTCACATATAAGTGCTCTATATGATATTGGTCCTTTTGTTTTTAGGATTTAAAGAAAATTCTTTTTTTTTCCCTAAAGATTTATTTATTTATTTATTTTGGGCGGAGATCAGGTTGGGGAGGGAGGGGAGCGGCCGGGTCACCTCTATTGGTCTTTCATTCCTCCATCTTCATCCGTCTTTGTTCTTTGGCTCCTGTGGGCCTCCCATCGCGCCGGCTCTGGGCGCATGTGTTCCAGAGCTCGGGCTCAGTGATTGGACACATCAGTCCAGCCGCTCCGCGGCACGTGGGATCTTCCCAGGCCAGGGATCAAACCGGCGCCCCTTGCACTGCAAGGCGGTGTCCTTACCCACTGGACCACCAGGGGAAGCCCCGAAATTTTATTTTTTAACACCAAAAAAATTTTATATTGGGATATAGCAAATTAACACTGTTGTGATTGCTTTAGATGAACAGTGAAGGGACTTGACCATACATATACTTGTATCCATTCTCCTCCAAACCCCCCTCCCCTCCAGGCTAACACATAACCTTGAGCAGAGTTCCATGTTCTATACAATAGGTTTTTGTTGGTTATCCATTTTAAATGTAGAGGTGCTTACAGGGCCTTCCCAACATCCTTAACTGTCCCCTCCTCGCTGCAACAATGAATTCGCTGTTGTTGTTGTTGTTGTTGTTTTTATTTTGGGCGGGTTGGGGAGGGAGGGAAGCGGGCGGGCCACTTCTATTGGTCTTTCATTTCTCCACTTTCATCCGTCTTTGTTCTTTGGCTCCTGTGGGCCTCCCATCGCGGTGGCGTCTGTCGCTACAGAGCACTGGCTCTGGGCGCATGCGCTCCGGAGCTCCAGCTATGTAATTGGACACATCGGTCCAGCCGCTCTGCGGCACATGGGATCTTCCCAGGCCAGGGATCGAACCGGCGCCCCTTGCACTGCAAGGCGGTGTCCTTACCCACTGGACCACCAGGGGAAGCCCAGAGTTCGTTTTTTAAGTCTGTGAATCTCTTTCTGTTTTGTAAAAAAGTTCATTTGTTTCATTACATAAGATACATAGGATATTGGTCTTTTTCTGACTCACTTCACTTTGTATGACAATCTCTAGGTCCATCCATGTCGCTGCAAATGACATTTAACAAATTTTTATTTATATATTTAATTTTGGCTATTCTGGGTCTCTCTTGGTTCGCGACAGCTTTTGAGTTGTGGAAAATGGTGGCCACTCTCTGTTGTGGTGAGCAGGCTTCTCATCGCAATGGCTTCTGTTGTTGTGAAGCAAAGGCTCTAGGGTGCATGGGCTTCATAGTTGGGGCAGATTTTGGTTCCCCCGCTCTAGAGTACAGGCTCAATAGTTGCAGCACACAGGCTTAATTGCTTGGAAGCATGTGAGATCTTCCCAAATCAGGGATCAAACCTGTGTCTCCTTCACTGGCAGGCAGATTCCTTACCACTGAGCCACCAGGGAAGCCCTGCACATGGCGTTTTTGAATTACTACTTGTGGCTGAGTAATAGTCCAATGCGTGTGTGTGCACGCACCATGTCTTCTTTATCTACTCATCTGTAAATGGACATTTGTGTTGTTTCTGTGTCTTGGCTATTAAAAATAGTGCTGCTATGAACATGAGACTGCATGTGTATTTCTGAACTAGAGTTTTTGTGCTTTCTGGATATATGCACAGGAATGGGATTGCAGGATCATATGGTAGCTCTATTTTGAGTATTTTTTTAAAAAAAGAAACACTGCGCTGTTATCCATAGTGGCTTCACCAGTTCCCATTCTCACCAGCAGCGTGGAAGGGTTCCCTTTACTCCACACCTTCTCCAGCATTGACTTGTCGACTTTCTGTTGATGGCCATTCTGACCAGGAGGAGGGGAAACCTCAGTGTATGAGTAGTTTTGCTTTGCATTTCTCTGTTGATTAGCAATGTTGAGCATCTTCATGTGTCTGTTGCTTCTTAACACAATGACTTCAGCATGAGAAAGCACCCCTCAGCATTTGTGGTTAGTTTTCCCTGGTTTTTTGTTTTTGCACTTTCTGTAAGGAGAATCATTATATGTTCTTTGCTGGCTGGCTTCTTTTGCTGAACACGGGGTTTGTGAAATTCACACAGCTTTGCACGTAGCTGTCATTTATTCCTGTCCATTGCTGTGTGTCACTCCACTGAATAATTTGCACAATTTTTGTCTCCATTTTGTTGATGTACATTTGGGGACATCACCTTAAAAATGCTACTGTGATCATAGTTGGACGTGCCTCTTGGTAAGCCTGTGTGTGTGCGTGTGTGTCCACAAGCTTTCTCGTGGGGATACCTGGCAGAGGAATCACAGCGTGTCCATCTGTCCTCACCGTGGCCTTGTCAGTGTGTGGGGAGGGTTGACCGAACTCAGCAGTATGGAAGCTCTTGCTCACTGTCCGGCCTCTGCTCCCCTTGGCTTGTCCCTGAGCTCCTGCTGGGGCCGTCTCACCTTTCCTAGCATGATGGCATCAGGGCATTAAATCTCGTGTGTGAGGCACATGGGTAGCTCCACAGGTGGGAGGCGGAAGGAGCAGCCTGCTCAGGGGGCATGCAGGCAGGGTTGTGGGCATAGCCTGTTCATCAAAGTCCTCCAGGTGGACCTGAATGCCTGGCTCCGTAACCTTTGGTGTCCACATGCCTCATTTCCTCCTGAGTGGCTTGGGCCCCGTTCCACCATCCTGAGTGGAGAACGGTCCAGGAGGCTGAGGCCTCTGCCGAGCCTCCTGGCCACTGCTTGCAGCACAGCTCAGCTCTTAATGTGTTTTCATAATCAAAGCAGAAAGGTCCCATTGTGGCCCTAACGCCTTTGCTATAAAGCGCTTTTTGTTTCCTAACAAAATTCCAAGTTGCAAGAGCAAGTCAGCTTAGCAAAGACACAGTACCAATTCATGGCCATTTGCCACTTGCAGCAGCGAGGCCAGCTCCCAGTGAGTAACGGTCCGCCAGCCTGTGTTGTATTGGGGCACCCCAAGGGCAAAATACTCTTTGGGACCTTCTTGGAAGAACACCGGTAAGGTGTTAGGAGTCATCTTTATGAACCTGGAATTATAATCTGATCTTAAGTGTCGCTTAGGGCTCACTTGGCTCCATGTTTGGAAAATCAAAATAACACTGGGTTTGAACAAGGAACTTTTTGGGTTAGCCAAAAAGTTCATTTGGGTTTTTCATACACTGTTTACCAGAATACCCACTATTTTTCTCACGACATAAGAAGTCTAGAGGCAGGCAGGCAGCCGGAGGGCTCCATGTCGACTCCTTACGTCTTTTTCCTCTATCATTCTCTGCACATGGCCTTTTCCCTTGTGCTCTCAACATGACTGCTGTATTTCTAGGCTTCACATCTGTATTCTAGGCAAGAAGAAAGGGAGAGGGAAGTTGACTTTTTCCAACTGACTTGCCTTTTTTCATTTCAATTTTGGCCTCTTTAATTGATTTTTTTATTTATTTATTTTCATCTGCCTTTATTCTTCCGCCTGTGTGGGCCTCCCATTGCAGTGGCCTCTGTCGATGCAGAGCACTGGCTCTGGGCACATGCACTCCAGAGCACTGGTTTGTAATTGGACACACCAGTCTAGCTGCTCCACAGCATGTGGGATCTTCCCAGGCCAGGGATCGAACTGGTGCCCCTTGCACTGCAAGGTGGACTCTTTACCCACTGGACCACCAGGGAAGCCCTGACTTGCCCATTTGAACGAGGGAAAGTACCTGGAGTATCAAGCAATAGGCTTCCCCTTACATTTCATTGGCTAGAACTGGGGCGTGTGGCAAATGCTGGTTGCTGCAGGGCCTGGGAGCTGAGCTCACTGTTCCTCTGAACCAAATCAGGGATCCCCACAGTTCAGAAAAAAGGGGAGAATGGACATGGGAAGGCAACTAGCAGCAGGTGCCACGATTTCATAGATACTGTAAGGAACAAGTTTCATGCAGAGTAAAACTTCCCTTGGTTAACAAACTTGTTCCTGTGAGCACCAAAATGTATTTTCATCATTTTAAATGGCTCAGGAAAGGGACTTCTCTGGTGGTCCAGTGGCTAAGACTCTGCACTCCCAAGGCAAGGAGCCCGGGTTCACATGCCACACTTAAGAGTGTGAATGCTGCAACTCTAGATCCTTCATGCTACATCTAAGACCTGGGACAGCCAAATAAATGAATGAAATAAATATTTTAAAAACAGAGAATAAAAAAGATGGGACCACCCTGTGCTCTGTTCTGTAATGTGCTCCCATGTTTCCATCGCAGTAGGTCACGAGTGGATGCTCACCTGTTAAGTACATTTTGTATAGCTTCTGTTGGCTGAATTTTTAGCTGGATGGCACCCCTGAGATTTGAAGACTGCCTGGCTCTCCTGAGCTTGCTTAGGAAAACCCCCTTGGCCCACTTCCCTAAGTGGCCGAGTAGATGATGGTGGGTCTCTGTGTTCTCTAATTGTGGGTGTTATAAGCTGGGGTGGTGGGTAGATGATATGGGGGCCTGCAGTGTTTTCAGATATAGGCAGGAATATACTTAAGGAAGCTAAAGTGTTACACCCACTCAAGCTGTTTATTCATTTAGTCATTATTGAGGACTTTCTATGTGCTGCCACATCAGACTAGGTTGTTCTTGATACAGAAATAGACAAGACAGGGCCTGCCTGGGACTTCCCTGGTGGTCCGGTGGCTAAGACTCTACACTCCCAATGCAGGGGGCCAGGGTTCGATCCCTGGTTGGGGAACTAGATCCCATGTGCCGAAATGAAATGAAAGATCCTGCATGCCAAAAATGAGACCCACTTGCAGACAAATAAATAAAAATAAATGCTAAACGAAAGGAGGGAGGGGGCCAGAAGCCCTTAAGGAGCTTCCAGTCTTAGAGTCAGACTAGTCTCTGAACTAGTCTCTGGGGGATGACTTAGAAGATCAGTTGTTAGGGATGCTCCCTGCAGAGGGAGCCCCAAGAATGGGGAGGTTAGTCTTGCTTAGTGGGTCGGGCAGGGCCTGGGAGCTGAGCTCACGGGTTCCTCTGAACCAAATCAGGGATCCCCACAGTTCAGAAAAAAGGGGAGAATGGACATGGGAAGGCAACTAGCAGCAGGTGCCACAATTTCATAGATACTGTAAGGAACAAGTTTCACGCAGAGTAAAACTTCCCTTGGTTAACAAACTTGTTCCTGTGAGCACCAAAATGTATTTTCATCATTTTAAATGGCTCAGGAAAGGGACTTCTCTGGTGGTCCAGTGGCTAAGACTCTGCACTCCCAAGGCAAGGGGCCCGGGTTCACATGCCACACTTAAGAGTGTGAATGCTGCAACTCCAGATCCTTCATGCTACATCTAAGACCTGGGACAGCCAAATAAATGAATGAAATAAATATTTTAAAAACAGAGAATAAAAAAGATGGGACTACCCTGTGCTCTGTTCTGTAATGTGCTCCCATGTTTCCATCGCAGTAGGTCACGAGTGGATGCTCACCTGTTAAGTACATTTTGTATAGCTTCTGTTGGCTGAAATTTTAGCTGGAGCTGGATGGCACCCCTGAGATTTGAAGACTGCCTGGTTCTCCTGAGCTTGCTTAGGAAAACCCCCTTGGCCCACTTCCCTAAGTGGCCGAGTAGATGATGGTGGGTCTCTGTGTTCTCTAATTGTGGGTGTTATAAGCTGGGGTGGTGAGTAGATGATATGGGGGCCTGCAGTGTTTTCAGATATAGGCAGGAATATACTTAAGGAAGTTAAAGTGTTATACCCACTCAAGCTGTTTATTCATTTAGTCATTATTGAGGACTTTCTATGTGCTGCCACATCAGACTAGGTTGTTCTTGATACAGAAATAGACAAGACAGGGCCTGCCTGGGACTTCCCTGGTGGTCCAGTGGCTAAGACTGCACTCCCAATGCAGGGGGCCAGGGTTCGATCCCTGGTTGGGGAACTAGATCCCATGTGCCGAAATGAAATGAAAGATCCTGCATGCCACAAATGAGACCCACTTGCAGACAAATAAATAAAAATAAATGCTAAACGAAAGGAGGGAGGGGGCCAGAAGCCCTTAAGGAGCTTCCAGTCTTAGAGTCAGACTAGTCTCTGAACTAGTCTCTGGGGGATGACTTAGAAGATCAGTTGTTAGGGATGCTCCCTGCAGAGGGAGCCCCAAGAATGGGGAGGTTAGTCTTGCTTAGTGGGCGAAGGTTGGGTCATGGGGTGGTGGGTGGGACTTGGAGCCACAGAGGCTGTGTAGGGGGAGGGTCATTCCAGGTGAGGGAGCCTGGGGAGCAAGGCCTCGGAGGGATGAAACAGCTTGACGGGATTATGTCAGCAGCAAGAGATGAAGCAATAGCTACACCTTTTCACTTCTCAAGCCCCTTAATGCTGGGCGGGGAAGCTCCACTTGTAAAATTTCTCATGAACTTTGATACCCTTAAAGTGAAAAGAGAAGGCGGAAGGTACTTGTTTTGAAGCACCCAAAGGTTTTCTTTCCCTACTTTCTTTGGGAATCGCAGGTGTCCCCCCAGAACAACAGAGAAGCCGTGTCTAATAATTCTGGTGTTAGCAGTCCATCTCCCCACCTGTCCATTCCAGCCCCCAGGTGCCTACACTCTACCAGGCCTGTGCTGGGTGACCAGAGCCCACTTTTCCTGGGCTTCCAGCATGTGGAGGGAGGTGGGCAGCTGCGTGGATAGTTGACGTGCTGGGCTAGTTTCTGTGGGAAAGTTTCTGTGGGAAAGAGGAGGTCAGGCAAGAACTCTTTTGTCAAGAGTGGAGCAGTCTTTAGGTCATGATGTTCAGAGGGGAGGAAAAGTGTAACAAGACCCCCGTTCATCCCCCCAGAAGGCATAGTTGTAGCTGTGCTGGGGTTTTCACACCCCTCAGCTGTACAGCCCTTTGAGGGGGCTGCTGTTTGTTGGAACTGGGCCTGTCTGTATCATTCCCTCTGCCTGGTGTTCTAGAGCCAGGACCCCATAGCTCAGGGGGTGGATATTTTTTCCAGGGTCACATGGCCTAGGCATGGCAGGACTGGCATTTCTCCTGGGCTCACTTGACCCTGAAGCCTTGAGCTACAGATCTCTCTTTCTGGAGCTGGAAGCTGCTGCCAGGGGTGGGGGTCAAGGGCGGGGGACTGGAGATCTCCTCCCAGTAATGGCTTGTGGTGGTCAGCAAGTGGCAGCCGGCTGACTCAGGGCAATCCCAATGACTCAGACATGGGATTTTTGTTTAATCAAGTGGTGACTTACCTGGGGACTTGCTTGGTGGTTCAGTGGTTAGGAGTCCACGCTTCCACTGCAGGGGGCACAGGTTCAATCCCTGGCTGGGGAGCTAAGATCCCACATGCTGCCCAGTGTGGCCAAAATAAATAAATAAATAAAATATGAGCTCAACGTGCAACAAATAATTGAATCATTTAGGTGCAGGAAATATAATAAAGTCCTTTACATTTTTAATTTTTGTTGTATACTTATTTATTTATTATTTATTTGGCTACTCGAGGGTTTTCTTTAGTTGCGTCAAGCAGAGGGAGCTACTCTCTAGTTGCGGTACGTAGGCTTCTTGAGGTGGCTTCTCTTGTTTCAGAGTATAGGCTCTAGGCTGTCAGGCTTTAGTAGTGTAGTTGCTCCATGGCATGTGCAATCTTCCTGGACCAGGGATTGAATCCATAGATTCTTATCCACTGCATCACCAGGGAAGTCCAAATCCTTTTTATTTTTAGTTTGCCTTTTTTTTTTAAGATGTTGTTGTTGTGGACGATTTTTAACGTCTTTATTGAATTTGTTACAATACTGCTTCTGTTTTATGCTTTGGGTTTTTTGGCCACAAGGTATGTGAGATCTTAGCTCCCTAACCAGGGATCAAACCTGCATGCATCTACATTGGAAGGCAAAGTCTTAACCACTGGACCTACCGGGGAGGTCCCTATAAAAGTGTTAAAGAAAAAGTCATAACTTAACTGGTCGGCCCCCCACACCTTAACAGTCCCCAGGAGCTCCCCACCCTTCCAACGTGGACGTCTGGGAGCCGTTGCCGTCCTCTGTGCCCTGGTTCCCACTCTCCAGATGCGGGTCCAGGCCTGCCCTGGGCCTCACGCACAGGGCAGCGTTGGGGTTGAATCACCTGCTGCCCTAGGGCTCCCAGAAGCAGGAAGACAGGAAATCACTTCAAGGTTGTTTCAGTTAGCCCCCGTTCTCCCGACACCCAGGTGACAGCCAAGGACACTGAGGCTCTCTTAACCCCAAGCGTTCGGCACTTCTGTGTTGTCAGCACGATTTCCTCTCTTCTGGATTAGGCAGATTTGACTCCAAAAACGAGTACCTGGGATGGTGACAGTCTGTCGCTCGCAGAAGTCACAAGACTCCAGCTGTCCCCAGAGTGAGAGCCCCCCTTCTCTGCACACCTCTGCCTTGGACATCTCACCCAGGCGGGCACTGCGGTTCCTGCCCTGTGGGGGCCGCAGTGAGAGCAGCCAGGTGGTAGGGGGACTTTCTGACATGGCTCCGACCAAACCGAACCGAACAAACCAGGAGTGCTGCTGAGCTTCAGGACTGTTTAAACCCTAGACCTAGGTGGTGTGTGAGAACAGAGGGGAGGGATCAGAGCAGGGGCCACAGGAAACTTCGTGGAATAGACTTTGAATCTGGGCTCTACCAGCCTGGGAGAAGTTCTTTCTCCAGGGGTGCCTCCATTTGCCCGTCTGGAAACGGGCATCATAACTCAGCTTCACGGGGCTGCCGTGAGACGAAGGGACTGAGGTCCAGTGGTGATGGGGTGGGGCTTTGCAGGTGGAGGGAGGAAGCACCCTCAGCTGATGCCCGGTCCTTTGCTGAGATTGTCACATCCAGTTACAGTAAGCCTCCAATGTACGAACGGGTTCCATTCCAAGAACATGTTTGTAAGTCCAATGAAGTTAGCCTAGGTACCCAGCTAACACAATTGGCTGTATAATACTGCATTGTAGTACAGTAAGATAGAACTGTATTGTAAAGGGGGCTTCCCAGGTGGCTAGTGGTAAAGAACCTGCCTTGCCAAAACAGGAGACATAAGAGACCGGGGTACGATCCCTGGGTAGGGAAGATTCCCTGGAGGAAGAAACGACAAGCCACTGTGGTATCCTTGCCTGAAAATTCCATAGGCAGAGGAGCCTGGCAGGTTACAGTCCATGGGGTCACAAAGAGGACTTTCCACACAGATAATATGTAAAAAACAAACACAAAAAATAAAGAAAACATTTTAAATCTTACAGTATAGTATTCTGAAAAGTTCAGTAGTCCAGTACAACAGCTGGCACGCAGGGACTGGCATCCAGTGAACAGGCAAGAGCTGACTGGAGGAGGGAGAGGAGGCGGGAGATGGTAGAGCGGAAGGGTCGTCAGCAATAAGACGGGGCGGGCGGCGGGAGGCAAGCAGCAATTTCACTCATGCCCGACTCTGATGAAATGCACACTTGCATCTTTGAAAGTTCACAGCTGGAAGGTTCATATGTAGGGGACTTGCTGTAATCCGCTCCCCCACCCCAACCTCCTCTGAGGTCGGCGGCAACACTGTTTCCATTGTACACACATAAAGGCAAGGTTCCCAGAAGTTTCGATTGTTGCCCAAGTTCACATATCAAGTGGAATTTGACGGCACCTCATCACAGTACAATTTCTGTTTCTAAGGAAGATGGCCCTGCATTGTGGCAGCAGAGGAATTTAGGCCACACCCTGGGACGCAGTTCCAGATCCAAGTGGTATCTGAGTCTCATTCAGGTCAGGCGGTGGCAGAACGCAGTGCGTGCCTGTGGAGGAGGGAGGATAGGGTTTGTCCCTCTCCCGGAATATTGCCTTAGGAAAGCTTGAACCGCTGAATGTGTGGCCAGCCACGCAATCAGAAACTAAATAGGCTAATTTGGGGGTTATGTCTGGCACAGACTAAATGCTCGTGAGATGAAATGAAGGTAAATTGCAAGCATGTTTGTTTAAGTCCAATGAAGTTAGCCTAGGTACCCAGCTAACACAATTGGCTGTATAATACTGCATTGTAGTACAGTAAGATAGAACTGTATTGTAAAGGGGGCTTCCCGGGTGGCTAGTGGTAAAGAACCTGCCTTGCCAATACAGGAGACATAAGAGACCGGGGTACGATCCCTGGGTAGGGAAGATTCCCTGGAGGAAGAAATGACAAGCCACTGTGGTATCCTTGCCTGAAAATTCCACAGGCAGAGGAGCCTGGCAGGTTACAGTCCATGGGGTCACAAAGAGGACTTTCCACACAGATAATATGTAAAAAACAAACACAAAAAATAAAGAAAACATTTTAAATCTTACAGTATAGTATTCTGAAAAGTTCAGTAGTCCAGTACAACAGCTGGCACGCAGGGACTGGCATCCAGCGAACAGGCAAGAGCTGACTGGAGGAGGGAGAGGAGACGGGAGATGGTAGAGCGGAAGGGTCGTCAGCAATAAGACGGGGGGGGCGGGGGGGGCGGCGGGAGGCAAGCAGCAATTTCACTCATGCCCGACTCTGATGAAATGCACACTTGCATCTTTGAAAGTTCACAGCTGGAAGGTTCGTATGTAGGGGACTTGCTGTAATCCACTCCCCCCACTCCAACCTCCTCTGAGGTCGGCGGCAACACTGTTTCCATTGTACACACATAAAGGCAAGGTTCCCAGAAGTTTCGATTGTTGCCCAAGTTCACATATCAAGTGGAATTTGACTGCACCTCATCACAGTACAATTTCTGTTTCTAAGGAAGATGGCCCTGCATTGTGGCAGCAGAGGAATTTAGGCCACACCCTGGGACGCAGTTCCAGATCCAAGTGGTATCTGAGTCTCATTCAGGCCAGGCGGTGGCAGAACGCAGTGCGTGCCTGTGGAGGAGGGAGGATCGGGTTTGTCCCTCTCCCGGAATATTGCCTTAGGAAAGCTTGAACCGCTGAATGTGTGGCCAGCCGCGCAATCAGAAACTAAATAGGCTAATTTTGGGGTTATGTCTGGCACAGATTAAATGCTCGTGAGATGAAATGAAGGTAAATAAATAAATAAGTAAAATGCTAATGCCACCCCGTTGGCCCCAAAGTCTCCCTGTCGTGGCTGGTTTTTCCAACAGAACGTGCACAATGGAGCTTTGTTCTTCTGCCCCTTTGTCTGGAAGCAGCCTCTGTGAGGCTGACTCACAGACAGGAGGCTGGGCTGGGCCTGTCCGCGATTCCCAGGCTCCAGGCGGCTTCCAGCTCCTGCTCTTCGCCACCCGGGGCTCCCTGGAGGGGGAGGTGACCCCCTGCTCCGAGGATGGGAGGGAATGCCGCCTGTGCCCTGTGACGGTGACCCAGTTTCTCCTAACCCACCCCAGGACTAAGCATCCTCAGCCGGCTGAGGGCAGGTAGAGAGAGGGAGAGCTTTGAAGACAGTGTATTCCTCATTTCCTGTCTTCCTAGCCAGATCTTCGAGAATTCTGCCTTAAATCATTGCATCCCTGTGAGAAGAGAATACGCACTTAGGGGTTCTGTGGCCTCTGTCTGCTCCCTGACTTGGGCAAGTTCTTGGTCATTCTGTGAAATGGGATACCCAGCCTTCAGGGACCACCACCAAGAACATCATCGGCCACAGAGGTTCTTAGTCCTGTCTACATATTTGGATCACCAAAGATGCTTTTAATTCTAGCTTGAGTTTAATTTTTCCCTTCTCCATGCTTCCTTTTTCTTTTAAAATGCGAATCATCTCTCTCTCTTTTTTTTTTAAATACATATTTATTTACTTACTTATTTGACGGCTCTGGGTCTTAGTTGCAGCATGCTGGCTCTAGTTCCCTGACCGAGGATCGAACCCAGGCCCCCTGCATTGGCAGCATAGAGTCTTAAACTGCTGGACCACCCAGGGAAGTCCCGCTCCAGGCTTCCTTTATCTCGCACCCAGTAGTCAGCCCTCCGTGTCCATGGGTTCGGCCTCCGACTGAACGACATCATTTTATATCAGTGACTTGGTCAGGCGGTGGCAGAACGCAGTGCGTGCCTGTGGAGGAGGGAGGATAGGGTTTGTCCCTCTCCCGGAATATTGCCTTAGGAAAGCTTGAACCGCTGAATGTGTGGCCAGCCACGCAATCAGAAACTAAATAGGCTAATTTGGGGGTTATGTCTGGCACAGACTAAATGCTCGTGAGATGAAATGAAGGTAAATAAATAAATAAGTAAAATGCTAATGCCACCCCGTTGGCCCCAAAGTCTCCCTGTCGTGGCTGGTTTTTCCAACAGAACGTGCACAATGGAGCTTTGTTCTTCTGCCCCTTTGTCTGGAAGCAGCCTCTGTGAGGCTGACTCACAGACAGGAGGCTGGGCTGGGCCTGTCCGCGATTCCCAGGCTCCAGGCGGCTTCCAGCTCCTGCTCTTCGCCACCCGGGGCTCCCTGGAGGGGGAGGTGACCCCCTGCTCCGAGGATGGGAGGGAATGTCGCCTGTGCCCTGTGAAGGTGACCCAGTTTCTCCTAACCCACCCCAGGACTAAGCATCCTCAGCTGGCTGAGGGCAGGTAGAGAGAGGGAGAGCTTTGAAGACAGTGTATTCCTCATTTCCTGTCTTCCTAGCCAGATCTTCGAGAATTCTGCCTTAAATCATTGCATCCCTGTGAGAAGAGAATACGCACTTAGGGGTTCTGTGGCCTCTGTCTGCTCCCTGACTTGGGCAAGTTCTTGGTCATTCTGTGAAATGGGATACCCAGCCTTCAGGGACCACCACCAAGAACATCATCGGCCACAGAGGTTCTTAGTCCTGTCTACATATTTGGATCACCAAAGATGCTTTTAATTCTAGCTTGAGTTTAATTTTTCCCTTCTCCATGCTTCCTTTTTCTTTTAAAATGCGAATCATCTCTCTCTCTTTTTTTTTTAAATACATATTTATTTACTTACTTATTTGACGGCTCTGGGTCTTAGTTGCAGCATGCTGGCTCTAGTTCCCTGACCGAGGATCGAACCCAGGCCCCCTGCATTGGCAGCATAGAGTCTTAAACTGCTGGACCACCCAGGGAAGTCCCGCTCCAGGCTTCCTTTATCTCGCACCCAGTAGTCAGCCCTCCGTGTCCATGGGTTCGGCCTCCGACTGAACGACATCATTTTATATCAGTGACTTGAGCATCCTCAGATTTTGGTGTCTGGGAGTGTCCTGGAACCAGTCCCCCCCAGGTATCAGGGGATGACTGTATTTATCATCGCATCTTTTCGTTTAGCATCACAATTATTTATTTACTAGGCCCTTACAAGTCTCTGAGCTTCCTGGGGCAGGTTCTGAGTAATAGCCATCATCCTAAACCAGTGCCTAGACGGGAGGGGCACTCAAGAGGTGTTTGGAGAATGGGAGAGTGGGTGCCCACCCAGGAGGCTTCTGTCGCTCTTCAGGAGCCCCTGAGTTAGGTGGGTCAAGACAACCACTTTTTGTGTTTGAGGCAAGTCCAGATGAAAAATGCACAGCCCGGGATATGCATATGACTAATCTGGGATCATACATATCTGTAAACAACAAAACTCTGTAAAAGTAAAAAGTAAAATAAAAATTTTTTAAAAGGAAAAAAAGAAAGAAAAATGCACAGCCCGGCAGAGTCAGGAAAAACAAGACCAGGAGGGGGCTGTGTGCTTGATCCTGGGAAGGCTGGCTTACCTAAAAGTAAACAGGCTCATCCTGTCCCGTGCAGCCTGAGGCCTCCCTCCCCTAGCCTCCCTCCCAGTGCCCTTTCCCAGTGGGCAGATCCAGTATCCATGTCACGGCTGGAATCTGGCTTGTGTTTGGAAATAAACAAGTTGGCTGCTCTCTCTGCCTAGAACTTTATCAGGAGACACAAGCCACCACCCTAGAGATGAAAGGTTTCCTTCCAGCAGCTGGAGACCTCTGGGGAAATGAGGGAGAACTCCGAGGGCTTCCCTGGTGGTCCAGTGGCTAAGATTTTGCGCACCCAATGCAGCAGGCCTGGGTCATCTCCTGGTCACTAAGATGCCACTTGGAGTTCAAATGCCTCAACTGAAGATCCTGCCTGCTGCAGTGAAGATCAAAGATGACACATGATGCAATTAAGACCCAACACAGCCAAATATATATACATATGTATATATACATATGTATATATATATATTAAAAAGGGAGGGCCAGACACCTCTAAATTGTCCTCTCTGTCTTCATGTTGGTAATTGGGGAGGGCTTGATCAAGTGAGAATGGCAACCCACTCCAGGCTTCTTGCCTGGAGAGTTCCATAGGAGGAGCCTGGAAGCCTACAGTCCATGCAGAGTCAGACACGACTGAGCGACTAACACTTTCACTTTCTTGAGCAAGTGGGCTTGATATGAAATCGTTTTGCAGAGGGTGGGAGTGGATGTGGTGGGCTCCCCACCCCCCCCCAAGTGTTGCAGGAGAGAAGAGTGGCTGATTCCGTCTTGCAGGGAGATGTGATACAAGGAGAGTAATGGGTGCCCTCACTCTGAATGTCGGCTGCCCAGCTAGATGGCACTGGACAGGGCGGCTCTGCCTCACGTAGCAGCCAGCCAGGCAGCCTTTTGGGAAGTGGGACTCGAGGCTGAGGGTCTTCCTGCGTTTCTGCTGTAACTCATTCAGAGAATTAGGACGTAAGCGAGAAAGGTGGGGATGGTACAAATGAGAATGGTACAGTGTTTCCTGCCACCATAGGGTTAGTTAGGTAGGAGCTAGTGGTTCAGGAATAAATATGGCTGACGGAGGTGGCCCCGCTCTCACCCAGGGCCAGGGAGACCGTGCATGGGTACAGCCGCACTCAGCAGGATGTTGACTCTGTGTAAAGTTAAAGATGCCTGTGTCCTGCAGCAAGAAATTTCACTTCTAGCGTCTGTGATAGGAAATCTGCCAGTCAGGCGCTCAAGCAGCAGTAACTAGGGATGCGCATTGTACCATCTTTTGTGAGGAAAAGCCAGGAGCCACCTACACACCTGTCAGGAGGGAAAGACATCAATCAGTGGCGGTGTATTTACATACTGTGGAACTCTTCCGAGGTCAAACCTAACGTGAATCAGCCTGGCTGCTTTTAAGAGACAGATGGGTAGCAAGTCGGGTTATAGTGTATGTGTTGTCATTCTAACCATGTATAAGTTAAAACAATCAAAGCCATGTAGCAAAACGATAAAATTCTTAACAGGAAGAATACCCACCTCCTTTACCACCGTGGCTGCCTGTTGGGGCTCGAGAGGAAGTTAAAAGGCTCTAGGAGGACTTCCCTGGTGGTCCAGTGGTTAAGACTCGGAGCTCCCAATGCAGGGGGCCTGGTCAAGGGACTAGAATCCCACACGTGGCAACTAAGACCCAGCGCAGCCAAAAAAAAAAAAAAGGAGGGAGATGCTCTACATGGGAGTATAAGGGAAATTTTAACTTCATTTAAAATGTTGCATTTCTTACAAACAATGTCTGAAACGAATGTGATAAAATGTTAACATTTGTTAAATCTGGTGGTGAATGTACATTATATTGCATTTTTTTTGGATGTTTGAAATACTTTATTTAAAAAATGAGAGACATGTCCCTATCATTTAGTTGCTTCTAAGCTCATGGGAAAACTGACAAATAAGCAGCCAGGGGGCCCCCAGATATGCATGTTGATATTATTGACCACGACTGCTTTGGTGGAATATTAGTAAAAATTAAGTTAAGCTTCATTCACAACAATGTCAGCAAATAACCGTGACTCAGTCACCAACATCCACGCTTCCGTACATCTTGCCTTGCATCTTCAATAGTTGCAGCACTTGGGCTCAGTAGCTGTGGCCCACGGGCTTAGTGGCTCTACAGCATGTGGAATCTTCCCAGAGCAGGGATCGAACCTATGTCTCCTCCTATCCAAGTACTCACCAGGCCCAGCCCTGCTTCGCTTCCAAGATCAGATGAGGTCAGGTGCATTCAGGGTGGTATGGCCGTAGACCAAACCTGTGTCTCCTGCCTTGGCCACCAGGGAAGTCCTGCGTGACTTTCGATACAGTCGAGCAGGCTGCCCACTGCACAAGAGGGCGAGAGGAGGCTAAGATCCAGATGGCCTCCAATTGCCAGGTGAATGTGCTGTGCATGGCTGTGTGTGTCCCTCCGGAGGCAGGGGCACTCTCTTCCCACCTGCACGAAGCCTCTGTGTGGGCTGGGCTGGCTCTTACTGTGACCATGGCTTTTTATGGGGCATGGCGGGTTATAGTGTATGTGTTGTCATTCTAACCATGTATAAGTTAAAACAATCAAAGCCATGTAGCAAAACGATAAAATTCTTAACAGGAAGAATACCCACCTCCTTTACCACCGTGGCTGCCTGTTGGGGCTCGAGAGGAAGTTAAAAGGCTCTAGGAGGACTTCCCTGGTGGTCCAGTGGTTAAGACTCGGAGCTCCCAATGCAGGGGGCCTGGTCAAGGGACTAGAATCCCACACGTGGCAACTAAGACCCAGCGCAGCCAAAAAAAAAAAAAAGGAGGGAGATGCTCTACATGGGAGTATAAGGGAAATTTTAACTTCATTTAAAATGTTGCATTTCTTACAAACAATGTCTGAAACGAATGTGATAAAATGTTAACATTTGTTAAATCTGGTGGTGAATGTACATTATATTGCATTTTTTTTGGATGTTTGAAATACTTTATTTAAAAAATGAGAGACATGTCCCTATCATTTAGTTGCTTCTAAGCTCATGGGGAAAACTGACAAATAAGCAGCCAGGGGCCCTCAGATATGCATGTTGATATTATTGACCACGACTGCTTTGGTGGAATATTAGTAAAAATTAAGTTAAGCTTCATTCACAACAATGTCAGCAAATAACCGTGACTCAGTCACCAACATCCACGCTTCCGTACATCTTGCCTTGCATCTTCAATAGTTGCAGCACTTGGGCTCAGTAGCTGTGGCCCACGGGCTTAGTGGCTCTACAGCATGTGGAATCTTCCCAGAGCAGGGATCGAACCTATGTCTCCTCCTATCCAAGTACTCACCAGGCCCAGCCCTGCTTCGCTTCCAAGATCAGATGAGGTCAGGTGCATTCAGGGTGGTATGGCCGTAGACCAAACCTGTGTCTCCTGCCTTGGCCACCAGGGAAGTCCTGCGTGACTTTCGATACAGTCGAGCAGGCTGCCCACTGCACAAGAGGGCGAGAGGAGGCTAAGATCCAGATGGCCTCCAATTGCCAGGTGAATGTGCTGTGCATGGCTGTGTGTGTCCCTCCGGAGGCAGGGGCACTCTCTTCCCACCTGCACGAAGCCTCTGTGTGGGCTGGGGCTGGCTCTTACTGTGACCAGTGGCTTATCTTGTGTATGCATGTCTCTTCTTCTGCTGAGAGGATAAATGAGTTACTGCAGGTAATGTGCTCTGCACGCCACCTGGCACGTAGTCACCCCCGTGGAAGGATGAGCTGCCGTGATGATGCATAATTGGGAATGAGCCAAGCCTCCTGGGCCTCTTCCTCTGAAGGCTTATCTTGTTGGGTTTGCCAGAGTCTGGCGTTGGGAGGGGTTGGGGCTGTGGATTATTTATAGTTTGTTCCCTGAGCTTGCATTTCTTTCCAAAAGATTCTTACCAAATCTTAAGCTTTGCCAGGGTGTGGCTGCTTACCCATAAGGCAGCTGACCTTGGCATTGTTGATGTCTTCTTCATCTGAAAGGAGATGGGGTGGTTGGGGCCAGGGGATACCTCAGGTGGGTGGACAAGAGAATTTTGCCTAAATTCTCTTTCAGTGTTGAACTGGGGAAATATAGGCAGATTCTGGAGAGAAGGAGAGAGGTGCTCTCTAGCCCGGACTGTTTCTGTGGAAGGTGGGTCTTACCTCTGTGGTCTCCTTAGGAACTGGAATCTGACTTTCTTGTCCGTTTCCTCATTTTTGACACAATTCAGACCCCTTAAGCAGCATATGGACAACATTAATGCTTGAGCTATGACCAAAGCCTTCATGCTTTTCATCACTGTCTTTAGAGGAGAGTTTTTCACGTTTTCTTGATTTTAGGACAAATATCTTTTCAGAGTTTACTATTTCTGAAATTGGGATGCATTATACACTGGCTTTTAATATAACACTTCTTTTGTATTCCCCAAATGCTCGTGTTACATAGATGGTGTGTCTTATAAATGAGTATTCCTACTTCTCCTGCGTGCATCCAAAATAAATTTCGGAGACTTCCCTGGTGGTCCAGTGGCTAAGACTCTGCGCTCCCACTGCGGGGGGCCCCAGGTTTGGTCTCTGTCCGGGAACTAGATCCCACATACTGCGATGAAGATTGAAGATCCTGTGTGCTGTAACTTTAAACCCAGCACCGCCAAATAAATAAATAAATAGTTTAAACACACACAACAAAAAATCAGAACTCGAATGGATTTTATTTCATAGTCAGTAGGAAGGACTCTAACTTTATAAACTTATGAGAGAGTTGACGGGGGCCTCTGGCTAGTGTATTAAGTGGGTTATCTTGTGTATGCATGTCTCTTCTTCTGCTGAGAGGATAAATGAGTTACTGCAGGTAAGGGAGCCAACGTAGTCACCCCCGTGGAAGGATGAGCTGCCGTGATGATGCATAATTGGGAATGAGCCAAGCCTCCTGGGCCTCTTCCTCTGAAGGCTTATCTTGTTGGGTTTGCCAGAGTCTGGCGTTGGGAGGGGTTGGGGCTGTGGATTATTTATAGTTTGTTCCCTGAGCTTGCATTTCTTTCCAAAGGATTCTTACCAAATCTTAAGCTTTGCCAGGGTGTGGCTGCTTACCCATAAGGCAGCTGACCTTGGCATTGTTGATGTCTTCTTCATCTGAAAGGAGATGGGGTGGTTGGGGCCAGGGGATACCTCAGGTGGGTGGACAAGAGAATTTTGCCTAAATTCTCTTTCAGTGTTGAACTGGGGAAATATAGGCAGATTCTGGAGAGAAGGAGAGAGGTGCTCTCTAGCCCGGACTGTTTCTGTGGAAGGTGGGTCTTACCTCTGTGGTCTCCTTAGGAACTGGAATCTGACTTTCTTGTCCGTTTCCTCATTTTTGACACAATTCAGACCCCTTAAGCAGCATATGGACAACATTAATGCTTGAGCTATGACCAAAGCCTTCATGCTTTTCATCACTGTCTTTAGAGGAGAGTTTTTCACGTTTTCTTGATTTTAGGACAAATATCTTTTCAGAGTTTACTATTTCTGAAATTGGGATGCATTATACACTGGCTTTTAATATAACACTTCTTTTGTATTCCCCAAATGCTCGTGTTACATAGATGGTGTGTCTTATAAATGAGTATTCCTACTTCTCCTGCGTGCATCCAAAATAAATTTCGGAGACTTCCCTGGTGGTCCAGTGGCTAAGACTCTGCGCTCCCACTGCGGGGGGCCCCAGGTTTGGTCTCTGTCCGGGAACTAGATCCCACATACTGCGATGAAGATTGAAGATCCTGTGTGCTGTAACTTTAAACCCAGCACCGCCAAATAAATAAATAAATAGTTTAAACACACACACAACAAAAAAAATCAGAACTCGAATGGATTTTATTTCATAGTCAGTAGGAAGGACTCTAACTTTATAAACTTATGAGAGAGTTGACGGGGGCCTCTGGCTAGTGTATTAAGTGGGTGTTTTGTGTAAGTAGGGGTTAACTTCCCTTGTTTACGTTAACTCAGTTTGTCTTGGAAGGAGACTGACCCTCAAGAGGGGTTTAATACTTCATTGAAGTCCACACAATTAGAAAAGAATGGAGGCAGGACTTAAACTGCACTCTGTCTTTGAAATTCAGCTATTTTTCCTCCACAGGAATTCCCGTATTTCTTAACTTCCTCTTTCTGCTATTTTCTAAGTCTGTAATGCCCCCTTCGCCTACCATGGAAAGCCCATCTAACATATTTATACTTTTGTTTGGAATAACATTATAAAAAATTACCAAAAAGTAAAAACATCAATATAAGAGAGTGTATTTCCAGTGTTAAAGTTTTGATATATTCGTTTTTCTGCAAAATAGAAATTGATCTCCATAAAGCTTAAAAAGGAAAAATAATGCTTTAAAATTAAAAATGATAGCCTAGGTTGTGGGGTAGAGTGGATGGTTTATACTAAAAATAGGTTTTCTTGAGTTGTTAAGATGTTATATTATGGACATTGTCCATGTCATTTAATGTTCTTTTTTTTTTTTTTAAATGGAAAGAGATGCCATGTTTTTATATATTTATTTATTTATTTAATTTGGAGGGATGGGGTGGGGAGGGGGGGTGGGCGGGCCACCTCCATTGGTCTTTTCATTTATCCATTTTCATCCATCTTTGCTCTTTGGCCCGCGTGGGCCTCCCATTGCAGCGGCTTCTGTTGTCGCAGAGCACCGGCTCCGGGCGCATGCGCTCCAGAGCTCCGGCTTGGTAATTGGACACATCAGTCCAGCCACTCCGCGGCACGTGGGATCTTCCCGTGCCAGGGATCGAACCAGCGCCCCTTGTGCTGCAAGGCGGTGTCCTTACCCACTGGACTACCAGGGAAGCCCTAATGTTCTTTTAAGAAAAGAACATTTCTTAAAATGTTCTCAGGGCTTCCCTGGTAGCTCAATGGTGAAGAGTTCACCTGCCAATGCAGGTATTCGATCCCTGGCCCGAGAAGATCCCACATGCTGTGAAGTAACTAAGCCCATGAGCTACAACTGTGGAGCCTGTGCTCTAGAGCCTTGGAGCCGCAACTATGGAGCGCATGTGCTGTAACTACTGAAGCCCGTGTGCCTTTATAATTATGAGAGAGTTGACGGGGTTGTAAAGGGGGTTTTGTGTAGTAGGGGTTAACTTCCCTTGTTTACGTTAACTCAGTTTGTCTTGAAGGAGACTGACCCTCAAGAGGGGTTTAATACTTCATTGAAGTCCACACAATTAGAAAAGAATGGAGGCAGGACTTAAACTGCACTCTGTCTTTGAAATTCAGCTATTTTTCCTCCACAGGAATTCCCGTATTTCTTAACTTCCTCTTTCTGCTATTTTCTAAGTCTGTAATGCCCCCTTCGCCTACCATGGAAAGCCCATCTAACATATTTATACTTTTGTTTGGAATAACATTATAAAAAATTACCAAAAAGTAAAAACATCAATATAAGAGAGTGTATTTCCAGTGTTAAAGTTTTGATATATTCGTTTTTCTGCAAAATAGAAATTGATCTCCATAAAGCTTAAAAAGGAAAAATAATGCTTTAAAATTTAAAAATGATAGCCTAGGTTGTGGGGTAGAGTGGATGGTTTATACTAAAAATAGGTTTTCTTGAGTTGTTAAGATGTTATATTATGGACATTGTCCATGTCATTTAATGTTCTTTTTTTTTTTTTTAAATGGAAAGAGATGCCATGTTTTTATATATTTATTTATTTATTTAATTTGGAGGGATGGGGTGGGGAGGGGGGGGGCGGGCCACCTCCATTGGTCTTTTCATTTATCCATTTTCATCCATCTTTTCTCTTTGGCCCGCGTGGGTTTCCCATTGCAGCGGCTTCTGTTGTCGCAGAGCACCGGCTCCGGGCGCATGCGCTCCAGAGCTCCGGCTTGGTAATTGGACACATCAGTCCAGCCACTCCGCGGCACGTGGGATCTTCCCGTGCCAGGGATCGAACCAGCGCCCCTTGTGCTGCAAGGCGGTGTCCTTACCCACTGGACTACCAGGGAAGCCCTAATGTTCTTTTAAGAAAAGAACATTTCTTAAAATGTTCTCAGGGCTTCCCTGGTAGCTCAATGGTGAAGAGTTCACCTGCCAATGCAGGTATTCGATCCCTGGCCCGAGAAGATCCCACATGCTGTGAAGTAACTAAGCCCATGAGCTACAACTGTGGAGCCTGTGCTCTAGAGCCTTGGAGCCGCAACTATGGAGCGCATGTGCTGTAACTACTGAAGCCCGTGTGCCCTAAAACCCGAGTTCCACAACAAGAAAAGTCACTGCAACAACAATCCTGCTCACCTCAACTAGAGGGTAGCCCCCACTCCTTACAACTAGAGAAGAGTCTGTGGCAGCAGTGAAAACCTGAAATAGCCAAAAATAAATAAATAAATATTTTAAAAATGTTCTGAAAATGGGACTTTTTACTTTGCTATATAGCTGCCTTTCTTTTTTTTTTTTGCCATAGGGATCAGATCAGAATTTAGTTACCCACTTCCCTTATAGTTGGCTATTTTAAGTTACACTTCCGTGACTAGCCTTCTGCTCATGCTTAATTGTTTCTTTAGGATAAATTCCTAGAAGTGGACTCGCTGGCTCAAAGCACGTGTGCCTGTTTGCAAAGCTGCTGCTGCAGTGTGGTGTTTCTTGGCTGCCCTCCAGGAAGGCCGTAGCGCTCAGTGCTCCCACCACAGCCCAGCCAGGGGGGGACCCTTCAGAGTCCCCCTGCCAGCATCTTTGGAGCCCATTTGTTTTCATTTTGCACTTCCTTGCTTAGTGTTAAGATGGAGAGGTTTGTAATGATTGCCCCCATCTGTAACTTTCTTTTGAGGTAAGCATGTGTGTTTCCCAGGCTTATCTTCCTCACCCTTTTCTGGTCACCTGTGCCTTCTCCAAGAACCAATTCAAAGCCCGCCTTGGCCACGAACCCCTGCCTGCCACCTGTCGTTTCTCGGAAGCTGGCAATCAGTTTTATGTTCTCGTCTTGGAATTCTCACTGCAGCTCCTGTTGTAGAACAGCTTGTCAAATATCCCTTTGTGTTGTAACTTGGTATCTTCGGCCCCTGTTAGAATCTAGTCCTTCGGTGGAAATGGGTCTTACTCGCTCCTGTGTACCTGAGCCCTAATGTTCTTTAAGAAAAGAACATTTCTTAAAATGTTCTCAGGGCTTCCTGGTAGCTCAATGGTGAAGAGTTCACCTGCCAATGCAGGTATTCGATGGAGCCCACATGCTGGTAACTAAGCCCATGAGCTACAACTGTGGAGCCTGTGCTCTAGAGCCTTGGAGCCGCAACTATGGAGCGCATGTGCTGTAACTACTGAAGCCCGTGTGCCCTAAAACCCGAGTTCCACAACAAGAAAAGTCACTGCAACAACAATCCTGCTCACCTCAACTAGAGGGTAGCCCCCACTCCTTACAACTAGAGAAGAGTCTGTGGCAGCAGTGAAAACCTGAAATAGCCAAAAATAAATAAATAAATATTTTAAAAATGTTCTGAAAATGGGACTTTTTACTTTGCTATATAGCTGCCTTTCTTTTTTTTTTTTTTTTTTTTTTGCCATAGGGATCAGATCAGAATTTAGTTACCCACTTCCCTTATAGTTGGCTATTTTAAGTTACACTTCCGTGACTAGCCTTCTGCTCATGCTTAATTGTTTCTTTAGGATAAATTCCTAGAAGTGGACTCGCTGGCTCAAAGCACGTGTGCCTGTTTGCAAAGCTGCTGCTGCAGTGTGGTGTTTCTTGGCTGCCCTCCAGGAAGGCCGTAGCGCTCAGTGCTCCCACCACAGCCCAGCCAGGGGGGGACCCTTCAGAGTCCCCCTGCCAGCATCTTTGGAGCCCATTTGTTTTCATTTTGCACTTCCTTGCTTAGTGTTAAGATGGAGAGGTTTGTAATGATTGCCCCCATCTGTAACTTTCTTTTGAGGTAAGCATGTGTGTTTCCCAGGCTTATCTTCCTCACCCTTTTCTGGTCACCTGTGCCTTCTCCAAGAACCAATTCAAAGCCCGCCTTGGCCACGAACCCCTGCCTGCCACCTGTCGTTTCTCGGAAGCTGGAAATCAGTTTTTATGTTCTCGTCTTGGAATTCTCACTGCAGCTCCTGTTGTAGAACAGCTTGTCAAATATCCCTTTGTGTTGTAACTTGGTATCTTCGGCCCCTGTTAGAATCTAGTCCTTCGGGTGGGAAATGGGTCTTACTCGCTCCTGTGTACCTGCAGAAGGCATCGCAGTACTGAATAACCAATGGGTACTCCACATCCTTAAATGAATGAATGGACACACACAGTTCTTAAAAATTAAACATTTTTGGTGAAATGAATGTCATCTCATCAAAGTGTTTTCTTTCCTTTCTCCTCTTTCCTTTCGGAACCAGTGAGGTTTTTGCTCCAGTTGAGACATAGCAGGGCAGGTGGGGTAACCAGCCGTGTCAGCCTTCTGTGGGAAAGCTGGCAGGGTGTGGCAGACCTGGGCGGGGCTCTGTTTCAGGCAGGACCTCGAGGTTGGCTACCTACCCAGACTTCTCTCTTTTTTGTTGGAAGAGAATCACCACCACCCTCTTTTGACAATTTAGAATGTATGGTTATTGGGACTTCCCCGGTGATCCAGTGGCTAAAACTCCGAGGTCCCTATGCAGGGGGCCTGGGTTCCCTCCCTGGTCAGGGAACTAGGTCCCACCTGCTGCAGCTAAGAATTCGCATGCTCCAACTAAAAATAAAGATCTTGCCAGCCACGGCTAGAGATCCTGCGTGTTGCAACTAAGACCCGATGTAGCCAAATAATAAAATAAATAACTATTAAAAATTTAAAAAAATGTATTGTTACTGTCCATTGCCGTTTTTTTTATATATAATTAAAAAAATATATTTTGGCCACGTTTATTGGTCATTCATGTATTTATTTTCATCCATCTTTGTTCTTTGGCCTGTGTGGGCCTCCCATTGCAGTGGCCCCTCCTATAGCAGAACACCTGCTTTGGGCACATGTGCTCCAGAACACTGGCTCGTAATTGGACACACCCATCCAGCTGCTCCGCAGCATGTGGGATCTTCCCGCGCCAGGGATCGAACTGGAGCCCCTTGCACTGCAAGGCGGACTCTTTACCCACTGGACCACCAGGGAAAGCCCTCCATTGCCTTTTATTATTGAAATCACTACTTGGTCATTATAGAACATTTGGAAAACAGAAAAGTAGAAGAAAATGATTTCTTACAGCCCTCCCTCCTTGCCCTCCCCACCCCCACCATGCGACACTCAACTCACTTGGAGGTGAACATTTCTTTTAGATGCATTACCTAGGCAAAAATGTTTTGTGTTGTGTTCCCCTACATTTGTTGTGCAGTTCTTTTGTCCTGCCTTCCCAATAGAATAAGAAAAAAAACAACTCCCCGACACACAACAGTTCTTAAAAATTAAACATTTTGGTGAAATGAATGTCATCTCATCAAAGTGTTTTCTTTCCTTTCTCCTCTTTCCTTTCGGAACCAGTGAGGTTTTTGCTCCAGTTGAGACATAGCAGGGCAGGTGGGGTAACCAGCCGTGTCAGCCTTCTGTGGGAAAGCTGGCAGGGTGTGGCAGACCTGGGCGGGGCTCTGTTTCAGGCAGGACCTCGAGGTTGGCTACCTACCCAGACTTCTCTCTTTTTTGTTGGAAGAGAATCACCACCACCCTCTTTTGACAATTTAGAATGTATGGTTATTGGGACTTCCCCGGTGATCCAGTGGCTAAAACTCCGAGGTCCCTATGCAGGGGGCCTGGGTTCCCTCCCTGGTCAGGGAACTAGGTCCCACCTGCTGCAGCTAAGAATTCGCATGCTCCAACTAAAAATAAAGATCTTGCCAGCCACGGCTAGAGATCCTGCGTGTTGCAACTAAGACCCGATGTAGCCAAATAATAAAATAAATAACTATTAAAAATTTAAAAAAATGTATTGTTACTGTCCATTGCCGTTTTTTTTATATATAATTAAAAAAATATATTTTGGCCACGTTTATTGGTCATTCATGTATTTATTTTCATCCATCTTTGTTCTTTGGCCTGTGTGGGCCTCCCATTGCCGTGGCCTCTCTCATTGCACAGCACTGGCTCTGGGCACATGTGCTCCAGAACACTGGCTCGTAATTGGACACACTGGTCCAGCTGCTCCGCAGCATGTGGGATCTTCCCGCGCCAGGGATCGAACTGGAGCCCCTTGCACTGCAAGGCGGACTCTTTACCCACTGGACCACCAGGGAAAGCCCTCCATTGCCTTTTATTATTGAAATCACTACTTGGTCATTATAGAACATTTGGAAAACAGAAAAGTAGAAGAAAATGATTTCTTACAGCCCTCCCTCCTTGCCCTCCCCACCCCCACCATGCGACACTCAACTCACTTGGAGGTGAACATTTCTTTTAGATGCATTACCTAGGCAAAAATGTTTTGTGTTGTGTTCCCCTACATTTGTTGTGCAGTTCTTTTGTCCTGCCTTCCCAATAGAATAAGAAAAAAAACAACTCCCCATGTTTCTTGTAAACGTGTTCAGTGGTTTTGTAATTGTTTAAGCCTACTCAGCCATGCCTCGGTGGTTGGGTCTTTGGGCTGTTCCCATCACGTCACTGAGGTGAACAGGGATGGACAAGATCGGGCCCATTGTCTCCTCCTGTTTCATGAGGGCACGCTCAGGCTCACGGACCCACCTCAGCCCCTCCCCCTCCATCTCCTCCCTTTGGGGCCTGTCCTGTTTGCCTATCGGTTTGTGTTTCTCAGTATCCGTGTGTAGCAACCTAGTTGAGAAATGGCTTCCTTTTTCAGGAAGACTCAAGTGCTTAAGTCTCAAAGAGGCTGCACAAGAGTGCAGAATCATGGCCCCCAGGCCCGGGGTGCAGGGGAGGGGTGGCTCAGCTTTTGGAGGGGCCCCCGCAGCCAGACCTGGCCAGACCACTCTCCTTGACTGTAAGCTCTGGGTTCCCGCTTTCCAGGCCCCCCCCCCCTCCGCCCAGGAGTTTATAGTGAGCACTGGGTCCCTTCGCAAGTGGGTCCCCAACTTGCATCCTGTGCGTCAGGTCTGCTTCGTGCATTCCCTAGGTGAGTCCATGGGGGCTGCTGGGATGGGCACAGCCCTGGAGTCCTCTTCGGGGCCCTGCTTCTCTTCCTCCAAGGGGCTGCAGTTACACAGGTGGCCTGGGCCAACCGTCCAAGCCCTGGATGTGGAGTAACACTGTCTGAGCTCACATCCTGCCCCTGACCGTTCCTTTCTCTCTGGGTCTTACTTACGTCCCCACGTGGGGATGGTAATAACATCTCGCTCCTCCAATGAAATGAGTTAGCATGTAGATACTTCTTTAAATAGTCCCTGATTTGCTAAAGAGAAAGAGAGACCTGGAGGCCCAGCCAGGCTTCTTGCTCACACAGCAAGTGGAACCCAGGCCTTCTGTTGTCCAGTAAGGGGGAAAGAGTCCTAGGCAGGAGCCTGGGAGCCTGGGGTTTGTCCTGGCACTGCCTTCTAACTTTCTGTGTGACTTTGACAAGTCACTGTCTCTCCCTGAACCTCCTTTTTTTTTTTTTTTGGTTGCGTATCCATCTTTTAAAAAGTTAATTAATTGATTAGGCTGCCTCTGAGTTGCAGCAGGTGTGATCTTTCATTGCAGAGCAGACTCTCTAGTTGTGGCATGGGCTCCATTTTCCCCAGCCGAAAGGATGCTCGGGCCCATTGTCTCCTCCTGTTTCATGAGGGCACGCTCAGGCTCACGGACCCACCTCAGCCCCTCCCTCCATCTCCTCCCTTTGGGGCCTGTCCTGTTTGCCTATCGGTTTGTGTTTCTCAGTATCCGTGTGTAGCAACCTAGTTGAGAAATGGCTTCCTTTTTCAGGAAGACTCAAGTGCTTAAGTCTCAAAGAGGCTGCACAAGAGTGCAGAATCATGGCCCCCAGGCCCGGGGTGCAGGGGAGGGGTGGCTCAGCTTTTGGAGGGGCCCCCGCAGCCAGACCTGGCCAGACCACTCTCCTTGACTGTAAGCTCTGGGTTCCCGCTTTCCAGGCCCCCCCCCCCTCCGCCCAGGAGTTTATAGTGAGCACTGGGTCCCTTCGCAAGTGGGTCCCCAACTTGCATCCTGTGCGTCAGGTCTGCTTCGTGCATTCCCTAGGTGAGTCCATGGGGGCTGCTGGGATGGGCACAGCCCTGGAGTCCTCTTCGGGGCCCTGCTTCTCTTCCTCCAAGGGGCTGCAGTTACACAGGTGGCCTGGGCCAACCGTCCAAGCCCTGGATGTGGAGTAACACTGTCTGAGCTCACATCCTGCCCCTGACCGTTCCTTTCTCTCTGGGTCTTACTTACGTCCCCACGTGGGGATGGTAATAACATCTCGCTCCTCCAATGAAATGAGTTAGCATGTAGATACTTCTTTAAATAGTCCCTGATTTGCTAAAGAGAAAGAGAGACCTGGAGGCCCAGCCAGGCTTCTTGCTCACACAGCAAGTGGAACCCAGGCCTTCTGTTGTCCAGTAAGGGGGAAAGAGTCCTAGGCAGGAGCCTGGGAGCCTGGGGTTTGTCCTGGCACTGCCTTCTAACTTTCTGTGTGACTTTGACAAGTCACTGTCTCTCCCTGAACCTCCTTTTTTTTTTTTTTGGTTGCGTATCCATCTTTTAAAAAGTTAATTAATTGATTAGGCTGCCTCTGAGTTGCAGCAGGTGTGATCTTTCATTGCAGAGCAGACTCTCTAGTTGTGGCATGGGCTCCATATTTGCACCGTGCAGGCTTGTTGCTCCACGGCCTGTGTGATCTTACTTGGTCAGGGATTGAATCCATGTCCCTTGCGTTGCAAGGTGGATTCTTAACCACTAGACCACCAGGGAAGTCCCCACATATGAGACCATCTTGACGGCTCTTTTTTTTAATTTATTTATTCGGTTGCACTAGGTCTTAGCTGTGGCATGGGGGATCTAGTTCCCTGACCAGGGATCTAACCTGGCCCCCTTGCATTGGGAACACAGTGTCATAAACCACTGTACCATCAGGAAGTCACCACATGTGAGATCCTCTTAAAGGCTCTTTTGTAGAACATTCTTGGGTTGTGTGGTTTTAAAAGATGTGAGAGGTCTCAACAAGGGTCCGGTCCTGCCAGTTGACCCTCCAGCTTGGTCCTTAGCAGGTGCTGGCTGCAAAGACTAGGGGGCGGAAGATCCCGAACCCTTTAGGATTTTCCCTAGGTTGTTTCCCAGGGTACAGATGCACTCTCCTCCACCTGGATGAGGAATTAGAAATCCTGGAAATGGGCCATGGAAGAATCTGCATCCTCAGAGCATGAGACATGTCCTGTCCTGCCCGGCAGCGTGGGCTGCCGATGCCTCTGCTCTGTCGGCCCCAGCGCACCCCAGGCCTCAGAGCTCACCACTTGCCCCTGAGTTCTGTGTGTGAACAAAATCAGGCCTTATGCAAGAGCCCCTGTGTATCTCTCTGCCTCGAGCGGTTACATCAGAAGACCAGATACACAGAGCTTCTGCCATCAGGGACCTGACAGTAGGCTCTTGGTCTATTCTTTCCATTGACAGGTAGGAGGGAATGGGAGGTGGCTGGCCAGGCCCCAGAGGAGGGTGCCAAGGAAGCCGGTGGAGGCTGGTGGGCTCTCTCGGCTCTGCTGGTTCCCCAGGCCTGCAGGCCAGGTGGAGGCCCAGCCAGGCTTCTTGCTCACACAGCAAGTGGAACCCAGGCCTTCTGTTGTCCAGTAAGGGGGAAAGAGTCCTAGGCAGGAGCCTGGGAGCCTGGGGTTTGTCCTGGCACTGCCTTCTAACTTTCTGTGTGACTTTGACAAGTCACTGTCTCTCCCTGAACCTCCTTTTTTTTTTTTTTTGGTTGCGTATCCATCTTTTAAAAAGTTAATTAATTGATTAGGCTGCCTCTGAGTTGCAGCAGGTGTGATCTTTCATTGCAGAGCAGACTCTCTAGTTGTGGCATGGGCTCCATATTTGCACCGTGCAGGCTTGTTGCTCCACGGCCTGTGTGATCTTACTTGGTCAGGGATTGAATCCATGTCCCTTGCGTTGCAAGGTGGATTCTTAACCACTAGACCACCAGGGAAGTCCCCACATATGAGACCATCTTGACGGCTCTTTTTTTTAATTTATTTATTCGGTTGCACTAGGTCTTAGCTGTGGCATGGGGGATCTAGTTCCCTGACCAGGGATCTAACCTGGCCCCCTTGCATTGGGAACACAGTGTCATAAACCACTGGACCACCAGGGAAGTCACCACATGTGAGATCCTCTTAAAGGCTCTTTTGTAGAACATTCTTGGGTTGTGTGGTTTTAAAAAGAAGTGAGAGGTCTCAACAAGGGTCCGGTCCTGCCAGTTGACCCTCCAGCTTGGTCCTTAGCAGGTGCTGGCTGCAAAGACTAGGGGGCGGAAGATCCCGAACCCTTTAGGATTTTCCCTAGGTTGTTTCCCAGGGTACAGATGCACTCTCCTCCACCTGGATGAGGAATTAGAAATCCTGGAAATGGGCCATGGAAGAATCTGCATCCTCAGAGCATGAGACATGTCCTGTCCTGCCCGGCAGCGTGGGCTGCCGATGCCTCTGCTCTGTCGGCCCCAGCGCACCCCAGGCCTCAGAGCTCACCACTTGCCCCTGAGTTCTGTGTGTGAACAAAATCAGGCCTTATGCAAGAGCCCCTGTGTATCTCTCTGCCTCGAGCGGTTACATCAGAAGACCAGATACACAGAGCTTCTGCCATCAGGGACCTGACAGTAGGCTCTTGGTCTATTCTTTCCATTGACAGGTAGGAGGGAATGGGAGGTGGCTGGCCAGGCCCCAGAGGAGGGTGCCAAGGAAGCCGGTGGAGGCTGGTGGGCTCTCTCTCGGGCTCTGCTGGTTCCCCAGGCCTGCAGGCCAGGTGGCAGAGCCTCACCTGGGTCTGTGTGCAGTGTGTTGTGATGTGTCTGCCGCTGTGGTGGGAAGGTCCTTGTCTGAACTGTGGGCTTGCGCTAGGGTGTTCTGTAAGGTCAGACTTGGCGTAGGGCATCAACCCACCCTGGGTTTAAATCGGCGGTGGCCTGACCAGCTTTGGGTTGGCTCTCTGGGTCTTGGTAGGAATGAGAATCCTCCAACCAGGATGCCCAGCCATGGCCTGGCTCACAGTAAGGCCTCAAACACCCCTTTCACTCATGGAGGGAACAGAGCCGGTAGCAAAACCTGGACTCAGCAATTAACGTACCTGGCTTCAAATCCTCCCTCTGCCAGTTCCTGTCTGTGTGACTTGGGACTGCTCCTCGTCCTCGGTTTGTGTTGTGTGCTCAGTCACTAAGTTGTGTCCGACTCTTTTTGACCTCATGGACTATAGCCCGCCAGGCTCCTCGGTCCATAGGATTTCCCAGGCAAGAGTACTGGAGTCTGTTGCCCTTTCCTCCTCTAAGGGATCTTCCTAACCCAGGGATCAAACCTGCATCTCCTGTGTCTCCTGCATTGGCAGGTGGATTCTTTACTATTTACCCCTCTGTCAGATGGATACAGTGTTAGGGCTTCTCTACTCTTTTTTTTTTCCTTTTAATTTTATTTATTTATTTTTGGCTGTGCTGAGTCTTTTTTTGCTCTGTGAGGGCTTTCTCTAGCTGTGGCGAGTGGAGGCTATTCTCAAGTTATGGTACTTGGGCTCTGGGACCTGTGGACTCAATATTGTGGTACAGTGGTGTAGTTGCTCCTAGGTATGTGCAATCTTCCCAGACCAGGGATCAAACCAGTGTCTCCTGTATTGGCAAGTGGATTCTTAACCACTAGACCACCAGAAAAGTCTGTCATTAGTTCAAAAAACTGTATTGAAGGATAGTTGATTTACAGTGTTGTGTTAATGTCTGCTGTATAGCAAAGTGATTCAGTTAGACACACACAGAGATACACATATTCTTTTTTATATTCTTTTCCATTATGATTTATCATAGGATATTGAATATAGTTCCCTGTGCTATACAGGAGGACTTTTTTGTTTATCCCATCTGTATCTCACCAGATTTTTGTGAGGATTAAGTGACTATGCACACACACACACACACACACACACAGCACTTCCCAGGTGGTGCTAGTGATAAAACACCTGCCTGTCAATGTAGGAGACGCAAGAGATATGGGTTCGATCTCTGGGCTGCAAAGATCCCCTGGAGTGGGAAGTGGCAACTCACTCCAGTATTCTTGGCTGGAAAGCTCCATGGACGGAGGGACCTGGTGGGCTGCAGTTCATAGTGTCGCAAAGAGTCAGACACGACTGAGCATGCGTGGTACTGATAACTAAGGCCTAGTGCTGAGTACTGTATAGCTCCCAGCCATGAAGATCGAGCTGTTATTCCCCACTTTACAGATAAAGGAACCAACGCATAGAATGGCTGAGTAGCTTGACTCAAGGCAGCTGGCCAGCAGTAGAGCTGGGATGTGAACCCAGGTCTGACCATCCCTCTCCCTGCCGCCTCTGGCCAGCATTCCTGGGATGGCTCAGCACTGACATTCTGCTGGCTTAGCCCTTTCTCAGTCTCCACCAATGATAGTGTTGGTGATGTCAGCCCAGTTACCGCTGAGGGACATGCACAGTGTTTCCAGACAGAGATCCTGTATCGTTGGGTCTTTGTGTTGAGGAGAGAGTGGTCCCAGAGTTGATGTCACCTTCACCCCCCTGCCGTTCTCTTCCTGGGTTCCAGCTCCAGTTTCTTTCTTGTGCCGCTTAAACCCTGTATGTCTTATCTTGCTCTGCCCGAATAGAATGGTCTCTTAAGAAGAAAGCTGGGAAGATTTTTTAACAGAGAAGGCAAATGGCCTTGGCAGATCCCTGTGAAACGAGGTATGGATGCCCTTGCCAAGCACCCCAACCTTCCTTCTCAGAGAGCGTCTGAGGGGTCCCAGCTGGGAGGCGCCAGTGGGACTTGGTGTTTCATGAGTGCTTGGTTTTAATCTGGTGACCACCAGAAAAGTCTGTCATTAGTTCAAAAACTGTATGAATAGTTGATTTACAGTGTTGTGTTAATGTCTGCTGTATAGCAAAGTGATTCAGTTAGACACACACAGAGATACACATATTCTTTTTTATATTCTTTTCCATTATGATTTATCATAGGATATTGAATATAGTTCCCTGTGCTATACAGGAGGACTTTTTTGTTTATCCCATCTGTATCTCACCAGATTTTTGTGAGGATTAAGTGACTATGCACACACACACACACACACAGCACTTCCCAGGTGGTGCTAGTGATAAAACACCTGCCTGTCAATGTAGGAGACGCAAGAGATATGGGTTCGATCTCTGGGCTGCAAAGATCCCCTGGAGTGGGAAGTGGCAACTCACTCCAGTATTCTTGGCTGGAAAACTCCATGGACGGAGGGACCTGGTGGGCTGCAGTTCATAGTGTCGCAAAGAGTCAGACACGACTGAGCATGCGTGGTACTGATAACTAAGGCCTAGTGCTGAGTACTGTATAGCTCCCAGCCATGAAGATCGAGCTGTTATTCCCCACTTTACAGATAAAGGAACTAACGCATAGAATGGCTGAGTAGCTTGACTCAAGGCAGCTGGCCAGCAGTAGAGCTGGGATGTGAACCCAGGTCTGACCATCCCTCTCCCTGCCGCCTCTGGCCAGCATTCCTGGGATGGCTCAGCACTGACATTCTGCTGGCTTAGCCCTTTCTCAGTCTCCACCAATGATAGTGTTGGTGATGTCAGCCCAGTTACCGCTGAGGGACATGCACAGTGTTTCCAGACAGAGATCCTGTATCGTTTGGTCTTTGTGTTGAGGAGAGAGTGGTCCCAGAGTTGATGTCACCTTCACCCCCCTGCCGTTCTCTTCCTGGGTTCCAGCTCCAGTTTCTTTCTTGTGCCGCTTAAACCCTGTATGTCTTATCTTGCTCTGCCCGAATAGAATGGTCTCTTAAGAAGAAAGCTGGGAAGATTTTTTAACAGAGAAGGCAAATGGCCTTGGCAGATCCCTGTGAAACGAGGTATGGATGCCCTTGCCAAGCACCCCAACCTTCCTTCTCAGAGAGGCGTCTGAGGGGTCCCAGCTGGGAGGGGCGCCAGTGGGACTTGGTGTTTCATGAGTGCTTGGTTTTAATCTGTTAACCTAAAACCATTTTGTCTGCTCTGGAGGGACTGAGGGAAGGGTAAGAACACTAATAATTGGACTCAGAAAACCTGGCTGTGGGGGCTCCCCTGCAGGTCCAGGGGTTTAGACTCTAAGCTTCCGTTGCAGGGAGCATAGGTTGGATTCCTGGTCAGGGAACTAAAATGCCACAGGTTGGCCAAACAAAACCAAACCCTGATTCCTACCAGTAGGTCCTTCTGTGGAATTGCGCGTGTGCGTACTTAGTTGTGTCTGACGTTTTGCAACCCTTTGGACTGTAGCCCACCCGTTGAAACCCCCTCCTCTGTCCATTAGGGTTTTCTAGGCAAGAGTCCTGGAGTGGGTTGCCATTTTCTGCTCCAAAACAATGAATTAGTGTGCCGTTAGTGTGCTGTATGTAATACAGGAGTGGGTAGCCTATCCCATCTCCAGGGGATCTCCCCGACCCAGGAAACTAACTGGACGCTCCTGCGTTGCAGGCAGATTCATTACCAGTTGAGCTGGATGGGATTAATGTCTAAAATAATAAGCAAGATTTTTGTTTTCTTTGGTTTTTTTTTTTTTTTAAAAAGCGTGAGTGTGGAATTGGTACCTCAATCCAGTAACCATCATGTGACCTGAGGCATGTCACTTTAGCTGTGAGCCTTGGTTTCTCATCTCTAAGCGGAGATGAGGACAACTGTCGAGGGTCTGTGGAGAGGGTAGGATGGGAGGATGCCTGTGAGCTGAGATGTGCGGGAGGCCTCTGCACAGGCACCTTGTGCTGCACGGTCATCTCGTCCATGTGCTTTAAGCTAGAATGGACAGTCATGTCCCTGGAGGGGCACCTGGGCTCACCTGGAACTCAAGCTGGCTTCAGTGTCGGAGGTGTTGTTTAGACCTTGATGGTCTCTTAAGAAGAAAGCTGGGAAGATTTTTTAACAGAGAAGGCAAATGGCCTTGGCAGATCCCTGTGAAACGAGGTATGGATGCCCTTGCCAAGCACCCCAACCTTCCTTCTCAGAGAGGCGTCTGAGGGGTCCCAGCTGGGAGGGGCGCCAGTGGGACTTGGTGTTTCATGAGTGCTTGGTTTTAATCTGTTAACCTAAAACCATTTTGTCTGCTCTGGAGGGACTGAGGGAAGGGTAAGAACACTAATAATTGGACTCAGAAAACCTGGCTGTGGGGGCTCCCCTGCAGGTCCAGGGGTTTAGACTCTAAGCTTCCGTTGCAGGGAGCATAGGTTGGATTCCTGGTCAGGGAACTAAAATGCCACAGGTTGGCCAAACAAAACCAAACCCTGATTCCTACCAGTAGGTCCTTCTGTGGAATTGCGTGTGCGCATTTTAGTTGTGTCTGACGTTTTGCAACCCTTTGGACTGTAGCCCACCCGTTGAAACCCCCTCCTCTGTCCATTAGGGTTTTCTAGGCAAGAGTCCTGGAGTGGGTTGCCATTTTCTGCTCCAAAACAATGAATTAGTGTGCCGTTAGTGTGCTGTATGTAATACAGGAGTGGGTGGCCGATCCCATGTCCAGGGGATCTCCCGGACCCAGGCAACTAGCTGGACGCTCCTGCGTTGCAGGCAGATTCATTACCAGTTGAGCTGGATGGGATTAATGTCTAAAATAATAAGCAAGATTTTTGTTTTCTTTGGTTTTTTTTTTTTTTTAAAAAGCGTGAGTGTGGAATTGGTACCTCAATCCAGTAACCATCATGTGACCTGAGGCATGTCACTTTAGCTGTGAGCCTTGGTTTCTCATCTCTAAGCGGAGATGAGGACAACTGTCGAGGGTCTGTGGAGAGGGTAGGATGGGAGGATGCCTGTGAGCTGAGATGTGCGGGAGGCCTCTGCACAGGCACCTTGTGCTGCACGGTCATCTCGTCCATGTGCTTTAAGCTAGAATGGACAGTCATGTCCCTGGAGGGGCACCTGGGCTCACCTGGAACTCAAGCTGGCTTCAGTGTCGGAGGTGTTGTTTAGACCTTGATGGTACAGAATGGATTGCAATCGGGAGGGTAAAGCTAACCCCGCTGGCTCCTACTCAGAATGGCTTGTTTCTACAGCCAGTTTTTGCCTTATTCCATGGGAGTCTGCGGATAGGTCAGCAGATCAGCAATCCACCCCTGCCATTCGGGCACTCCCCTCTTGAGGCCTCCTCCAGCACCCCCTGTCCCGGGCTCCCTGCCCGCCAACAGAGCCACATGGCCTTACCCGTGATTAAGGCCACAGAGAAGGGAGATGGGAATAGATATTTGCAGGTGCCTGCGGGCGCGCTGGCTGCTGGACACATCTTACTGTTTTATCTCCACAGTGATCTTTGGAGACTGATCTTTCCCTTCATTTACAACAGAGGAAGTAAAGGCTCAGGGGCATGGTCCATGGTCCGTAGTCCCTTAGCTGGTAGGACGTGGGGATGCTGCTTGAGCTTGAGTCTGACTCTAATCCCCGTGATCTTTCCATTGAAGACAGGAAGAGCTCACTCTTTCTCTTGCAGACCGCTCTCCTTGAAGGGCTTGCAGCTTCCTGCTCTGCGCGTGGACCAGAGGACGCTGGCTGGAGATGCTGCTCTTGGGCCTGGCTGCTCTGTCAGGTTCTGCGTCTCTCTCCAGCCTCTTCCCATCTGATCCCCATTGGGGCCTTTGGGAGGAGCTGAAGAGGAAGATGCTGGCGAATGACTTTTAACTCTTGGTGGGTGCAGGGCACCCCGCTGCCTGGGAAGTGGGGAAGGGGCAGACCTCAAGTGGGGATCCCTCTGGGCTGAGGTGCCTTGGCCAAGTTGGACCTTCGGACCTGAAGGCTTCTGCCCATTAGCCAGTCCCCTCTCCTACGAAGCACCAAGTTCCAATAAGTCAAACACGTGTTGACTCATTTGCTGGAGAAATTCAGCTTCCGGGCTTCCTGCATTCCTGGGTGCTGGTATGCCAGAAATTCCCCAGATAAGCAAGCAGGGAAGTCTTGTGTTAGAGTGAAAAATGCTAATAAAACATCTCTAGAATCTTCTTCTTCCTTTCCACCCACAGAGCCACCGACGAAATCACCTCTGGTTCTCATTTGCTGAATTGCCTTGGCTCCTTAGTTGACTTTCCTGTCTCTGGTTTCTCCACCCCCACTTCAGTCTGCCCCCCACAGGGTTTCCAGAATGATCATTCAAAAATGCAAAGTTGACCACGTTTCTTCCTTTGCATGTCCTCCCCATGCCTGCACAGTGGAGTACACATGCCTTTGTGTGGCCTTCCAGAACCTTCCAGGGCCTTCTGAGGTCTGCATGAGCTGGCCCTAACCCCTGGCTGACTTTGTTCTCCCATCTTCCCCAGCCAGTCTCTGCCTCCTTGCTGTGTAAATATATCCTACCTGCACAGTTCTTTATCCTTTCCTGTGATGGCCTCAGTTACTAGGCAGACAGTCGTGTTCCTAGAAAGAAAGACCAGCCTACCCAGTAGACGGCACAACCTCCTACCCATAGCTGCTTTCAGATCAGAGTTTGGAGTGTCTCACCTCTCCCCATCCCTCCTTTCTAGTAGCTTCCAGGGGACCAGGTCTTCAGGGTAGGTAAGGGGGTAGACTCATTGACAAAACCCCACCTTTGTTGTGAAGTGCGGCCTCTGTTTCCTGTATCTGGTCTCTGCTCGATACTTCACATCCAGGTCCCTTCTGGTGGGCAGTGTCAGGAGTTCTCAGAGGTGCCCGCTTGTCATCGAGGGGTTGAGCGCTAAGCCTTGCTCTGTGGTCTGGTAAACTTCAGACAGGCACGCGGAGTGTGTTTGAGTTGAGACATAGGGTGTGTCGATTAAGGGTCTGGACCCCTGTGGCTCCTGACGCCTCCCTCCATGGGTTGCTCCACAAACGCCCCGAACTTTGGGGCCATCAAAGATGCTCTGAGGATGGGCATATTGGCTCCCCTTTTCTGTCTCCCTCAGTCTGGTCAGCTCTGTGGACACATCTTTCCCTTATGTGAGTGCCTCAGGCTCGTGTCCCGGGCTGTTGATGGCTGTGTCGCGGGGCCTCTTGGGGCTGGGCGACTGGACCGACTTTCCCGAGGATTTGTTGAATGCATGGACAAGGCACGGAGGTTCTTCTTCCTTCCCTCGGGCCGTCCCATCAGGCCCAGGGCAGGTAGGGGATCAAACAGGTGTCCGACTTTCTCATGGTTTAGTCCAGTGTGTTTCCATAGCTCCTGAGGACTGCAGATTCTAAAAAACCCACGGGGGTGTTGTGGGCTGATAGGATTGAACTGACGCAGGAGCCAACCTGCAGTGAGAGCCCAGAGACAGTCCTTTCACTGGCTTTTTAAGGCACAGGTGGCTTTCTAAAGAGCATATTCACTTGGCCTTCCCTTGGCCTCTGAGGGAGGCACTGTCTTAGGATCTGTAGGTCAAGACACTCTCAGGACCTCTGTGGAGCGCCACGTGTCGCTGCGGGTCCTTGGCAGTCCACCCTGGCCCAGCGCAAGCTCCATCTTTCCCCAGAAACCTCTTGGGTGCTTCTGAGCCTCATTGGTCCCTCCTTTCCTGCCTACTCATACTCAACACCAAAGCAATTAGAATGGGCGATCCCTCCTACCCATAGCTGCTTTCAGATCAGAGTTTGGAGTGTCTCACCTCCCATCCCTCCTTTCTAGACTTCCAGGGGACCAGGTCTTCAGGGTAGGTAAGGGGGTAGACTCATTGACAAAACCCCACCTTTGTTGTGAAGTGCGGCCTCTGTTTCCTGTATCTGGTCTCTGCTCGATACTTCACATCCAGGTCCCTTCTGGTGGGCAGTGTCAGGAGTTCTCAGAGGTGCCCGCTTGTCATCGAGGGGTTGAGCGCTAAGCCTTGCTCTGTGGTCTGGTAAACTTCAGACAGGCACGCTGGAGTGTGTTTGATTTGAGACATAGGGTGTGTCGATTAGGGGTCTGGACCCCTGTGGCTCCTGACGCCTCCCTCCATGGGTTGCTCCACAAACGCCCGAACTTTGGGGCCATCAAAGATGCTCTGAGGATGGGCATATTGGCTCCCCTTTTCTGTCTCCCTCAGTCTGGTCAGCTCTGTGGACACATCTTTCCCTTATGTGAGTGCCTCAAGCTCGTGTCCCGGCTGTTGATGGCTGTGTCGGGGCCTCTTGGGGCCGGGCGACTGGACCGACTTTCCCGAGGATTTGTTGAATGCATGGACAAGGCACGGAGGTTCTTCTTCCTTCCCTCGGGCCGTCCCATCAGGCCCAGGGCAGGTAGGGGATGAAACAGGTGTCCGACTTTCTCATGGTTTAGTCCAGTGTGTTTCCATAGCTCCTGAGGACTGCAGATTCTAAAAAACCCACGGGGGTGTTGTGGGCTGATAGGATTGAACTGACGCAGGAGCCAACCTGCAGTGAGAGCCCAGAGACAGTCCTTTCACTGGCTTTTTAAGGCACAGGTGGCTTTCTAAAGAGCATATTCACTTGGCCTTCCCTTGGCCTCTGAGGGAGGCACTGTCTTAGGATCTGTAGGTCAAGACACTCTCAGGACCTCTGTGGAGCGCCACGTGTCGCTGCGGGTCCTTGGCAGTCCACCCTGGCCCAGCGCAAGCTCCATCTTTCCCCAGAAACCTCTTGGGTGCTTCTGAGCCTCATTGGTCCCTCCTTTCCTGCCTACTCATACTCAACACCAAAGCAATTAGAATGGGCGATGCTATCTCATGGGGAGGCTAATTGCACAGAGGCAATTAACAAAGTTATCTGTACCTCTGGGCAGGGCCTCCTGCACCCACAGCTGTACTGGCCCCTGGCACTCAAAGCCGTCAGTGAAACAGAAGACTGATCGATCCTATTTTGTCTCAACCTGGGTGTGAAGCTCCCGTCTGCAGCTGGTTGTCAGGCCCAGAGTCCGCGGCCCCAGGGGAGCTGAGGAAGTCGGGTAGGAGGCCCCGAGGTTTCCAGCTGTGGCCCCTCACCCCTGTCCTCCTTGGGAACGGCTCCACTTGTGGTCTGGGGCAGGCTTGTTTGTTTGTGTTTGAAGTTCCCTGACTCCAGTTTGACGTCAGGGCAGGACTGCTGGTGGGAGGCTTGGCGGGGAGATTGTAACAAATGCATGTGTCTGGCGGCTTCTCTGGGAGAGCAAGGGCACGTGGGACGGAGGGAGCAAAGGATGGCTGGTTGCAAAATGCCCGACTTGGGAATTGAGGTCACTTTCTCCTCTGCTCACCCCACTTTCCCTGGCACACTCGCTGGCTCGCTCTGCCCCTCGCATGCTCACGGCAGCCCCTGGTTCCCTCGAGAGCTCCATGAGATTCAGCAGTGCCAGGGCAGGGCTGAGGCACTCTCGGAGCTGAGCACCTGGCTTCGCCCATGCTGGGAGCTGTCAGCCGCGTCATGACCTCCAGATCCCTCCTGACTATCTCAGAAATCGTTTTGCAACATGTTGGTCACGGCAGCCAGACCAGACTGCTTAGCTGGCGGGGTTGGCTGGAGGTCCCTAGAAGCGCATGCCAGCTTTGGGGAGGAGGTGGGAGAAGTAAGGGGATCCGTCTGAAGCCTGGGCAGAGCTGGCCGGTGCCAGGGAAGGAGCACCAGCTTCAGGGAGCGTCCAGGAAAAGCTGGAGTAAGTCCCGAGAGCGTTGGTGACTTCCTGAAGTTTGGGATGGGCTAGATGGGGATCTGGCACTAGCAAAGACGGCCATGTGGACATCCTTTTAATAATATACAGTGCAGCCTGCCTGGGAGGAGTGAGTCAGGGTCCCCTAGGTGTGGGTGAGTTGGAGGCTGGTCTATGAACTGTGCCTGCTGGTTGGAAGGCTGAGTGAGCCAAGGGGAAAGAGTAGAGTGTGTTAGAGGGGCATCCAGCTGCCTCACCTCATTCTGCAAAACATACTGGGATCTCCTTGAAAGGGGCAGCCCCCTGGCATTGGGCAGAGTAGTAGCTAGTTTTAACAAATTCAAAACTGGTTTGAATTCAGAGCAGGGATCAAATGCAGTCCAGAGGGTAGATTCTTGCAAAACAGAATCAGGCGGTGGCCTGTGGTGGCTGGACATGTGTGGAGAGTGTAGGGCTATGACTTATTCAGAGGACTCACTGCCTGGGATGGTCTGGACGTGACTGGATCTGGGACTTGGGACCACGAGAGAGGCAGACCCTGCTTGTGGCCATCCTGATCATACCGGTCAGGACAGATGAGCAGAGGGTGGGCAGGCGTCCTCATTTGGGGAAATGGTGCAGAATGTAGAAACAGGGCGTTGGGTTGAGATCTGAGTCCCTTTGTGATTTGAGAAAGCTACAGAGCTCTCCAGAGCCTCAGTTTTTTCCCCTGTAAGATGCTAGTAAGAAGATGCACCTTGAAGTTTCATGGGTTTATTAGCAGGTGTTCAGTGAGGGACCCTGAGCATTTGTCGCTGTGCTGAGGCTGGGCTCAGATTGCGTGCTGCCGGTGGGCTGGCTGGGCGGCAGGTGACTCCAGTGAGTGAGCCAGGCCGGCGGCCCAGCACCCACGTCTCCACACGGCTCTTCTTGTCTCCCATCGAGTCTGCATGGAGTGTGACTTCTTTGTTTACACAGAGCTATTTTCTGGGGAAATGATATGCTCAGGGGCTTTGGGGTTGTGTGAAGGTTGGGACACCTTGCTTACCTCCTGGAATTTTCATTGGGAATCCAGGGAGAGAAGGGGATAATGTGCTAATAGACGAGAGACTTCCCAGGCGGTCCAGTGGTTAAGACTCTGAGCTGCCAGTGCAGAGGATGTGGGTTCAATCCTGTGTCAGGGAACTAGGATTCTACAAACTGCACATGCGGCCGAAAAATAGATATGATTATTACTGCTCCTGGAGTTGCTGGTGGAATGTGAAGGGGATTTGCACAATTGAGGGAGCCGACTCTTGGCCGTGGGAGCCTGGTGTCTATTTCCACCTGTTTCTGGGATTCATTACCCATTTAGAGTTCACCATCTGTCACCTCTGTCCTCACAGACTGACCCACCTGCCTGCTTGAGATGGCATGTCCTGGGACTCTGAGAGGGCCTGGCATTCTGCTGAATGTTTTACATCTGGATTTTTTCATGCAAATCATCACAATAGCCCTGTGGGGGAAATCCACCCCATTTTCAGGTGGGGAAACTGAGGCTGACAGGTTAACTCTGTGTTCACCTGCTGAAGGAGGGTGGTGGTGAGGGGCTTGGAGGCCAGGTCTGTATATCCTGAGAGCTGAAGTTCTTCTTCAGAGCTACACTGTATTTTGGATGTGCTTGGTGTAACCAGTGGTAAACTACGGGGGCTTGTATTTTTGTTGGTGGTGTTGTTCCAGGCACTTTAATATCTAATTATTTTGACCCCAGCTCTGGTACCCTTTTATGGTGAGAAAGCTACAGAGCTCTCCAGAGCCTCAGTTTTTTCCCCTGTAAGATGCTAGTAAGAAGATGCACCTTGAAGTTTCATGGGTTTATTAGCAGGTGTTCAGTGAGGGACCCTGAGCATTTGTCGCTGTGCTGAGGCTGGGCTCAGATTGCGTGCTGCCGGTGGGCTGGCTGGGCGGCAGGTGACTCCAGTGAGTGAGCCAGGCCGGCGGCCCAGCACCCACGTCTCCACACGGCTCTTCTTGTCTCCCATCGAGTCTGCATGGAGTGTGACTTCTTTGTTTACACAGAGCTATTTTCTGGGGAAATGATATGCTCAGGGGCTTTGGGGTTGTGTGAAGGTTGGGACACCTTGCTTACCTCCTGGAATTTTCATTGGGAATCCAGGGAGAGAAGGGGATAATGTGCTAATAGACGAGAGACTTCCCAGGCGGTCCAGTGGTTAAGACTCTGAGCTGCCAGTGCAGAGGATGTGGGTTCAATCCTGTGTCAGGGAACTAGGATTCTACAAACTGCACATGCGGCCGAAAAATAGATATGATTATTACTGCTCCTGGAGTTGCTGGTGGAATGTGAAGGGGATTTGCACAATTGAGGGAGCCGACTCTTGGCCGTGGGAGCCTGGTGTCTATTTCCACCTGTTTCTGGGATTCATTACCCATTTAGAGTTCACCATCTGTCACCTCTGTCCTCACAGACTGACCCACCTGCCTGCTTGAGATGGCATGTCCTGGGACTCTGAGAGGGCCTGGCATTCTGCTGAATGTTTTACATCTGGATTTTTCATGCAAATCATCACAATAGCCCTGTGGGGGAAATCCACCCCATTTTCAGGTGGGGAAACTGAGGCTGACAGGTTAACTCTGTGTTCACCTGCTGAAGGAGGGTGGTGGTGAGGGGCTTGGAGGCCAGGTCTGTATATCCTGAGAGCTGAAGTTCTTCTTCAGAGCTACACTGTATTTTGGATGTGCTTGGTGTAACCAGTGGTAAACTACGGGGGCTTGTATTTTTGTTGGTGGTGTTGTTCCAGGCACTTTAATATCTAATTATTTTGACCCCAGCCTCTATAAGATGATACCCTTTTATGGTGAGATTGAAGCGGAGCTAAGGGAGATTTCCCCAAGAGTTTTACTCTTAAATGTCAGAGCTAGGACAAGAGCCGAGATCTTTCAGCCTCAGACTTTTAGTAAGCACCTGGGCTTCCCCAGTGGCACTAGTGGTAAAGAACCTGCCTGCCAATGTAGGAGATGTGGGTTTGGTCCTTGGGTTGGAAAGATCCCCTGGAGGAGGGCATGGCAACCCACTCTAGTATTCTTGCCTGGAGAATCCCATTGGCAGAGGAGCCTGGTGGGCTACAGTCCATGGCGTCGAAATGAGTCGGACACCACTGAAATGACTTACATGCACACAATCTCTGCACTGCGTCTGGGTGATACCCGGCTGTTTGTGGGCTGACATGATGCTCTCCTGCTCTTTCTGTGAGTCTGACTGAGCATCAGGGCAGGGGCGGGACGCTTGCTCAGGAAGCAAAAGCATAGCCGAGGTGGATGAAGACTTTCATTCCAGCCTCAGGTCTTCCCCTGCAGCCAGAGTGCTGTTGACTCTCCCCTCTGGCTGCTGGTCCCGTTGTGAAACCCCAGGTGTTCTTCTGTTCTGGAGAATTTCTGGTGGAAGCCCCTAAGGCTGGACTGGCAGGACCACGGTGGTTCGTCTGGGAGAGTAGCCCCTGGGTGGTCCTGCAACTGAGATCAACGTTCCAAAACAGTAAGAGCAGTCTTGTTTCACTCGGGTTGGGGCTGCGAAACCCTGGGCACCACCTTCAGCAGAGCCCCACACTGCAGGTGTCGTTTTTTTCTTTCTGAGCTCCAGGACACCAACCTCCCTTGACCATGACTCATTCTCTTTCCTGGTCTTTGCTAGCCAGGGCTGTGGGGTGTCCACTAGGTACGGTGAGGAATTCTTTTAGGTTCTGCACGATCCTTTGAACCACTCTGGGCTGCCTAGCAGAGATCTCTGAAAAAAGTGAAAGTGTTAGTCTCTCAGTCGTGTCCAGCTCTTTGCGACCCCATCACCTGTAGCCCGCCAGGCTCCTCTGTCCATGGAATTTTCCAGGCAAAAATACTGGAGTGGGCAGCCATTCCCTTCTCCAGGGAATCTTCCTGACCCCGGAAGATCCAGTCTCTGGCATTGCAGGCAGGTTCTTTACTGTCTGAGCCACCAGGGAAGCCCAGCGGGGATCTCTAACAGCCTTTTTAAAAAGGAGACCACTCACTCCACTTTGGGGGAGCTCACTCTGATATTTGAGATTCTCCTGAGCCATCACTTGCCCAACTGACATTTGCTTTCCACTCTGATTTTAATAAACATGGGTGCCTGTGGAGGCTACAAAACGTGTGTTCATCTGTTCATTCATTCAACAAAGTATTTATGATAGCAGACCACATACCAGGTGCTGAGCTGGCTCCTGGGGACCTAGTGGTGGTCAGGTGATCAAGAACACAGACGAGGCACCTGGGGTCAGGAAGTTTCCCGTCTAAAGAAGGAAGCAGACACCTAAAGTAGTAGATGCGTGATCTGATGTAGAAAGGCTGAGGCTGTGATCTGATGTAGGAGAAGGGCTGGGACTGTGAGGAGCAGGGCTGAAGGGCTTGGGGATGGATATCTAAGCTGAGTTGTGGAGGCGGAGGGGCCACTGGGAAGAGCCTTCCTGGCAAAGGGACAAGGGCTGAGGGCCATGAGGTTGGGAAGAGCTGGCCTCATTGGTGGGGCTGAACGAGAGAAAGCCCCAGATCCTGGCTCATTACTAAGACCAGATTGGCTGATCCTTTTTTTTTTTTTTTCAATCTTTTTTTTGGGGGGAGGGAGGGGGGCGGGCGGGCCACTTCTATTGGTCCTTCATTTATCTGTTTTCATCCATCTTTGTTCTTTAGCCCGTGTGGGCCTTCCATTGCAGTGGCCTCTGTTGTCTCAGAGCACTGGCTCTGGGCGCATTCACTCCAGAGCTCCGGCTCATTAATTGGACACATCCATCCAGCCACTCCGCAGCATGTGGGATCTTCCCAGGCCAGGGATCGAACCGGCGCCCCTTGCACTGCAAGGCGGTGTCCTTATCCACTGGACCACCAGGGAAGCCCAGATTGGCTGATCTTGATGTTGTCCTGCGGTGGCCAGAATCTTAGCAGAACGGATGGGGTATTCATTGGCTCCGAGGGGCGTGTCCCTCTGCATCGGCAGGCGGATTCTTTACCACTGAGCCACTTGAGAAGCTCATTGGGCGTGTCCCTCTGAACACTCAGGCTGGCGACAGACAGCCCTCTTTGCTGCTGATGTCAGTGTCGGCTGCTTGACCTCTTTGACTCACGCGGAAAAGAATGGTTTTGACTTTGCACAGTCGATTTATCTCCCGGTCTTTGGTCAGCAATTTGACGCTGTGGTTTGAGAGCAGTTTGGAGTGGAGGGCAGGCTGTGAGAAACCTGTTAACAGGAGAATGAGGGCCCTGTATTTTTTTCCCTCCTTCCTTCCTCAGGCACCTTTGAGCACACGTCACGGTCCCAGTGCAGTAATAGGTTTGTGGGGACAGCCCAGTGAAGTGGGCACAGTCCCTGCCCCGGTGTATAATAATGGGGGACTAACCTAGTTTGGTCTTTGGCGGTGAAGGGACAGTTTCCGTACTCTAGTTCAGGCCTCTCAACCGACTGAGCTGGCCTCATCCTTGCTGTCGTACAGGTGAAAGAACCAAGACTCAGAAAAATGAGCGAACTTCCACGAGTTCACACAGTTAAATGGCAGAAACTAGATCTGAGTCAGATTCTTTTTTTCTTTTTTTTTAAGTTATGAAAGCATGATAATACATTTACAGGAGACCTGCAAAAACAGAACAAAGTTACTTTAGTTCTACTGTGTGCGTGCGTGCTCAGTTGCTTCAGTTATGTCTGACGCTGTGTGAGCCCCTGGACTGTCGCCCACCAGGCTCCTCTGTCCATGGGATTCTCCAGGCAAGAATACCCAGGGAGTGGGTTGCCATGTCCTTCTCCAGGGGATCTTCCCCACCCAGGGACTGAACCTGCCTCTCCTGCTTTGCAGGCAGCTTCTTTCCCCACTGAGCCACCTGGGAAGCCCTAGTTCTACTGTATGTTACAATTTTTTTTTAAGTGGCTCAATCAAGATTTTCAGTTGGGCTTTCAATAGTGAATTCTAATTCTGTTCATCTCTGAAGTTTGCGCTGTGTTTCCTGCCCTGGGAGCTCCCATCTGTAGGGGGAGACCTGGTTAGAAGCTTGAATATGAGAACCCCTGTGGTAGGGGCTCCCAGAGAGATGTGGGCAGTGCCCTGGGAAGGCGAGATGGAGGATTCTAATTAGTCCAGGGGGTCTTGACCACGCCAGGGGCACTGGGGCTAGAAGAGAGAAGGATGTCAAGCCAACACAGACAGTTTGAGCAGAGGCCTGGGCGTAGGGACATACTTTCAACAATGTCTGTTGCACAGCTGTTGTTTCCAGAAATCTATTAATATTTGAGGAGCAGGTGAGTGCTCGCCTGGAGCACTGGGTCTTTGCTGCTGATGTCAGTGTCGGCTGCTTGACCTCTTTGACTCACGCGGAAAAGAATGGTTTTGACTTTGCACAGTCGATTTATCTCCCGGTCTTTGGTCAGCAATTTGACGCTGTGGTTTGAGAGCAGTTTGGAGTGGAGGGCAGGCTGTGAGAAACCTGTTAACAGGAGAATGAGGGCCCTGTATTTTTTTCCCTCCTTCCTTCCTCAGGCACCTTTGAGCACACGTCACGGTCCCAGTGCAGTAATAGGTTTGTGGGGACAGCCCAGTGAAGTGGGCACAGTCCCTGCCCCGGTGTATAATAATGGGGGACTAACCTAGTTTGGTCTTTGGCGGTGAAGGGACAGTTTCCGTACTCTAGTTCAGGCCTCTCAACCGACTGAGCTGGCCTCATCCTTGCTGTCGTACAGGTGAAAGAACCAAGACTCAGAAAAATGAGCGAACTTCCACGAGTTCACACAGTTAAATGGCAGAAACTAGATCTGAGTCAGATTCTTTTTTTCTTTTTTTTTAAGTTATGAAAGCATGATAATACATTTACAGGAGACCTGCAAAAACAGAACAAAGTTACTTTAGTTCTACTGTGTGCGTGCGTGCTCAGTTGCTTCAGTTATGTCTGACGCTGTGTGAGCCCCTGGACTGTCGCCCACCAGGCTCCTCTGTCCATGGGATTCTCCAGGCAAGAATACCCAGGGAGTGGGTTGCCATGTCCTTCTCCAGGGGATCTTCCCCACCCAGGGACTGAACCTGCCTCTCCTGCTTTGCAGGCAGCTTCTTTCCCCACTGAGCCACCTGGGAAGCCCTAGTTCTACTGTATGTTACAATTTTTTTTTAAGTGGCTCAATCAAGATTTTCAGTTGGGCTTTCAATAGTGAATTCTAATTCTGTTCATCTCTGAAGTTTGCGCTGTGTTTCCTGCCCTGGGAGCTCCCATCTGTAGGGGGAGACCTGGTTAGAAGCTTGAATATGAGAACCCCTGTGGTAGGGGCTCCCAGAGAGATGTGGGCAGTGCCCTGGGAAGGCGAGATGGAGGATTCTAATTAGTCCAGGGGGTCTTGACCACGCCAGGGGCACTGGGGCTAGAAGAGAGAAGGATGTCAAGCCAACACAGACAGTTTGAGCAGAGGCCTGGGCGTAGGGACATACTTTCAACAATGTCTGTTGCACAGCTGTTGTTTCCAGAAATCTATTAATATTTGAGGAGCAGGTGAGTGCTCGCCTGGAGCACTGGGTGGGCCAGGGGTAGGGTGGAGTGGAGACGAGCCTGGTAAAGAAAGTTGAGGCCCTGAACTTGGAATAGCCTCTGGTCACACTTGGAGAAGGGCTCCCCAGATGGGACTAATGGTAAAGAACCCACCTGCCCATGCAGGAGATGTAAAGAGATGTGGGTTTGATCCTGGGTCGGGAAGGGTCCCCTGGAGGAGGGCATGGCAACCCACTCCAGTATTCTTCCCTGGAGAATCCCATGACAGAGGAGTCTGGTGGGCTACAGTCTATAGGATCACAAAGATATTTATAAATTAAAGAAAAAGGAGTAAACAACAGCAAAAACCCTCCAGGGGGCAGCAGGTCCTGGGAAGTAGCTCCCAATGGCAGGATTCCTTCATACAAGACTTTGAAGGTGGTGCTTGTTTTCAGGGGCAACTCTCACAGGGTCCCTGGGTCGCTGAGACTCAGTGGAGCCTGGCCCTCTCTCGGTTGTCACTCATTTCCCTCTGTTGGAGTCCCCTCCGGCTTCTTAATCGCTCCTGGCTGCACCTGCCCTGCAGGTCTTGCCCCTCTGCATTCCTCAGTGCAGTGTGGGGCGGTCAGGGCCCAGCGTTTGTCAAACAGAGTACTGGTCTGCTCTTATTTACTCTTATATTATTTGAAGCTTTAGCCTTTTGAGAATCTTCTGAAACCCATGGGCAGACTGCACCTGGAAACCACACAGATTCACGTGTCTGAAATTTGCATACGTGTCCAGGAGCAGGCCTTGAAAGCCTCCTGGTGGACCCCAGTCAAGGACCTTGGCCAACAGAGCTGCAGCCCACCAGTCTGGCCAGCCCTCAGGGTGGGCGTGCTGTGTGCTGCGCACATAGGCTGAGTGCTTACTTTCTTCTCAACTTCTCTGAGAGGGAGTTCTTTTATTACCCCATTTTCTGGAGGAGGAAAGTGAGACTTTCCTGGGGGCGGGGTGTCATGCAGCTTGTCCAGGGTCACAGTGCTCGGGTGTGCCTGAGCCCTCGGGTCCCGGCCCAGGTTATCTGATTCTTGACTGGAAGCCTCCTAATGGGAAAGTGACTCATCCTCCTCAAGCCCCCGAGTCTTCCACATCTTCCATCACCGACTCTCCCCACCCTTCCTCTTCCCCAAAACAAGTAGGCCTTCTTCCCTGTGCCCTATTCTCCGTCTGCCCAGTCTTGCCCATTACCCTCTAAAGAGTGCGGTCCTTGGCTGGGGGTGGGGCGGGACGGGTCAGCCAGCCCTGGGTGGCGCAGAGGGTGATGGGTGGTTCTCTAGGTTTCCCTGCTGGCTCTCCCAAACCCTCCTCCGCTCCTCCAGCCTCCCCGGTTTCCTGCTTCAGCCCGTTTGAATGGCAGCAGAGAGGGCACCTGGCAGGCCCCGTCCTTCTCTCATGGCTCGTGTTTGCTGGAACTCTCCATATCACGCGCGGGGCTGTCAAGTCCACGTGCCGCATGTGAACCCCCGTTTCTCTCCCGGGCTCCCGCAGGCAAAGCTGGTCCGGTACATCTGCAAGCAGCGGCAGTGCAAGCTGAGCGTGGCTCCCGGTGAGAGGCCCCCGGAGCTCAACAGCTACCCTCGCTTCAGCGACTGGCTCTACACCTGCAACGTGAGGCCGGAGGTGGTGCAGGTACGCGGGCCGGGCTCTGGGGACGGGGGTCTGCAGGTGGGACGTGGGCCTGGTGTCAGGCAAAGGGACCGCACACCAGCTTGAGGACCAGCTCCACGGAGGGGCGGGAGCGGGCTGTGGTGGGGGGGATGGCAGCGACAGGAGAGACCCAGAGGACACGTGGCTCTAGCATGTGTCCTGGGTGCCATCGCTTTGTGAGCCAGCCAGCCTGACCCCACTCCTCAGGGGCTCACCCTGAGGACAGCAACCAGCCTTTCTGGAGGCATTGGCTGTGCGACAGACACTGTTGAACAGTCTGTATAGATAATCTCACGGCATTCTGACAAGAGCCTGTGAAGCGTTGCTATTATTATTGTCATTTTATACTTGAGAGAGTTGGGCTTCCCTGGTGGCTGGTTGCTGAAGAATCCACCTGCAGCGTGGGAGACCGGGGTTCAATCCCTAAGTTGGTCGGGAAGATCCCCTGGAGAAGAAAATGGCAGCCCACACCTGTATTCTTTTTGTTGTTGTTGTTGGGGGTTGTGGAGGGAGCAGGGCAGGCGGGCCACTTCTGTTGGTCATTCATTTATCTATTTTCATCCATCTTTGTTCTTTGGCCCGTGTGGGCCTCCCATCGCAGTGGCCTCTGTTGTCGCAGAGCACTGGCTCTGGGCGCATGCGCTCCAGAGCTCCGGCCCGGTAGTTGGACACATCGGTCTAGCTGCTCCGTGACACGAGGGATCTTCCCAGACCAGAGATCGAACTGGTGCCCCTTGCACTGCAAGGCAGTGTCTTTACCCACTGGACCACCAGGAAAGCCCCCCACAGCCGTATTCTTGCCTGGGAAATCCCATGGACACAGGAGCACGGCAGGTTACCGTCCATGGGGTCACAACAGAGTTGGACACGACTGAGAGACTAAACCACCACCAACACTGTAGAATCCTACAGCTGGTAAAGGATAGATTTGGAATTTGGAAGCAAGAGTCTGAGCCTAGTTTTCTCCTGTAACTGCAGTGATATACTGTTTTCCTTTGTTTGTTATCTTTTCCCATCCATCTAACCTACCCGCCAACTTACTCACTAACAAGTCAACCAGTATGTATGGAGAGGGTCAGGGGTCAGGGACAGCTGTCCTGGGGCGTCAATAAATCAATGCTTGGCAGGTGTGGTTCACCCAACCAGGTCTTTTAAATCCCTCATTTCTCTTCTAAAAAAGATGGACTCTTGCTACTGTCATAAAAGTGACATGAATTCATTTTAGATAGACACTTTGGAAGACAGAAAAAGGGAGGAGGAAAAATCGCACATATTCCCACCAGAGAAAAATCTGTGATTATTAAGATTTTGATATTTCTTTCTAGTCTTTGTTCTTAACCCTAATACTTAAGTCTTTAAAAAATTCTCTTAAACCCAAAAGGAGTTGAAACATTCTGACAGAGAAGCAAACTGTTGAAGCGTTGCTATTATTATTGTCATTTTATACTTGAGAGAGTTGGGCTTCCCTGGTGGCTGGTTGCTGAAGAATCCACCTGCAGCGTGGGAGACCGGGGTTCAATCCCTAAGTTGGTCGGGAAGATCCCCTGGAGAAGAAAATGGCAGCCCACACCTGTATTCTTTTTGTTGTTGTTGTTGGGGGTTGTGGAGGGAGCAGGGCAGGCGGGCCACTTCTGTTGGTCATTCATTTATCTATTTTCATCCATCTTTGTTCTTTGGCCCGTGTGGGCCTCCCATCGCAGTGGCCTCTGTTGTCGCAGAGCACTGGCTCTGGGCGCATGCGCTCCAGAGCTCCGGCCCGGTAGTTGGACACATCGGTCTAGCTGCTCCGTGACACGAGGGATCTTCCCAGACCAGAGATCGAACTGGTGCCCTTGCACTGCAAGGCAGTGTCTTTACCCACTGGACCACCAGGAAAGCCCCCCACAGCCGTATTCTTGCCTGGGAAATCCCATGGACACAGGAGCACGGCAGGTTACCGTCCATGGGGTCACAACAGAGTTGGACACGACTGAGAGACTAAACCACCACCAACACTGTAGAATCCTACAGCTGGTAAAGGATAGATTTGGAATTTGGAAGCAAGAGTCTGAGCCTAGTTTTCTCCTGTAACTGCAGTGATATACTGTTTTCCTTTGTTTGTTATCTTTTCCCATCCATCTAACCTACCCGCCAACTTACTCACTAACAAGTCAACCAGTATGTATGGAGAGGGTCAGGGGTCAGGGACAGCTGTCCTGGGGCGTCAATAAATCAATGCTTGGCAGGTGTGGTTCACCCAACCAGGTCTTTTAAATCCCTCATTTCTCTTCTAAAAAAGATGGACTCTTGCTACTGTCATAAAAGTGACATGAATTCATTTTAGATAGACACTTTGGAAGACAGAAAAAGGGAGGAGGAAAAATCGCACATATATTCCCACCAGAGAAAAATCTGTGATTATTAAGATTTTGATATTTCTTTCTAGTCTTTGTTCTTAACCCTAATACTTAAGTCTTTAAAAAAAATTCTCTAATGGGTTAAACCTTTGCTGTCTAGTAAGGAAGCTAATATTATATATTTGGAACGTGCTGAATCCACATTGGTATATGTTATGATTTCAAAGACATAAAGTCAAAGATGTGCTGAATTCTGAAGACTTGATATAGAAAAAATAAAATATCAATAACTTTTCATATTTAATTTGTTGAGATGACACTCTTGGTTATGTGAAGCTAAATAAAATGATTAAAATTAATTTCATATATAGTTACTTTTTTTTTTTTTGGCCACTTCTATTGGTCTTTCATTTACCTATTTTCATCCATCTTTGTCCTTTGACCTGTGTGGGCCTTCCATCACAGCGGCCTCTCTCGCTGCAGAGCACCGGCTCTGGGCACGTGCACTCCAGAGCTCTGGCTCGGTGATTGGACACATCGGTCCAGCCACTTCAGCGCACGGATCTTCCCAGGCCAGGGATCAAACCGGCCCCCCTTGCACTGCAAGGTGGTGTCCTTACCCACTGGACCACCAGAGAAGCCCCTATAGTTACTTTTTTAAATGTGTCTACTCGAAAATTGAAATTGAAAGTATGTGGCTTCCGTGATATTTCTCTAGGGCAACGCTGGTTTAAACCATCCTGAATAAACTGAATAAGCAATTTTATATTTTGCTCTTATCATTTCATGTGCTAACCAACATGTTTTCCCCATATTTTCAGTTAGTAACCCCTCCCTTTTTTAAGTAGTTATGTGACATTTGAGTGTATGTGCTGTGGTTTACCAGGCAGAGGTTAATTCAGTAGTTGACTATTATGTATAACCTGTTTGATTCAGTGCTGAGTTTCATCTTAACTACAACTTACTCACTAAAGAACCAGTAGTAGGAGAGGTCAGGGTCAGGGACAGCTGTCCTGGGGCCAATAAATCAATGCTTGGCAGGTGTGGTTCACCCAACCAGGTCTTTTAAATCCCTCATTTCTCTTCTAAAAAAGATGGACTCTTGCTACTGTCATAAAAGTGACATGAATTCATTTTAGATAGACACTTTGGAAGACAGAAAAAGGGAGGAGGAAAAATCGCACATATATTCCCACCAGAGAAAAATCTGTGATTATTAAGATTTTGATATTTCTTTCTAGTCTTTGTTCTTAACCCTAATACTTAAGTCTTTAAAAAAAATTCTCTAATGGGTTAAACCTTTGCTGTCTAGTAAGGAAGCTAATATTATATATTTGGAACGTGCTGAATCCACATTGGTATATGTTATGATTTCAAAGACATAAAGTCAAAGATGTGCTGAATTCTGAAGACTTGATATAGAAAAAATAAAATATCAATAACTTTTCATATTTAATTTGTTGAGATGACACTCTTGGTTATGTGAAGCTAAATAAAATGATTAAAATTAATTTCATATATAGTTACTTTTTTTTTTTTTTGGCCACTTCTATTGGTCTTTCATTTACCTATTTTCATCCATCTTTGTCCTTTGACCTGTGTGGGCCTTCCATCACAGCGGCCTCTCTCGCTGCAGAGCACCGGCTCTGGGCACGTGCACTCCAGAGCTCTGGCTCGGTGATTGGACACATCGGTCCAGCCACTTCAGCGCACGTGGGATCTTCCCAGGCCAGGGATCAAACCGGCCCCCCTTGCACTGCAAGGTGGTGTCCTTACCCACTGGACCACCAGAGAAGCCCCTATAGTTACTTTTTTAAATGTGTCTACTCGAAAATTAAAATTGAAAGTATGTGGCTTCCGTGATATTTCTCTAGGGCAACGCTGGTTTAAACCATCCTGAATAAACTGAATAAGCAATTTTATATTTTGCTCTTATCATTTCATGTGCTAACCAACATGTTTTCCCCATATTTTCAGTTAGTAACCCCTCCCTTTTTTAAGTAGTTATGTGACATTTGAGTGTATGTGCTGTGGTTTACCAGGCAGAGGTTAATTCCAGTAGTTGACTATTATGTATAACATGGTAGTTAATATTAATTTTATTTATGAAGCTACTTGTATATGTAAGAATTTTCCCTAGGAGAGATTCCTTAAACAGGAGGTGCCGTGAGCTTAAAAAGTTCCTGTCGTTGGGGAAGGGGCTGAGAAAAGGTGGGAGTGAATGGGGGGAACTCACAGGGGTGCTCATAGCACCTTGCACACTCCTGGCCCGGGCCTGGGCCCCAGTGGCCCTCCTATTTGTGGTGCGCAGCAGCTTTTAAGGAGCTGGCAGAGAAGAGTTGCTCATGAGAAGTTTGAAGGAAACTGCTGTGTGAGATGGAGGTGCCTTGGGTGTATTATTAACAGTCACATGCACACATGCACCTAATATGTATGTTAGTTGCTCAGTCATGTCCAACTCTTTGTGACCCCATAAAATGTAGCCCGCCAGGCTCCTCAGTCCATGGAATTCTCCACCAAGAATACTGGAGTGGGTAGCCATTCCTTCCTCCGGGGGATCTTCCTGACCCAGGGATCGAACCCAGGTCTCCCTCATTGCAGGTGGATTCTTCACTGTCTGAGCCACCAGGGTGTGTAGAGTGAGCTTTTAGTAGATCTGTCTACATCGCTGCAATGCCCAACAGTTTTCTGCCACACAAGAAGGAGACCTGAACATGTAATGGTGAAGCCATGGTGACAGATTTGGAGTCTAGGAAGAAATGAACAATCCCTCCAGCCCCCAGGCCCACCCAGCCTGTACCCCGCCTCTCCTTAAGATCTCGGGATGAAGCTGCTTCTCCTCACGCTCACGTCTGTAGCTGAAGTTGAAGATACTGAGGCCCCACGGGGCAGTGACTTGCTCAGCATCCCACCCGCACTGTCTCGACTAGATGAGGGGGGCCACCAGGTTCAGACTGGCCGCGTCACTCTGTGAGGGTCTCGGAGCTGGGAACTGGGGCAGACTTGAAGGTCAGACCTGGGCCTGCTGGACTCTAAACTGTGCCTTCTGACTTCCTTTCTTGGGTCTAAGATGGCTTTAAGATGGCTTTGCTTCTTGAGGGATTTCCTTCAGAGATGAAAAGTGCACTGGAGACGCAGCCCACCCGTGTCAGTCTCCGAGAGAGCAGTCAGCTGTGCCCAGGGCAGCAGCCAGGACCCTGGAGGCCAGCTACGGAAGCTTTTTGGCCCCTGGGGAGCCCTCTGGTGGCAGCCAAGACAGGACTGTTCCAGCCTGGCCCAGCGGTGTAGTGGATCCTGAGTCAGGTGATGTTTGAATCACAGAGTCAAGCATGGGGACTTTCCTGATATTCCAGTGGCTAAGGATCCGGGCTCACCATGCAGGGGACCCGGGTTCAATCTCTGGTCAGAGAACTAGATCCCACGTGCTGCAACTAAAAAATATCCCATGTGCCACAACCAAGTCCCAGTGCAGCCAAATAAATAAATACTGAAAAAAGCAAACAAAGTCGTGTGTGACAGTCAGAGCTGGGCATAAATGAGGCACAAGCTCATTCGTGGGCAGGCTGGGGAGCCCAGGAGTCAGATGTGTTTGGGAGCCAGATGCTCCCTGGTGGAGAGGACTGGGGCAGAGTCTGAGCAGGGCACTGTGAGTGGACGGTGGGGTCAGGGTGGGACGGCAGGGGTGTCTCCAGGTGCTCAGTGTCTTGCTCCAGGACATACTGGAGACTCACACACCTCCCTCCATGTCCCCTTGTCCCCTCTGCCTCCTCGGCCAGTACCACAGCCCAGGCGCCCATCCTCTCTTGCCTGAACTCCTGCAGCAGCTCTGGAATTTGTTCACCCACTTCATTCCGTTTTTCACACAGCAGGAAGAAATGTACATTGGACCGCGTCATTTTCCACTGCTTCCCATTTCTTTCCAAATAAACACCAGATGCCTCACACACTTTGACCTCCGCCTGTCTCACTCTCCTTCCCCTTCGCTCCCTGAGGTGCTCTTTCCTAGGCGTATCCCCTGGACATCATTCTAGGGTCAGATCCATTGTCACCTCCTCCAGGCAGTCTTCCCTGATAAGCTAAAGGTTACTCCTGTATGGGTTTTTTTACTTTTGTATTTGAGATATAGCCAACTGATAGTGTTTCAGTTGAAAAACTCAGCCATACGCATGCATGTATCCATTCTCCTCCAACCCCTCCTCCCATCCAGGCTGCCACATAAACAGTGAGCAGAGTTCCATGTGTTATACAGTAGGTCCTTGTTGGTGATCCTTTTTAAATACAGCAGTGTTTACATGATCATCCCAGACTCCCTAACTATCCTTTCTCCCTGGCAACTATGAGTTCATTTCCTGAGTCTGTGAGTTTCTTTCTGTTTTGTAAGTAAGTGCATTTGTGTTATTTCTTTTTAGATTTCACAGATAAGGGCTGTCATATGTCTCCTCGTCTGTCTGACTTACTTCAGTCTGTATGACACTTTCTAGGTCCATCCATGTTGCTGAAAATGGCATTGTTGCGTTCTTTTTAATGGCTGTTGCTCCTGCATTTCTGAACCCCACCAGCTGTGTGGACTGTGACTGGCTCCCACCCCGCCCTGCTAGGCCCCGACGCCCCCTGTGCGCTTAGCCAGAACCGGCTCCAGATGGGCAGGTGCACATTTCAGAAACCCGAGTTCCCAACAGCATGAAAGCCCGATACCCCGCCACGGCTGACCTCGGAGACAGAATCCTTTGATTTCGGAGTGTCAGCGAAACCCCTGTTTGTTTTCTTAAACAAATGTTTTATTTTGGAAGAGTTTTACGTTTATTGAAAAGTTGCAGAGTCAGCGCAGTTCACCCCGCATCCCCCGTCACAAGCGTCATACGTGACCAGGGTGTCCTAGGGAAGACTCAGAACACGGCGTTGGTTTATGACTAGTAATTAAACTCCAGATTCAATTTGGATTTCACCAGTGTTTCCACGAATGTCCTCTTCTTGTTATAGGTTCCAATCCAGGGTACCATATTGTTTTCTTTAAACATTTATTTATTTAGTTGTGGCATGCCGGATCTAGTTTCCTGACCAGGGATGGAAACCGGACCCCTTGCTTTAGGAGTACTGGGTCTTCGCCACTGGACCACCAGGGAAGTCTCACCACGTTGCTAGTATTCACATACAAATTTCTTTCCCTCTATAAATGTATATAGATAGATATATAAATATATATATATTTATTATATAATATACATCTAGACATCTAAAATAATATATAATATATATTTATTTATCTATATATAAAAATATATCTATCTATATCTATCTATCTATATTTATATATATTATGAATGCTAAAATGGGATCATAGAACAGTATCATCCTGAGGTTTTTAGTTTGAATTTCATTTCTGTGTGGGTCCATGTAAACCCACCTCCTTCTTCTTTCTTTGAAATTTATTCGTTTATTTGGCTGTGCTGGGTCTTCACTGCTGCACACTGGCTTTCTTTAGTTGTGACAGGTGGGTTTCTCACTGAGGTGGCTTCTCTTGTCGTGCAGTGCAGGCTTTAGGTTGCATGGGCCTTAGGAGCAGCAGCACACGGGCTCGGTAGTTCTGACCCCTGGGCTCCTGAGCACGGGCTCAGTGGTTGGGGCACACAAGCTTAGTTGCTGCAGGGCATGGGGGATCTTCCCAGACCAGGGATCAAACCCGCGTCTCCTGCATTGGCAGGTGGATTCTTTGCCACTGAGGGAAGTGGCACCAGGGAAGTGGCCAGGGAAGCCCACCTCATTCTTCTTGAGCAATAGACTAGGAGGAGGCTGGGTTCCTCCCCAGTATCTCAGGAATGGCTGCATTGGAGGCCTCCAGAAGGCATCGGCTTGTGCCCAGGAGGAGTCATGTGCCCCACGGCACGGCAGCTGGCATGTGGGAAGCCCTGGCAGATATTTGCTGGCGACAAGTGACTGAGGAGTGAGCGAACGTCACAGAGGGATGCAGGCTGGGAGTGCCAGACTTGAAAATGGGGTCTCTGTCTTCTTTCTGTTCAGTTTTTGGGGAAGGGATTCAAATCCGTGACGTCTGGCCCCTGCCCTGAGCTCTGGAGGGCACTGGTGCCGTCACCCCCTCAAGACAGTTTCCACGGGACTGTCGCCCGAGGCCTCTGGGGATGGCTTCTGTGTGATGGGGTTTGTCTCTGTGGCCTCTCGGAGTTCTCTGCTGATCTTGATCCTTCGTGGCTTCGTGAATACGGCTCTGATTATTCTCTCAGGGAAATACCCGCATTGCACGTGAGTGTAGCTCTGTGTCCGTACATCACCTCCTCCTTCCTTTTCAGAATCTCCTTCCTGGGCCCTGATGCACTGTGTGCTGTGCTGCGTTGTTTCAGCTGTGTCTTATTCTGTGCGACCCCGTGGACGGTAGCCCCCCAGGCTCCGCTGTCCATGGGGTTCTCCAGGCAGGAATACTGCAGTGGCTTGCCCTGCCCTCCTCCAGGGGATCTTCCAAACTGAAGGATCCAACGCATCTCTTGTGCCTCCTGCACTGCCAGGCGGGTTCTTTACCACGAGCGCCACCCGGGATGCCCTCCCGCTCTCTAGGGTTATCTAAATATTATTTCAGTGTAGTCTTTAGATGGTGGTCACCAGTTTGTGGGCATACGGTCTCCAGGAAAGAAGGCCTTTTTGCTGGATGAAGAGAGGGGACAGATGGGGAAGTGGCCACAGGGCAGTGTGGCTCTTCTGGGTTCCTGGTGGGGAAGAAGGGACGAAGCGCTCTCCCTTCTCTTCCCACCAGGGACACATCCCAGCCCTCGCCGGCTCCAGAGCCTGCTGCGGGCACTTCTGACCTGCGTGACCCCTGACTCCTCCTTCTCTTCCTCCTCCTCGGATGCTGGAGCTCCTCCTTGGAGCTCTGGAGACGCCTTCAAAGGTCTGACCTTTGGCTAGAGTGGCACGGTCCAGTGGACCTCTCTGTGATACTGGCTGCGTTCCCTTCTCCCCTGTGCCCCGTGGTAGCCACAGCCCTATGTGGCCAGGGAGCACTTGACCTGTGTCGTACAATTTTAATTTTATTACGTCATATTGGATTTTCATTTAAATAGCTACTGGCCTGTTGCTGTGACAGGGCAGTGCAGGTCTGAGACCTATGCCTAGCGCCGAGATGCTACATGCAGTCTCCCCAGGGCCAGGAGCTCCCTGGCTGCGGAAACTCACAGCCAACAGCCAGTGCTGAGTGCCCGGACGGAAACCAGCCTAGAGTCTGTGGGAGTCGGTGGGCAAACTCACCGTGGGGTCTAGCAGGGAGCTAGACTGGCAGGAAAGGAAGGGCCCGCCAGATGGAGGAAGGGAACAGAAACTGCAAAGACTCCAGCGTTGAGAGACCCGGTGCCGTCCTTGCAGAAAATACTTGGAAAGGTCCAGGAGGCATCAGTGAGGAAACTGGGTTGGTTTATGGGAATCTCCTTCCGTGAGTGGAGTTTAGGGTTGGAGTTCTGGAAGTGCGTGTGCATGAGAGAGAAAGAGAGAACCTTAGGATTGTTTGAAGGCAAGTAGAACTCTTCCCAGCGAGGAGGCTGGGGTCGTCATGGGGGATGGGTGAAAGGTGAGATGGTGGCCCTGTGGCTGGTGAGGAGTCAGGAGCCTCTGCGCTGAGCAGATCTGGAGGGTTGGGGGCCCTTAGGAGGAGGGAGTGAGCAGGTGAGTGAGGGGAGAGGCAGGCCCCTTCCCGGGCATCTAGAGTCACCCACTGTGACTGTTTCTGCCCTCTTCCCACTTCCCCTCTCATCCACAGGTTATATACTGAAAATCACAGCTTCGTGTTCTGGTTATAGCTGGGGAAATGATTTCACAGCCTGCTGGCATGGAGCCATTTTTTTTTCCTTTGGCAATTTCCCTGCTGGAAGCTGTTAGAGGAAGTGGCAAGCGCTGGCTGGGGCCGGTGCTAGCAGGGAGTGTGTGGGACGTGGGGGCTGGATTCCAGGACTGCAAGCTCCTCGAATCAGCTCTCGCCCGTGGTGTGCTCTGAACTGAAGATGCAAGCGGGTCCGGTAAGGGGTTTTGTGGTCTCTTTCCTCTCTCCTCTGTCCATGTATCCCTGCGTCTAAAGTCAGGTCTTCTCTTGGAGAGGAAGAAGAAAGCTCCCTGATCTCTGCCACCATTTTGCTTTCCCATTGGCTGGGAGAGGCTGTAGCTCCATGGGTCCCTAGAGGTAGGTTGTGGGAGGCCGTGGAAGATCAGAGTGAGCAGGTATTGGGCTCCTGGATTCAGCTTTAATCGACGTGAATCCTGCCACCCTCTCTCCTAGCCTCTACTCCCATCCTCTTCTCGTCCCTACCCTCTCCCTCTGGGAGTCTGAGGCCTTGCCATCCTGACTGCCTGGCTCTTTGGCAGCTGGGAGTGACCTCGGAATGCAGCGCACACCCTTACCCGGCCGCTTGCAGGGATCCGGGCTGACCGTCAGTCCCAAGGGCCTGGGACCGTCTCCATACGGGCCACTGAGATCTCTGGTACTGATCTCAGTACCCACCCTTACCCTGGAAGGGGTGCAGGATTTAGAAGGAAGAGGGCAAACTATGACAAGCAGCAGTCTCCTTCCGTGAGTGGAGTTTAGGGTTGGAGTTCTGGAAGTGCGTGTGCATGAGAGAGAAAGAGAGAACCTTAGGATTGTTTGAAGGCAAGTAGAACTCTTCCCAGCGAGGAGGCTGGGGTCGTCATGGGGGATGGGTGAAAGGTGAGATGGTGGCCCTGTGGCTGGTGAGGAGTCAGGAGCCTCTGCGCTGAGCAGATCTGGAGGGTTGGGGGCCCTTAGGAGGAGGGAGTGAGCAGGTGAGTGAGGGGAGAGGCAGGCCCCTTCCCGGGCATCTAGAGTCACCCACTGTGACTGTTTCTGCCCTCTTCCCACTTCCCCTCTCATCCACAGGTTATATACTGAAAATCACAGCTTCGTGTTCTGGTTATAGCTGGGGAAATGATTTCACAGCCTGCTGGCATGGAGCCATTTTTTTTTCCTTTGGCAATTTCCCTGCTGGAAGCTGTTAGAGGAAGTGGCAAGCGCTGGCTGGGGCCGGTGCTAGCAGGGAGTGTGTGGGACGTGGGGGCTGGATTCCAGGACTGCAAGCTCCTCGAATCAGCTCTCGCCCGTGGTGTGCTCTGAACTGAAGATGCAAGCGGGTCCGGTAAGGGGTTTTGTGGTCTCTTTCCTCTCTCCTCTGTCCATGTATCCCTGCGTCTAAAGTCAGGTCTTCTCTTGGAGAGGAAGAAGAAAGCTCCCTGATCTCTGCCACCATTTTGCTTTCCCATTGGCTGGGAGAGGCTGTAGCTCCATGGGTCCCTAGAGGTAGGTTGTGGGAGGCCGTGGAAGATCAGAGTGAGCAGGTATTGGGCTCCTGGATTCAGCTTTAATCGACGTGAATCCTGCCACCCTCTCTCCTAGCCTCTACTCCCATCCTCTTCTCGTCCCTACCCTCTCCCTCTGGGAGTCTGAGGCCTTGCCATCCTGACTGCCTGGCTCTTTGGCAGCTGGGAGTGACCTCGGAATGCAGCGCACACCCTTACCCGGCCGCTTGCAGGGATCCGGGCTGACCGTCAGTCCCAAGGGCCTGGGACAGTCTCCATACGGGGCCACTGAGATCTCTGGTACTGATCTCAGTACCCACCCAGTGCGGCTGGAAGGTGGAGGCCTGGTCAGGAGACTGGCATGTGAGCATCTCCCAGCCAGTCAGGAGAAGACCTAAAGCCAGGATTTAGAAGGAAGAGGGCAAACTATGACAAGGCAGCATTTTGTAGATATCAACCTCTTTAATCCTTGTACATATGTGGGGGAACACTATGATCCCCAATTTATCCACCTGAGGCTCAAAGACATTGAGGACCTCAGAATATCACACAACAAGCCGATAGCCGGGTCAGGATTCAAGTTCACATTCTTGTGGCTCCAAAGCCAGGCTTCCTTCGCCTGGCGGCTTTGGTCCTCTGATATCTGACCCAGAATAGCCCAGCCTGCATGGGGGCTACTGCATGTAGTTGTGTAGTTGAATTGCTTTTCATTTCTTCCAGTCTTCCTCCCTCTCCACTGCCCTTCCTGCTCTCCCAATCCTCTTCCTCTCGCTCAGTCTCTTTCCTTTCTCTTTTCTTCCAGCCTTCCTCTCTCCCCTCCTCCGCTCTTCCTTCCTCTTCCTCCATCCTTCTTCCTTTCCTCAATCACCTCCTTTCTTTCCTTTCCATCCACCTATTCTTCACCCAGTGATCACTCACCTTGTGCCAGGTACCCAGATTCATTACTACAGGGGATTCATTGATGAACAAAGTGCAGCCTGCTCTGCGGGTAGGGGGCTTTCCAGGTGGTGCAGTAGCACTTCCGTTGCCCCTCGTATCACTCTCGCCCTTCCCTCCATTTCATTGTGCACAAGTCAAGAGAGATTCTTCTTTGTTGCGGTTATGCAGTCATGTCTGACTCTTGGCAACCCCATGGACTGCAGCACACCAGGCTCCTCTGTCCTCCCCTCTCTTCCAGGAGTTTGCTCAAATTCACGTCCATGGAGTTGATAATTCTACTTAACCGCTCATCCTCTGTCACCCCATTTTTTTATTTTCCCTTCAGCTTTAATCGACGTGAATCCTGCCACCCTCTCTCCTAGCCTCTACTCCCATCCTCTTCGTCCCTACCCTCTCCCTCTGGGAGTCTGAGGCCTTGCCATCCTGACTGCCTGGCTCTTTGGCAGCTGGGAGTGACCTCGGAATGCAGCGCACACCCTTACCCGGCCGCTTGCAGGATCCGGGCTGACCGTCAGTCCCAAGGGCCTGGGACAGTCTCCATACGGGGCCACTGAGATCTCTGGTACTGATCTCAGTACCCACCCAGTGCGGCTGGAAGGTGGAGGCCTGGTCAGGAGACTGGCATGTGAGCATCTCCCAGCCAGTCAGGAGAAGACCTAAAGCCAGGATTTAGAAGGAAGAGGGCAAACTATGACAAGGCAGCATTTTGTAGATATCAACCTCTTTAATCCTTGTACATATGTGGGGGAACACTATGATCCCCAATTTATCCACCTGAGGCTCAAAGACATTGAGGACCTCAGAATATCACACAACAAGCCGATAGCCGGGTCAGGATTCAAGTTCACATTCTTGTGGCTCCAAAGCCAGGCTTCCTTCGCCTGGCGGCTTTGGTCCTCTGATATCTGACCCAGAATAGCCCAGCCTGCATGGGGGCTACTGCATGTAGTTGTGTAGTTGAATTGCTTTTCATTTCTTCCAGTCTTCCTCCCTCTCCACTGCCCTTCCTGCTCTCCCAATCCTCTTCCTCTCGCTCAGTCTCTTTCCTTTCTCTTTTCTTCCAGCCTTCCTCTCTCCCCTCCTCCGCTCTTCCTTCCTCTTCCTCCATCCTTCTTCCTTTCCTCAATCACCTCCTTTCTTTCCTTTCCATCCACCTATTCTTCACCCAGTGATCACTCACCTTGTGCCAGGTACCCAGATTCATTACTACAGGGGATTCATTGATGAACAAAGTGCAGCCTGCTCTGCGGGTAGGGGGCTTTCCAGGTGGTGCAGTAGCACTTCCGTTGCCCCTCGTATCACTCTCGCCCTTCCCTCCATTTCATTGTGCACAAGTCAAGAGAGATTCTTCTTTGTTGCGGTTATGCAGTCATGTCTGACTCTTGGCAACCCCATGGACTGCAGCACACCAGGCTCCTCTGTCCTCCCCTCTCTTCCAGGAGTTTGCTCAAATTCACGTCCATGGAGTTGATAATTCTACTTAACCGTCTCATCCTCTGTCACCCCCATTTCCTTTTGCCTTCAGTCTTTCTCAGCGTCAGGGTCTTTTCCAGTGAGACGGCCCTTTGCACCAGGTGGCCAGAGTATTGGAGCTTCAGCATCAGTCCTTCCAGTGGATATTCAGGGTCGATTTCCTGTAGGAGACTGGTTTGCTCTCCTTGCAGTCCAAGGGATTCAAAAGCATCAGTTCTTTGGCATTCAGCCTATAAAGTCCAACTCTCATATCCATACGTGACTACTGGAAAAACCATCAGTTTGACTGTACAGACCTCTGTCTTTTTCTTCTTTTTTAATATTTATTTATTATTTGACTGTGTTGGACCTGAAGCATGCAGGCTTTTCATTGCCATGAGCAGGCTTCTCTCTAGTTGTGGAGTGTGAGCTCAGTAGTTGTAGCTCCAAGGTTTAGTTACCCTGTGGCATATGGAATCTTAGTTCCCCAACCAGGGATTCAGTCTGCCTCCTCTGCGTTGGAAGGTGGATTCTTAACCACTGGGCCACCAGGGAAGTCCCAAGTGACTTTTCTTAAAACCCCGATATGACTCCCTTGTTCTTCTGAGTATGGGCCTTCACTGGTGTCTTGTCGAACTCAGCATACAGACCCCTCACCGTGACCTTCAGGGAGTGATCAGCATCTGCCTCCTTCTGTGTTGCATCCTGCCCTCCTCACTCCCCGCCCCCCCACCCCCGTGTTAAGACAGTTCAGGTTATTTCCTGTCATTGCCCGGCGCCTTTGTGTATTCTGTTTCCTCTGCCTGGAAATCTCTATACTGTCGTGGCTAGCACCTTCTCATCCTCTGACCCGAGCTTAGAAGTCAGCTCTTCAGAGAAGCTATCCTGTCTAAAATTAGATGACCCCCCCCCACCCGCCCATAGTCACTTTGTCTCACTATGCTGTTTCCTTTTAGCACTTATTCACGAATCTGAATTACGTATTTTTGTTATTTTAGAATTTGTTTCCTAGTAGAATATAAGCTCCCTAAGGAAAGAGACTGTTTTGTTTGCTGCTGTATCCTCTGTGCTGAGTAAGGTGCCTGGTCCACCCTTGCTGTTCAGTGGGTACCTACTGATGGGATAGGTGAATGGATGGATGAATAGGATGACATGGTACCAGAGCACATTGTAAGCTCTTACTTTAGTGCTTAAGTAAAAGCTATTACTTTCTCCTGCTACTGGTTAAAACTTTTCTGTAGCAAGTTCCAATACAAGTTGGCTTAAAGAAAACAGGCTTTTCTCACCTTAGATAATAAAAGCCCAGGGAAGTCTGGACGCAGGGATCCAGGTGATGCTATTAGAGTACACTCCGCAGACCGGGCTGCTCCACGTGGCAGGCGTGAACGGCCTCAGCAGCTCAGCCTCACTATCTTTCAGTAGAGTAGTGGTATTTCCTAATAAGAGCTTCTTACGCTAGAACCACAGCCAAAAAAAAAAAAAAACACCCAGGGAAGGCTCTGATTGGCTTAGCTTTTGTCATGTACTCCTATGAGAACCAGTCACAGAGCTAATGAAGGACCTGCCCAGTCCCCCTTGTTCTTCTGAGTAAGATTCAGTCTGCCTCCTCTGCGTTGGAAGGTGGATTCTTAACCACTGGGCCACCAGGGAAGTCCCAAGTGACTTTTCTTAAAACCCCGATATGACTCCCTTGTTCTTCTGAGTATGGGCCTTCACTGGTGTCTTGTCGAACTCAGCATACAGACCCCTCACCGTGACCTTCAGGGAGTGATCAGCATCTGCCTCCTTCTGTGTTGCATCCTGCCCTCCTCACTCCCCCCCCACCCCGTGTTAAGACAGTTCAGGTTATTTCCTGTCATTGCCCGGCGCCTTTGTGTATTCTGTTTCCTCTGCCTGGAAATCTCTATACTGTCGTGGCTAGCACCTTCTCATCCTCTGACCCGAGCTTAGAAGTCAGCTCTTCAGAGAAGCTATCCTGTCTAAAATTAGATGACCCCCCACCCGCCCATAGTCACTTTGTCTCACTATGCTGTTTCCTTTTAGCACTTATTCACGAATCTGAATTACGTATTTTTGTTATTTTAGAATTTGTTTCCTAGTAGAATATAAGCTCCCTAAGGAAAGAGACTGTTTTGTTTGCTGCTGTATCCTCTGTGCTGAGTAAGGTGCCTGGTCCACCCTTGCTGTTCAGTGGGTACCTACTGATGGGATAGGTGAATGGATGGATGAATAGGATGACATGGTACCAGAGCACATTGTAAGCTCTTACTTTAGTGCTTAAGTAAAAGCTATTACTTTCTCCTGCTACTGGTTAAAACTTTTCTGTAGCAAGTTCCAATACAAGTTGGCTTAAAGAAAACAGGCTTTTCTCACCTTAGATAATAAAAGCCCAGGGAAGTCTGGACGCAGGGATCCAGGTGATGCTATTAGAGTACACTCCGCAGACCGGGCTGCTCCACGTGGCAGGCGTGAACGGCCTCAGCAGCTCAGCCTCACTATCTTTCAGTAGAGTAGTGGTATTTCCTAATAAGAGCTTCTTACGCTAGAACCACAGCCAAAAAAAAAAAAAAACACCCAGGGAAGGCTCTGATTGGCTTAGCTTTTGTCATGTACTCCTATGAGAACCAGTCACAGAGCTAATAAGACAGAGAGCTCGCATTGGCCCACAGTAGGTCATAGGCTCAGCCCTTTGGTGGAAAGGTGGCTATAGCCTGAAGAATGAAGGCCACCTGCCCTTGAGAAATATGTCCTGGAGGAGAGGAACAGCCCTGCTGCCAGAAAAACATACGCAGGCACACCTCTCTCCCCCTTAGATACAGTCACTGTAGCTACTGCAGCTCCCCACCCCTACCCGCGTCAGGGGCTCTCCGTGGAGATGGGCCCCCTGGCTTTCTCCGGGGCGGCCACTGTACCTGCCTTTCCCAAGAGTGAGCAGAACCCCTTTGTTGGGATAGGAGGTGAAGGACCTCAGGCTCAGAGATGGGTCATCAAAGGCCTAGACTCCAGCAGCTGGTCCTCAGAGATCTTGTTTCCGGAAAGAATAGATAAGCCTTTTCCTCAGGTTTTTTTTTTTCTTTGTATTTGATTTTGGCTGTGCCAGGTCTTTATTGCTTTGCACCGGCTTTCTCTAGTTGTGGCAAGTAGGGTCTGTTCTTCGTTGCCGTGTGGGAGCTTCTTATCGAAGTGGCGTCTCTTGTTTCGGAGCACAGGCTCTAGGTGTGCAAGCTCCCAGATTGTAGCACGCATGTTTAGTTGCTCAGGAGCCTGTGAAATCCTCCTGGACCAGGGGTTGAACCTGTGTCCCCTGCATTGGAAAGCAGGTTCTTATCCACTGCACCACCAGGGAAGTCCGCTTTTTTTTTTTTTTTTTTCATAATACTTCTCATTTTCTTCACTGTGAAAGTAAAAGATGTTTATTTTAGAAAGTATACAAAAGCAAAGAAAATAGGTCATCTGTAATCCTACACAGAGGTAATGATTGCTTCTTTGCTTTTCAGGGTGGGGTTTTTTTTTTTTCCCTTAATATTCAGTAATTTACACAAATGTTCCTTTTCAAAGTATGAAAAGTATAGAAATGAAAGGAAACAATTGATGGCTTACATCATCATCTTACTACCAAGAGGAAATGCTGGAAACGTTTTGGTATACTTCCTTCCAGTTGGCCTTGTTTGTTGGTTGATCTTTCTTTTCTTTTTTAAATGTCATTTATTTGTGAATTTATGCTGTGATTGTTTAACAAGTGTCCCCAGTGGGCCTGGCACTGAGCTGGGATCTTTACTTGGAGGGTCTCATTCAGTCCTCCCAGAAGTCTTCTGGGGAGATACCTTACTGTATTCCATTCTGGTGACTGTAACAAAAATAACAAGAGTCGGCTACGTGGATTAGAAACAATAGAAATTTATTTCTCACCGTTCTGGTGACTGGAAAGTCCAAGATCAAGGTGCCAGCAGATTCGGTGTCTGGTGAGGATCTACTTCCTGGTTCACAGATGACCATCTTTCTGCTGTGTTGTCACATGATAGGAGGGACCAGGCAGCTTTCCAGTGTTTTTTTTTTTTGTCCACTTCTATTGATCTTTCATTTATTTATCTTTGTTCTTTGGCCCGTGTGGGCCTCCCATCACAGTGGCCTCTGTTGTCGCAGAGCACCGGCTCTGGGCGCATGCGCTCCAGAGCTCCGGCTTGGTAATTGGACACATAGGTCCAGCCGCTCCGCGGCACGTGGGATCTTCCCAGGCCAGGAATTGCACCGGCGCCCCTTGCACTGCAAGGTGGTGTCCTTACCCACTGGACCACCAGGGAAGCCCCAGTGGTTTTTTATTGAATGAGGGCACTAATCCCATCTTGAGGGCTCCACTCTCATGACATCCCACAGATCTGCTAATTAAATCGTCATATTGGGATTAGGTTTCCACATATGGGAAGAACAGAAATGTTTAGTCTGTAGCAGGAGGCAATGCTTTTATAGGGCCTCCCAGGTGATGCTAGTGGTAAAGAACCTGTCTGCCAGTGCAGGAGACGTCAGGGACATGGGTTCAATTCCTGGGTTGGGAAGATCTCTTAGAAGAGGGCATGGCAACCCACTCCAGCATGCCTACCTGGAGAATTCATGGACAGAGGAGCCTTACTGGCTACAGTCCTTGAGGTCCCACAGAGTCCACATAACTACTGGCTTAGCACGCACACACATAGGATAGAGACAGAGAAACAGATCATGTCACTTATCCCAGGTTGCCTAGATGCTAAGTGGAGGAGCCAGGATTCACATCCAGGAAGTATGGCTCCACAACTGGGGTCAACACACACACGCACGCACACACACACACACGCACACACACACACACAAAATTATCATGGGTAAGATCAGGTTGTACATTCCCTCTGTGATGCCTGCATGTCCTTCCTTTTTAAAACTTTCTTTTTAAAATTTATTTCTGTATCTAACTACAAATGGTCATCATATGAAAATTTGAAAATACAGAAAAAGCCAAGAAAGAAAATGAAATCCCCCTACAACCCCACCAGCCACGGCTAGCCAGCTGTATCACTTTGTACATTTTTTGTCCCATTTACACATAGTCAAGTTCACAGATGACCATCTTTCTGCTGTGTTGTCACATGATAGGAGGGACCAGGCAGCTTTCCAGTGTTTTTTTTTTTTGTCCACTTCTATTGATCTTTCATTTATTTATCTTTGTTCTTTGGCCCGTGTGGGCCTCCCATCACAGTGGCCTCTGTTGTCGCAGAGCACCGGCTCTGGGCGCATGCGCTCCAGAGCTCCGGCTTGGTAATTGGACACATAGGTCCAGCCGCTCCGCGGCACGTGGGATCTTCCCAGGCCAGGAATTGCACCGGCGCCCCTTGCACTGCAAGGTGGTGTCCTTACCCACTGGACCACCAGGGAAGCCCCAGTGGTTTTTTATTGAATGAGGGCACTAATCCCATCTTGAGGGCTCCACTCTCATGACATCCCACAGATCTGCTAATTAAATCGTCATATTGGGATTAGGTTTCCACATATGGGAAGAACAGAAATGTTTAGTCTGTAGCAGGAGGCAATGCTTTTATAGGGCCTCCCAGGTGATGCTAGTGGTAAAGAACCTGTCTGCCAGTGCAGGAGACGTCAGGGACATGGGTTCAATTCCTGGGTTGGGAAGATCTCTTAGAAGAGGGCATGGCAACCCACTCCAGCATGCCTACCTGGAGAATTCATGGACAGAGGAGCCTTACTGGCTACAGTCCTTGAGGTCCCACAGAGTCCACATAACTACTGGCTTAGCACGCACACACACATAGGATAGAGACAGAGAAACAGATCATGTCACTTATCCCAGGTTGCCTAGATGCTAAGTGGAGGAGCCAGGATTCACATCCAGGAAGTATGGCTCCACAACTGGGGTCAACACACACACGCACGCACACACACACACACGCACACACACACACACAAAATTATCATGGGTAAGATCAGGTTGTACATTCCCTCTGTGATGCCTGCATGTCCTTCCTTTTTAAAACTTTCTTTTTAAAATTTATTTCTGTATCTAACTACAAATGGTCATCATATGAAAATTTGAAAATACAGAAAAAGCCAAGAAAGAAAATGAAATCCCCCTACAACCCCACCAGCCACGGCTAGCCAGCTGTATCACTTTGTACATTTTTTGTCCCATTTACACATAGTCAAGTTCACTCTTTTTGCCTTACAGTTCTGTGAGTTTGGATAGCAGGTAGTTTTCCGGCCCTTCCCACGGGTGTCTGAACCACCCGGCCCCCGGTCAGTGAGCTCTGCTCGGGCACTGGGAGCCGCTGGAGTTCACGCGAGGGTGGGGTTTCCCCAGATGATTCACTGGGAGGGCGGCGGCGGTGGGGGGGGATGGGGGAGGTGAGCGTGCTCCTTGCTGACTCAAGTCAGAGTCTTTGGAGGAGGACCGTGCTCTGTCTGCAGCCTGGGATCTTAGGTGCCCTGGGCGCCTGGCCCCCTGCCCCCCACCCGGCCCCCCCGCAGCGAGGCTCGCTGGAGCCGGCGTGTCTTCCGCCCCAGCACCTGCTCCGGGAGGTATGTGCTGACTCCCCAGCGCCAGGGAACAGACTATTTTGGGCTGCCGTGACTATTTACTACACTCATGAAAACAGAAACGCTTCCCCGTACCTCGACCTTCCCTGGGACACCGCACCGAGGCCTGGGGCTGCCGGGGACCCTGCGCGTGCGTCCCTTGTCATGCATTGCCTGTGTGGCTGGGTGTCGGGCAAGGCTGCAGGGGGCTCAGGGACCTCACCGCCCATGGTGCTGCGCAAGGCACGAAGCCTGGACCCGTCCTGGCCGGAGGGTCTCGAGGTAGGCACTGAGGTCTGGGATCAAGTGGCCTTTCCATGAGAGCCTGGAAGGAGTGTGTTTGGCTGGGCTCCAGGCCCTCGCTTTGCTGTCTAATAGAACAAACACATCAGGAGACATTAGCATAACGGGGTAGAATGTGCCTTCTGTTTCATTAGTATTTCATTCGCTTTCTTTTTTTGCAGTTCCGTGTCTGGTGGGGACCCATCGGACGCTTACTGAAATAGATTTCTCCATCCTTCTAGTGAACGGTTGGGGGCCCTTTTGTGCTTGTGGTTTGAACACGGCGCACGCCTGTTTTGAGCGAGCTTCTTCTTCTGGGAGCTTAAGGAGCCAGAGTCGTATGAGTAGGCTCAGCCCTGCCTCCGTGCTTCTGGTCAGCCTGATAAAGGGAGGCCAAGCCGTGTAGAGGCTGCGAGCGCTAGATTTGGAGGTAGATGGACAGGGTCCAATCCAGGCTCCATCGCTCGCTTGCTGGGTCTTAGGTGTGTAACCTGGATCTCTCTGAACTTCACTTTCCCTCACAACGAAGCAGTTGTGCCCAGGCCGCTTTGCGAGGGGCTGTGGGACAGGGAGCTGTTATTTGATGATTATTTGGTGGTGAAAAGAGGTAGCATGTCACGAAGCGGGGTGAGAATCAGTGTGCCAACAGCCCTGGGCGGGTCCTAGGGCCCAGAGCACAACCTGGGTGTTTGGGGACAGCTGGAGAGGCGGGGTTTGCTTCTTCTTTACAAGAAGAAGAAAAGTGAGTCACCCAGGTGGGCATGGCTCGGCGTGGGAAAGCACATGGAGCCGAGGATTTCTGCCCACCCCCTGTCTTTTGAGCTGCCAAGACTTTAGGGACTTGCCAGGGTGAGGCCGTGAGCCTAGAACCCCTCTGCTTCTGGATTCCGTGGGGCTCTGGACCCATGAGGTAATCACATGGCATGGTATCCCATGCGCCAACAGCTCTGGGAAAGATGCTCAGGGCAGACCTCAGGGAGGTCTTCCTCTTGGTGCACCTTCTTAGAGCAGCTCAGAAAACCAGGCAGGCTGTAAACAACAAAACTCTGTAAAAGTTAAAAGTAAAATAAAAGTTTTTTTTTTAAAAAAAAAAAAAGAAAGAAAACCAGGCAGGAAGGAAACCTTTCTATCTGGGTAAGGAATGCCCACCAGGGGTGGGTGGTGTTACTCACTGGCAACACCTTGGTCCTGGTGCTGTAGTTCTGCATGACCCAGGGAGGTCCCCTCCCCTCTCTGGGCCTCAGTTTCCTCCTCTGTCTAGTGAGTCTTGGACTTGAACGTCTCTAAGGGTCCCTTGAGGGCTTACCGTGTGGCGCTAGTGGTAAAGAACTTGCCTGCCAGTGCAGGAGACAGAAGAGATACGGGTTTGATCCCTGGGTCAGGAAGATATCCTGGAGGAGGGTATGGCAGCCCACTCAGTATTCTTTTTTTTTTTTTTCTTTTTTTTCGGGGAGGGGGCGAGGTGGGGGGGGGGGGGGGGGGCGGGCCACTTCTGTTGGTCTTTCATTTATCTATTTTCTTTTTTTTTTTTTTTAATTTTGGCCTCTTTTATTGGTTTCTTTTATTTATTTATTTATTTATCTTTTTGGGGAGGGGGGGAAAATTATTTTGCAGTTGTGCCCAGGCCGCGAGGGGCTGTGGGACAGGAGCTGTTATTTGATGATTATTTGGTGGTGAAAAGAGGTAGCATGTCACGAAGCGGGGTGAGAATCAGTGTGCCAACAGCCCTGGGCGGGTCCTAGGGCCCAGAGCACAACCTGGGTGTTTGGGGACAGCTGGAGAGGCGGGGTTTGCTTCTTCTTTACAAGAAGAAGAAAAGTGAGTCACCCAGGTGGGCATGGCTCGGCGTGGGAAAGCACATGGAGCCGAGGATTTCTGCCCACCCCCTGTCTTTTGAGCTGCCAAGACTTTAGGGACTTGCCAGGGTGAGGCCGTGAGCCTAGAACCCCTCTGCTTCTGGATTCCGTGGGGCTCTGGACCCATGAGGTAATCACATGGCATGGTATCCCATGCGCCAACAGCTCTGGGAAAGATGCTCAGGGCAGACCTCAGGGAGGTCTTCCTCTTGGTGCACCTTCTTAGAGCAGCTCAGAAAACCAGGCAGGCTGTAAACAACAAAACTCTGTAAAAGTTAAAAGTAAAATAAAAGTTTTTTTTTTAAAAAAAAAAAAAGAAAGAAAACCAGGCAGGAAGGAAACCTTTCTATCTGGGTAAGGAATGCCCACCAGGGGTGGGTGGTGTTACTCACTGGCAACACCTTGGTCCTGGTGCTGTAGTTCTGCATGACCCAGGGAGGTCCCCTCCCCTCTCTGGGCCTCAGTTTCCTCCTCTGTCTAGTGAGTCTTGGACTTGAACGTCTCTAAGGGTCCCTTGAGGGCTTACCGTGTGGCGCTAGTGGTAAAGAACTTGCCTGCCAGTGCAGGAGACAGAAGAGATACGGGTTTGATCCCTGGGTCAGGAAGATATCCTGGAGGAGGGTATGGCAGCCCACTCAGTATTCTTTTTTTTTTTTTTTTTTTCGGGGGGCGAGTTGGGGAGGGAGGGGGCGGGCGGGCCACTTCTGTTGGTCTTTCATTTATCTATTTTCTTTTTTTTTTTTTTTAATTTTGGCCTCTTTTATTGGTTTCTTTTATTTATTTATTTATTTATCTTTTTGGGGAGTGGGGTGCGGAGGGAGGGGGACAGGCAGGCCACTTCTATTGGTCTTCCATTTCTCTATTTTCATCCATCTTTGTTCTTTGGCTCCTGTGGGCCTCCCATCGCGGTGGCCGCTGTTGTCGCAGAGCGCCGGCTCTGGGCGCATGCGCTCCAGAGCTCCGGCTCGGTGATTGGACACATCAGCCCAGCCGCTCCGCGGCACGTGGGATCTTCCCAGGCCAGGGCTCGAACCGGCGCCCCTTGCACTGCAAGGCGGTGCCCTTACCCACTGGACCACCAGGGGAAGCACTCTTTTTTTTTGAAATATTTTTCCATATGAGAGACATAGGTGCCAGATCTTTTTTTTTTTTTTTTTTGATTGATTGATTGGGGCGGGGGGGGGGGTGGGAAGGGAGGGGAGCAGGCGGGCCACTTCTATTGGTCTTTCATTTGTCCATTTTCGTCCATCTTTGTTCTTTGGCCCATGTGGGCCACCCATCGCGGTGGCCTCTGTTGTCTCAGAGCACCGGCTCTGGGCGCATGCGCTCCAGAGCTCCGGTTCAGTAATTGGACACATCAGTCCAGCCACTCCACGGCACGTGGGATCTTCCCAGGCCAGGGATCGAACCGGCGCCCCTTGCACTGCAAGGCGGTGCCCTTACCCACTGGACCACCAGGGGAAGCACTCTTTTTTTTTGAAATATTTTTCCATATGAGAGACATAGGTGCCAGATCTTTTTTTTTTTTTTTTTTGATTGATTGATTGATTATGGCTGGGGGTGGGGTGGGAAGGGAGGGGAGCAGGCGGGCCACTTCTATTGGTCTTTCATTTGTCCATTTTCGTCCATCTTTGTTCTTTGGCCCATGTGGGCCACCCATCGCGGTGGCCTCTGTTGTCTCAGAGCACCGGCTCTGGGCGCATGCGCTCCAGAGCTCCGGTTCAGTAATTGGACACATCAGTCCAGCCACTCCACGGCACGTGGGATCTTCCCAGGCCAGGGATCGAACTGGTACCCCTTGCACTGCAAGGCGGTGTCCTTACCCACTAGACCACCAGGGAAGCCCCCACTCAGTATTCTTGCCTAGAGAATCCCATGGACAGAGGAGCTTGGTGGGCTTCAGTCCACCGAGTTGCAAAAAGTCGGACTCGATTGAGCACACACACAAGAGTCCTTTGAGCTCTGCCTTTGATCTTTCTCTGCTTCTCTTCTTCCCAGCCTCACGAATACCCATTGGCCCCCTCATGCCCTCAGCCCCTGGTGGCTCTGGCGATGGTCTCCTTGGCCCGAGTCATGGCTCTCTGGCTGCCATGGGCCAGGAGCTGTTTACAGAGTTTATGGAAAACCACAGAGAGGGGCTGCCTCCCGCCAGGGTCTCCCGAGAGATCTCAGTCTCCTCCTTGGACATCGCAGGGGCAGCTCTGAAACAATGGGCCTCTGTCCTCAATGGAGCAGCCTGCCTCTCAGGTCTCCAGCTCTGGGCTCACTTCCTGCAGCCCGGCTCGTCCTCCCTCCCCCCCACACACACCCCTCCAGCTTGACACCCAGCTCTGAAGGACAGTCTGCAGAGCACTGGGAGGTGCCCCTGCAGTGGAGGGCTCTGAGATTTGTGTTTCCTGGTCTCCCAGGAGGGCCAGACTCCACGGCTGGGGCCGGGCATGGGCTAGGGCCCTGAGTGACGTCGCGGTGCCCCAAGGCCCGTTTGCCAGTCTGGGTCCTCTGCCGTGGGGCTGTGGGACTGGGTAGGGGCTCACTGGTTGCACTCAGAACTCTCACACTGCAGATACGGAGGAGAAGGGGAGGCTCTTCAGGGAACTCTCTCTTACCTGGAATGTTTGCAGAGGGGAGACCTGGAAGGGGGAGATGCTGGGGACCAGCAGACACGGACTGGTAGACATGGGCATGCCTGCCCCCTCGGTGTTTCTGTCCATGCCTTTACCCCCAGGAGAACTGGGGTCCCCACAGGGCGGTGTATTTCTAACCAGCCTCTGCTCCTTGCACCCTCTGCAAAGGGTCCCTGAACATCCAGTTTGCCAGGGCTGCTGTCCTGGGCGGTTTCTCATAACTCCTCCTTCTCAGGAGTATCCTTATTGGATGGTCCACGCCACCTTGTCCTCCCTCTGGAAACCCTCTTCCGGCCTGTGTCTCCACTGCCACCCTGCTGGTCCACCTGCTGTGTGTACAAGGGACGCCACAAGGGTCTGCAGGCCCAGGAAGCTGTGGCCCTAGAGGGGGGCTTGGTGGTGATAGCCCCTGACCCCAGCTGTCCCAGCTCCGGCCCCTCCACACTGCCCTCGTCCCCTCACCCCCACCTGCCAGGTCCCTGGAAGCCCAGTGTCATCTAAGGGGTAGCGTAGCTCTTTGGCTGCTGTGAACCCACCCCCTGTCCTACCCTGACCCCAGTCTTCACTTCTGAATGTTCTCTCCCTTGTTTGTTTGAAAATAATTCCATTTTACACAGTAAAACTCAGTAAACTTGAGTTTTACTGTGGAGTACTTGAGTTTTACTGTGGAGTCTAGTGGACAATAGTGGCGTTTTTTTTTTTTTCTTTTAAATTTTGGCCTCTTTTATTGTTGTTGTTATTTTTCTGTTTTTTTCCATCCATCTTTGTTCTTTGGCCTATGTGGGCCTCCCACTGCAGTGGCCTCTCTCGTTGCAGAGCACTGGCTCTGGGTGCATGCGCTCCAGAGCACTGGCTTGCAATTGGACACACCCGTCCAGTTGCTCTGTGGCACGTGGGATCCTCCTGGACCAGGGATTGAACCGTTGCCTCTTGCACTGCGAGGCAAACTCCTTACCCACTGGACCACCAGGGAAGCCCCAATAGTGGGTTCTTTCCCACAGTCAGGGAGCAGTTGAGAACTCCCTGCTATAGACGCCCACCAATCTCCTCTCTGCTTTTTTGGGAATAATGTGTATTGGGGGAAGCATGCAGCCCCAGACTTGTGTGGGGGTGTGTGTTTCTCCGATGCTGAAAGTGTCTGGCCATTTTCAAACAGCACCCAGGAGAATCGGCTTTGGAAATGGGTGTTGATGACACAGAAAGGTGAAGGTAGGCTTCCTCGCGGGGCCACAGGGCGGTCGTATTTCTAACCAGCCTCTGCTCCTTGCACCCTCTGCAAAGGGTCCCTGAACATCCAGTTTGCCAGGGCTGCTGTCCTGGGCGGTTTCTCATAACTCCTCCTTCTCAGGAGTATCCTTATTGGATGGTCCACGCCACCTTGTCCTCCCTCTGGAAACCCTCTTCCGGCCTGTGTCTCCACTGCCACCCTGCTGGTCCACCTGCTGTGTGTACAAGGGACGCCACAAGGGTCTGCAGGCCCAGGAAGCTGTGGCCCTAGAGGGGGGCTTGGTGGTGATAGCCCCTGACCCCAGCTGTCCCAGCTCCGGCCCCTCCACACTGCCCTCGTCCCCTCACCCCCACCTGCCAGGTCCCTGGAAGCCCAGTGTCATCTAAGGGGTAGCGTAGCTCTTTGGCTGCTGTGAACCCACCCCCTGTCCTACCCTGACCCCAGTCTTCACTTCTGAATGTTCTCTCCCTTGTTTGTTTGAAAATAATTCCATTTTACACAGTAAAACTCAGTAAACTTGAGTTTTACTGTGGAGTACTTGAGTTTTACTGTGGAGTCTAGTGGACAATAGTGGCGTTTTTTTTTTTTTCTTTTAAATTTTGGCCTCTTTTATTGTTGTTGTTATTTTTCTGTTTTTTTCCATCCATCTTTGTTCTTTGGCCTATGTGGGCCTCCCACTGCAGTGGCCTCTCTCGTTGCAGAGCACTGGCTCTGGGTGCATGCGCTCCAGAGCACTGGCTTGCAATTGGACACACCCGTCCAGTTGCTCTGTGGCACGTGGGATCCTCCTGGACCAGGGATTGAACCGTTGCCTCTTGCACTGCGAGGCAAACTCCTTACCCACTGGACCACCAGGGAAGCCCCAATAGTGGGTTCTTTCCCACAGTCAGGGAGCAGTTGAGAACTCCCTGCTATAGACGCCCACCAATCTCCTCTCTGCTTTTTTGGGAATAATGTGTATTGGGGGAAGCATGCAGCCCCAGACTTGTGTGGGGGTGTGTGTGTTTCTCCGATGCTGAAAGTGTCTGGCCATTTTCAAACAGCACCCAGGAGAATCGGCTTTGGAAATGGGTGTTGATGACACAGAAAGGTGACGAAAGGTAGGCTTCCTCGTCGGCCTGCGTGGGCCTGCCTCATCTCTCCTCTGGGTTCCCCTTGTGTTGATTGTGTGCTGGGATTGTATGGGGAACAGTCAGGCCAGCACAGGGGAAGGCAGGAAGGAAGGAGCGGTGAGACCCAGGACCACCAGGGATTGGAGCCCAGCATAGCGCTTCCCTGGTGGCTCAGTCAGTAAAGAATCTGCCTGCCATGTGGGAGACCTGGGTTCAGTCCCTGAGTTGGGAAGATCCCTGGAGCAGAGCAAGCCAAGCCACTCCAGTATTCTTACCTGGAGAATCCCCAGGGACAGAGGAGCCTGGTGGGCTACAGCCCATAACATGGCAAACCGTCGGACAGGACCGAGCGGCTAAGCACACACATAGCCAGTGTGTCTGTTGAGAGCTGCTTCAGCCTGGGAGCCCCGTCCCGCCCGCTGCTGGTGTCTCTCCAGCCTTTAGAGCCAGGAATGATGTTCACATTTTTAACCGGTAGGAAAAACAAAACAAAGCAAAACAAAGCTAATTCTTGACATGTGAAAATCGCATCAAATCCACGTTTCCACGTGCATCGTTGAGGTTTTGCTGGTGCACAGACACACCTGTGTGTCCCTGTGTGGTGTGGGGCCGTTTGTTTGGGAGGGTTTGGTGGTGGTGACAGGGGCCGTGTGGCCTGTAGAGCTGAAGACACTCACACTCTGGCCTGTTCAGAAGAAGTGTGCCAATTCCTGCACTGGGTCCCTAGGGAGAGTGGGACCTGGGGGCAGCCCCAAGACGGGCTTTCCAGGAGGGCGGGCCAGCGCGCTGGGGGGACGGCGGGGGCTGTGGCGAGACCGGATGCCTCCAGAGGCTAGAGGTCTGGCCGCAGGCAGAGTTGGAGAGCACCCACCTCCTCCAGAGGGCAGGAGGGGGACTGAGGGGGTCCTGCTGAGGGGATCCAAAGGGCATGGAGAGACGAGACCCTCCGCCAGGAGGGCTCCTACAGCTGCTCTTATCCCCCATAGCTGGAGAGCACCCTGGCTGGGCACGGGAGTAGAGCATGGCATGGAGCCTAGAAAGCCAGATGCGACGTCAAGTAGCCCCTGCCCTGGAAAAAGATCTCACTTTATAGAGCAAAGAAGTGGGCACCAGTGCCGGCAGAGCCAGCTGACGGTGAAGAGGTCGTGATGGCCGTGCCTGAGCCTCGCCAAACTGCTGTGTGGCCTTGAACAAGTTACCTAGCCTCTCTGAGCCTTACCTCCTATCTCGCATTTATGAGGATGGCATGACCTGACCTCTATAGCTGATCTACAATGGAGTGTCTGACCCAAGAGATGAGTCATAGCTGCTCGTCACTCACCCTTTCTCGACCGCCTGCTCACGTCCTCCCCTGTGACCTGCATCCCTCCACCTCCACACCCAGTCCCACCACTGCGCCCTCCTTCTGAGGCTTTCAAGCCCAGACACACTAATGGGGAGGGCAGAGATGGCCGCTCCTTGAAGAGTCCGCCAGGCTAGCTGCTCTGTGAGCCTCCGCCCCGCCTTGTGGGAGGGAGAGAGGCAACAGGGCACAGGAGAGCGCATCTCCTGTGTCTGTGAGCTTGGGCGGGGCTGGGATTGAGTTCAAGGATCACAGGCCTCATGCAGGACAGGCAGGGCCCCCAGGGGTGCTGCCCTGCCCTGGCCAGACCCCCCTTCTTAGACCCTTTTTGTCCTGAGTTCCTTTGACCAGACTTAAGGCCCCACAGCTTGTCTGCCCACCCCTGGGAATTCTGGTTCACTTGGTGTAAGACCGGGCCCTATTATCAGGGTTTTCTTTTGGAGGGGGGCATGCTATGTGGCATGTGGGATCTTAGTTCCCTGACCAGGAATCGAACTTGTGCCCCCAACACTGAAAATGAAGTGTTCTAACCACTGCACTGCCAGGGAAGTCTCAGGACCCTCTTTTAAAGCCTCTCAGGTGATTCCTGGTTGGTGCTAGGGTCGAGAGCCGCAGACCTGATCTAGTCAAACCTGTTCGTTTAATAAATGATCAAGCCAAAGCCCAGAAAAGGGCAGGACCAGCCTGAAGTTGGCAGAGCTCCAAGGAGCAAATGTGACCTACCTTTCACTGGGAAGTGACAGGAGAGCAGCCCTCCAGGAAGGAGTGACTTCTCACTGGAGGGGCTTTTTCGTATTTCCCAGGACGGAGACAGTGACCTGGTCCATACCTGGTCCACAGACAAAGCCAGCATCCCTAAGCTGTCTGCTGATCTCCCTGAAATCCCAGGGCTGCCTGACTGAGGCCCCTCACTGCCTCAGCCCCTCCTGTGCCTCCAGAATATTCAGCTTTTATTATCCAAGCCTGAGCCCCTCTTCTTCCTAGGCGCCAGCGGCGGTGAGAAGGCAGGAAGGAACATGAGTCAGATGCCCCCTCGCCAGTTGGAGGGGTGTGGGCTCCCAGCCTGGGCTGCCAGAGAACCCCCCTGCTCCTCTGCTTCTGCTGCCCCAGCTCCTGCATGGAGCTGCAGCTGCCAGGGGGTGTACAGGGCTCTGGGAATCCGCTTCTGGTCTTTCTGGTGTGACCAGTTCCCGGGCAAGCATCTGAGGCGAAGGATCCTGAATTTTGAATTAAGCCCCAGCCAGGCCAGCTTCCTGGGCTCTCAGATGCTAAAGAATCTACCTGCAGTGCGGGAGACCTGGGTTCAATCCCTGGGTTGGGATGATCTGGAGGCGACATGGCAACCCACTCCAGTATTCTTGCCTGGAGAATCCCCACGGACAGAGGGGTCCCGTGAACCACAGTCCACGGGGTCACAAAGAGTTAGACACAACTGAATGACTAAACACACACAAACCAACTGGGGAGGCCTCTGCCCACCCGTCAGAAATTCAGGTTCGGCCAGTGGACTTTGCGTGCTGGCCACTGGTTGAGGCAGTTACTGCTGTGACTCATCCATGCTTTGCTCCAGGGCTAGACGAACGGCAGACACCCGAGTGTGGGCTTGCCTCTCGGTCTTCCCTCAGCTCAGGCCTTCACCCTGGCTCTGTCCTGAGCTTCCACAGGGTCTCGTGGCCCATGGTCCACACACAGGCTGTGAAACTCCTGGCATTTCCACAGCTCACCTGACTGGCCACGGCCAGGGGGCTGACTCTTCGCCTCAGCCAGCACAGTTTGCTAAGTATAGACCCCGTGGCTGCTGGTAAGTCCTGAGACACCATTGGATACCCAGCCTGACCTGTGGCACGGTCGCTGCCAGCTGCTGAGGGGAAAGGCTGCGGGTGTGGTCCAGTCCGGCCCCGCCTTCTGCTGCAGAGAGCAGAACCAGAAGGTTCCTGATCACAGACTGGGAGTCCTCTCCCTGCTCTCTAATTATTATCAGGAAGCATAACTCAGTGTCACCTACGGGAGAAGGATGTCATGGCTTGAGGGGACAGGCAGAGACAGGGAGCCCGTGTGCCCTGTCCCATGGCCCCACTGCCTGCCTCCATGTTCACGGGCTGACCCAAGACTGGTCGAGCTAGGGCGCCTCTTACAACACGCCTGGCAGCACGTCTTACCTTCCTGGTTTCTAGTTCGTATTTTCTGCTTGTTTAAAAGCAACAGAAAATATTTATTTAGTTTTATTTGGCTGCTCTGGGTCTTAGTTGTGATACACGGGATCTAGTTCCCTGACCAGGAATTGAACCTAGACCCCCTGCTTTGGAAGCGCAGAGTCTTAGGCACTGAACCACCAGGGAAGTCCCAGAGTTTCTTTTTTACACAGAAGCTGGCGTGGGGTGGTTTGGACACACCCGGCTCCAGACAACTCGGCATCTTTATAGGTTTCCAGGCGGGCGGGCGACCCTCCCTGAGTCTTGAGGCCTCTCAAGCCTGAGAGCATTTCAGGGCGGCTTTGCCTGCCTGGTTGTCAGTGGGCCTGTGAGCTCACCTTTAGCAGCTCATTCCCTAATGTGCTTTTGGTTTAGGGATTGCCCAGAATAATTGTACATGAATTACTCTGGTCTGAAATTAGCTCCTAACCAGAATGGGCTGTGCTTGTGTCTGAGCAAGAGGATCTCATCCACGTGTGAGGCTTGGTGGTGGAGGCGATGCTTGAGTCACGATGGGAGGAGATGTCAGAGCCCCTCCTGGGCCGGGCACAGCCACTGGCCCAGCCTGCCTGTTGTCTGGCTGGAGGACTGACCAGGAGCGTTTTTCGATCCTGGCCCATGGTCCACACACAGGCTGTGAAACTCCTGGCATTTCCACAGCTCACCTGACTGGCCACGGCCAGGGGGCTGACTCTTCGCCTCAGCCAGCACAGTTTGCTAAGTATAGACCCCGTGGCTGCTGGTAAGTCCTGAGACACCATTGGATACCCAGCCTGACCTGTGGCACGGTCGCTGCCAGCTGCTGAGGGGAAAGGCTGCGGGTGTGGTCCAGTCCGGCCCCGCCTTCTGCTGCAGAGAGCAGAACCAGAAGGTTCCTGATCACAGACTGGGAGTCCTCTCCCTGCTCTCTAATTATTATCAGGAAGCATAACTCAGTGTCACCTACGGGAGAAGGATGTCATGGCTTGAGGGGACAGGCAGAGACAGGGAGCCCGTGTGCCCTGTCCCATGGCCCCACTGCCTGCCTCCATGTTCACGGGCTGACCCAAGACTGGTCGAGCTAGGGCGCCTCTTACAACACGCCTGGCAGCACGTCTTACCTTCCTGGTTTCTAGTTCGTATTTTCTGCTTGTTTAAAAGCAACAGAAAATATTTATTTAGTTTTATTTGGCTGCTCTGGGTCTTAGTTGTGATACACGGGATCTAGTTCCCTGACCAGGAATTGAACCTAGACCCCCTGCTTTGGAAGCGCAGAGTCTTAGGCACTGAACCACCAGGGAAGTCCCAGAGTTTCTTTTTTACACAGAAGCTGGCGTGGGGTGGTTTGGACACACCCGGCTCCAGACAACTCGGCATCTTTATAGGTTTCCAGGCGGGCGGGCGACCCTCCCTGAGTCTTGAGGCCTCTCAAGCCTGAGAGCATTTCAGGGCGGCTTTGCCTGCCTGGTTGTCAGTGGGCCTGTGAGCTCACCTTTAGCAGCTCATTCCCTAATGTGCTTTTGGTTTAGGGATTGCCCAGAATAATTGTACATGAATTACTCTGGTCTGAAATTAGCTCCTAACCAGAATGGGCTGTGCTTGTGTCTGAGCAAGAGGATCTCATCCACGTGTGAGGCTTGGTGGTGGAGGCGATGCTTGAGTCACGATGGGAGGAGATGTCAGAGCCCCTCCTGGGCCGGGCACAGCCACTGGCCCAGCCTGCCTGTTGTCTGGCTGGAGGCCCAGCTGAGGCCAGGGGATGCGTCTTCTTCGTATCCTGGCTCCCCTGGTTCTGGCGTGCGTGCCTCATGCACTGTCCCTTCTTGATCGAATTAACTCTGAGTTCCTGGTGGCTCAGACAGTAAAGAATCTGCCTGCAATGCAGGAATCCCCAGGTTCAATCCCAGGGTTGGGAAGATCCCCTAGAGAAGAGAATGGCTACTCACTTCACTATTGGACAGAAGAGCCTGGTGGGCTACAGGCCATGCTGTCACAAAGAGTCAGACACAACTGAGTGACTGATGCTACTTTTTGAAGTCCTTTATATGAATTGGAAGGCCCGGGCACTTTGCATTCCAGGTGGAGTCCCAGAGGCAGGGCAGCGCCTCGCTGAGAAGGCCTGACCCCCCTGGTGATGTGTTGCCTAAGGACTTTGCTGCTGGGCCCCTCATGCTGTGATCTGGGGGCTCAGATGTGCTTGGTCTGCACAGATTTGCATCAGTTGTCGCCGTGTAAAAATCAGCTATTTTAAAATAAAAATTCTGATCCGTTTTTAAGATGATCTGGCGCCTCTCCCATGGCCTCTCCTCACCCCCTGACACTGAGAGAGAGAGAGCAGAGAGGGTTTCTGAAAAGCATTGTCCTTGAGATGTTTGTTGTCTGGTAAAGAGGCAAGAGGAGTGTTTCTAGTAACGTGTGTGCATGCTAAGTCACTTCAGTCGTGTCTGACTCTCTATGACCCTATGGACTGTGGCCCAGAGGCTCCTCCGTCCATGGGATTCTCCAGGAAAAGAATACTGGAGTGGGTTACCATTTCCTCCTCCAAGGGCTCTTCCTGACCCAAAGGTCAAACCCACGTCTCTTGCATTGGCAGCCAGGCTGTTTACCACTAGCGCCACTTAAGAAGCCCCTTCTAGTACTTGTATCTCCATCGAAAGACAGATCAAGGGGCCGCATGCCCACGCATCTCATTTTTCCCTGAAACCTGGCCCTGAGACTTCTGTGTTTGAGATTGTAACTCTACCAGATAACCTGCTGACTGGTGACTCATTGACTCATTGACTGTAGCTTTTAGGCAGAACAGGGTGGTCCCTCTCCCCAGTTCAGTGGTCTAGCTCTGTGGGGAGGGGGGATTAGAGAGCAGAAGGAACCTCAGAAATCCTAGCGATCTTGGTGTGCAGAGCACTCCTGTTTGACTGAGGACCTGCAAATTTTCACACCCCACCAAGTGATGCTTGTCCTCAGAGAGACTTGGCAACTCCTGTGTAAGCAAGACTGTGGGTTGGCTTCTCTGTGTCAGGACCCCTGTCTGCACTCTACCCCCAGCTTGTCTGGCCAACCCCTGATTTGAATTGGAGAGTGAAGAGAGGACACAGAAGGGAAGGGAGAGCAGAGCCTGTTGCCTATTCCCGTGGGATGGATCGATCTCTGAAATTTCAAGGGAGTGAGAGAAACTTTGCAGTTCATTTAAAGCTATAAAGGAATACCTTTTCTTTTCATTCTTTTTTCTTTCTTTCTTTAAGACAATGGATTTGAACAGACTGTTTCTCTTATTTAGGGGGCTACTTCACTTGCTAATGACGAAGGACTTCCATTTTACCGTATAGTTTTTTCGTTTATTTTCAGAAAGCAGGTAGAAGTTAATTCCTTTAATTTACATTGAAAAAAAGTCATTTGCCCCTGGGTTTTGCCCCAGTTCACAAGGAACAGTAGCGGGTAACTGAAGGAGCTCTGGGATTCGGCTCAGCTTGGTTTCGGTTGTGGCACCGCGGTCTGTGAGGTTGCCTAGCGTGAGGTCCCTGCTCCTCAATAAAACAGGCTTAACAGCATCTCTTTGCAGAGCTGTTTTTTTTTTTTAAACATTTATTTTATTTATTTATCTTTTGGGGGGTGAGGGGGAGGGGGACAGGCGGGCCACTTCTGTTGGTCTTTCATTTGTCTGTTTTCATCCGTCTTTGTTCTTTGGCTCCTGTGGGCCTCCCATCGCGGTGGCATCTGTTGTTGCAGAGCGCCGGCTCTGGGCGCATGCGCCCCAGAGCTCCGGCTCGGTGATTGGACACATCAGTCCAGCCGCTCCGCGGCACGTGGGATCTTCCCAGGCCAGGGATCAAACCGGCGCCCCCTGCACTGCAAGGCGGTGTCCCTACCCACTGGACCAGCAGGGGAAGCCCCTGCAGAACTGTTTTGAGTGGGGACAGTATACAAGGCCCTGGACATCTTGTAAAGCACTAACAAGTAGTCTGTAGTAATAACTGTAGTTAATGCTTGAGAAACTGAAACTTGGCATGGGCAGGGAGAAGAGGAATATAAAAGGAAAAACAATCCAACTTTGCTTTGTAGTCAGATTGGGGATTGGGTTCTTAGGCGTGTCTTTCTTGTCAGTAGCCCCACCTCTGTTCTCGGATCAAGCAGATACTGGAATCTCCACTTTCGGGAGGACTGCTGAATCATCACAGCTTTGAGAAAAGGCCCACATGTGGGTGAGCACGGAGGCCACCCCAGGGGAAGGTGGAAGGAAGGTTGTTTTGTGAAGGTCAGCGTCACTTCCCTGTAGTCTCCCCTAACAATATTGCCACGTGGCTTTTCATAATGCAATGGAGGTGAAAGATGTCAAAATTGCATTTTGATGGAGAGCATCATTGAAGGCAATAGAAGAAGACATATGGATTGAATGTGGCTTCTGCTCTGGCACCATGATCTAATCAGTCTGCTCTCTGTGTTGTTCTTATCAACGGCTTCCCGTGACATTCTCATTTTATCATCTGGAAGGGTTTCTGACAACTGAGGGTTTGCCCAAACCAATGATGAGCTTCTTGGCGCTTTGGGGGTATCTGTTGATTCCTAATTTTTGGTATGAGTCATACTAAACAGCCATGAGATTCTTTTCCACAACCCTAGAGAAGGAAGAATATTCACACAAAGGTGAGGAGAAGGGGACACGGCCAGACATCAGATGTGGCCCCCTCCCCGCCCCCTGCCGCAGGCATCACAAAGTCCCCAAACCATTGCCCTAATGAGTCATAGCTGGTATCTTCATCAAGTTTTGTTTTGACACTCGAATCTTAAGATTTATAGCACCATGGATTGACTGACCACAACATTGCTTATGTTAAATTTGAAACAAATTGCTAAAAAAAAAAAAAAGAAAGAAAGAAAGAAAAGAAACAAATTGCTAGTAAAATCAATGAAAAATCAGCTTAGATTCTCAATAACTTCAAGCCTTATAAGAATCATTTGTATGCATCTGATTGATCTGGGAACATACATGTACAAAAATAAATAAATAAATTAAAAAAAAAAAAAAAGAATCATTTGATGTGGGATGTCTGGCCCTCCGTGTTGTAGAAAATATGGCAACTATAGGAAGGGGACAATTCTGCCCTCCTCAACCTCCCAACCAGTCTCACCACTGGTCCCATAGCTCTTGAAGTTTTCTCTGTGCTGGTCCATATCTTTGTTGTTTTTCAGTCACTCGGTCATGTCTGACTCTTTGCAACCCAATGGACTACAGCATGCCAGGCTTCCCTGTCGTTCACCATCTCCTAGAGTTTGCTCAGACTCATGGCCATTGAGTCAGCGATGCCATCCAACCATCTCGTCCTCTGTAGCCCCCTTCTCCTCCTGCCCTCAGTCTTTCCCAGCATCAGGGTCTTTTCCAGTGAGTCGGTTCTTCATATCAGGTGGCGAAATATTGGAGTTTCAGCCTCAGCATCAGTCCTTCAGTGTATATTCCACATTGATTTTGCTTAGGATTGACTGGTTTGATCTCCTTGCTATCCAAGGGACTCTCAAGAGTCTTCTCCAGCACCACAGTTCGAAGGCATCAGTTCTTCAGCACTCAGTCTTCTTTATGGTCCAGCTCTCACATCCATACATGACTACTAGAAAAACCGTAGCTTTGACTATATGGATTTTTGTTGGCAAAGTGATGTCTCTGCTTTGTAATATGCTGTCTAGGTTTCTCCTAGTTTTTCTTCCAAGGAGCAAGCGTCTTTTAATTTCATGGCTGCAGTCACCGTCTGCAGTGATTTGGGAGCCCGAGAAAATAGTCTGTCACTGTTTCCATTTTTTCCCCATCTCTTTGCCATGAAGTAATGGGACTGGATGCCATGATCTTAGTTTTTGAATGTTGAGTTCTAGTCAGCTTTTTTACTCTCATCTTTTACCTTCATCAAGAGGCTGTTTAATTCCTCTTCGCTTTCTGTCCTAAGGGTGGTGTCATCTGCATATCTGAGATGATTGATATTTCCTCTGGCAATCTTGATTCCAGCTTGTGCTTCATCCAGCCTGGCATTTCGCATGATGTACTCTGCATTTAAGTTAAGTAAGCAGAGTGGCAATGTACTCCTTGAGGTACTCCTTTCCCAGTTTGGAACCAGCCCGTTGTTCCTGGTTAGGTTCTCATTGTTACTTAACCTGCATACAGTTGGTCTGGTACTCCCGTCTCTTTAAGAATTTTCCACAGTTTGTTGGGACCTGTATAGTCAAAGGCTTTAACATAGTCAATGAAGCCAGAGGAGATGCTTTTCTGGTCCGCATCTTATTGCATCGCAATAACTTCTTTTTTTCAGTCACTCGGTCATGTCTGCCCTTTGCACCCAATACTCCTGCGGGGAAGTTTGCTCAGACTCATGGCCATTGAGTCAGCGATGCCATCCAACCATCTCGTCCTCTGTAGCCCCCTTCTCCTCCTGCCCTCAGTCTTTCCCAGCATCAGGGTCTTTTCCAGTGAGTCGGTTCTTCATATCAGGTGGCGAAATATTGGAGTTTCAGCCTCAGCATCAGTCCTTCAGTGTATATTCCACATTGATTTTGCTTAGGATTGACTGGTTTGATCTCCTTGCTATCCAAGGGACTCTCAAGAGTCTTCTCCAGCACCACAGTTCGAAGGCATCAGTTCTTCAGCACTCAGTCTTCTTTATGGTCCAGCTCTCACATCCATACATGACTACTAGAAAAACCGTAGCTTTGACTATATGGATTTTTGTTGGCAAAGTGATGTCTCTGCTTTGTAATATGCTGTCTAGGTTTCTCCTAGTTTTTCTTCCAAGGAGCAAGCGTCTTTTAATTTCATGGCTGCAGTCACCGTCTGCAGTGATTTGGGAGCCCGAGAAAATAGTCTGTCACTGTTTCCATTTTTTCCCCATCTCTTTGCCATGAAGTAATGGGACTGGATGCCATGATCTTAGTTTTTGAATGTTGAGTTCTAGTCAGCTTTTTTACTCTCATCTTTTACCTTCATCAAGAGGCTGTTTAATTCCTCTTCGCTTTCTGTCCTAAGGGTGGTGTCATCTGCATATCTGAGATGATTGATATTTCCTCTGGCAATCTTGATTCCAGCTTGTGCTTCATCCAGCCTGGCATTTCGCATGATGTACTCTGCATTTAAGTTAAGTAAGCAGAGTGGCAATGTACTCCTTGAGGTACTCCTTTCCCAGTTTGGAACCAGCCCGTTGTTCCTGGTTAGGTTCTCATTGTTACTTCTTAACCTGCATACAGTTGGTCTGGTACTCCCGTCTCTTTAAGAATTTTCCACAGTTTGTTGGGACCTGTATAGTCAAAGGCTTTAACATAGTCAATGAAGCCAGAGGAGATGCTTTTCTGGTCCGCATCTTATTGCATCGCAATAACTTCTTTTCTTTCTTCATTTTTTTTGGCTGCACTGCGAGGCTTGTGGGTTCTTAGTTCCTTGACCAGAGATCCAACCCTGGGCCCTTAGCAGTGGAAGTGCAGAATCTTAACCACTGGACCTCGAGGGAATTCCCAGTAATAACTTATTTTCCCATCAGTCACTCCAAAAGCCACTTGAGGCTAGGGCTGGGTCCCATTGTCCTGTGTGTCTGCTTCAGGCTTTGTGTAACATGTGGCTCAAAGCGTTCAGAGATGGAGGGGTTTCCTCCCTTCTTGATGAGAGGAAAGAGCATGTGCTTTGGAGTCAATTTGGCCTTGATTCAAACAGTTGCTCTATTTTTTTTTTCTTTTTTATTTTTTTAATATTTGTTTAGTTGGCTGCGCCGGGTCTTAGTGTGGCACCCGGAATCTTTCCCTATGGCGCAAGGACTCTCTAGTTGTGTGCAGGCTTAGTTGTGGCATGAGGGATCTTAGTTCTCCGACCAGGGACTGAACCCCTGCCCCCCACCCCTTTGTTGCAAGGAGGATTCTTAACCACTGAACCACCAGGGGAGTCCCTGTATTCGTTGTCTTTGCTGCGTAACAAATTACCACGAACTTTGCCACTGACAGCATCCCGCGTGTGTTAGCTCACAGTCCTGCAGAAGGAAGACCAGATGGAGGAGTCCCTGTGGGGTCAGCCGGCTTCCCTGCTTAGCATCTGCAGAACGTGGGGGTGTCAGCCAGGCAGGCCTCTTACCCAGAAGCTTTGGGAAGAAATCACGTCCCAGTGTGTTCAGGTCATCCACTGGCAGAATCCACTTCCTGTGGCCTCAGACCTGAGGGTCCCTTCTTGCTGGTCAGCAGTGGGGGCCATTCTGTCTCCTTAAGACTGCCTTATTCCCTCTGCCTAGGCCCCTCCATCCTGAGTTTGTTTTTTTTTTTTTTTAAATAACTTTATTTATTTACTGATTTATTTTTGGCTGTGCTCGGTCTTCATAACTTTGCTTGGGCTCTCCTCTCGTTGCAGCTGGCAGGGGTTACTCTCTAGTTACAATACCAGGGGTTCTCATTGTGGCCCAGGCTCTAGGGCACGTGGACTCTAGAGCACAGGCTCAGTAGCTGTGGTGCACGGGCTTAGTTGCTCCTTGGCATGTGGGATCTTCTGGGGCCAAGGAGCGAACACACGTCTCCTTCAATGGCAGGCAGATTCTTGACCACTGAGCCAGCCCCCAGGGTAGCCCACATCTTCAGAGTTTGAGTCCTCTCTATGCTTCAAGCATCTCACTTGTCTCTGCTACCTTGGCACCTTAGAAGAGTCCAGACGAGATTCAGCTCAAGCCAGGTAGTAAGGACCTACACAGATCTTTTGCTGTGGTTGTGTAATGGCTCAGTCGTTGTCCTGACTCTGCAACTCCGGAGCATTCCAGGCTCCTCGGTCCATGGGATTTCCTAGGCAAGACTACTGGAGTGGGTTGCCATTTCTTTCTCCAGACACAGATCTTGGTGAGGATTCATTCTCGGTAATCCTTTTCTTGGTCAGCCAATTTTATTTGAATCCTATCTGGGCTGATTCAGACACAGCAAAATTGGGAAGAGCCGTCTTTATCTGAAGTACTTGTCATTCTGCAAAGTTGTCATGATTCATCATGTTCCCGTGCAGAGGAATAAAGAGAGACCAGAGGGGCAGCACGCCCTCATCAGAATGTTTCTGGTTTTCTTTTTTTTCCTTCCTTGCCCCCCAGCCCCCAGCCCCAAGTTTTGGCCTCTCTGCTTCAGCTGCTGTCTCTAGCCCTGGGTGGGGGCCGGGGTTGGCTGCTGGTGTCGTCAGACAAGTGGTGACTCCAGGTCAGAGGCCGGCCTGCCAGCAGCTGGCCCCTGCCACTCAGCGGGAGGCCGGCCCTGGCCAGCCCGGGAGGAGGATGCCTGCTCACCCGGCCCTCCGCCTGTGCCTTGCCTCCTCAGGAGATCCTCCGTGAGCTCACGCTCGATGCCCTGCTGGACATGAACGAGGCTAAGGTGAAGGAGACGCTGCGGCGCTGTGGGGCCAGCTCCGAGGAGTGTGGCCGCCTGCAGTACGCCCTCACCTGCCTGCGGAAGGTGACCGGCCTGGGTAGGTAGGGCCAGCCCCGTCGGCTCCCTCTCCCTCCCCCTGGGGCCTGGACGAAGGACTTCTCTTCCAGGCCTGGCTTGGTTCCCTGGGTACCAGAGCTTCTGCTGGGTTGGATGAAGGGGTGGGACCAGGGGGCCCGTGTCTCTGGGCTGGCTTGAAATGACCAGGGGCCACTCTCGAAAGTCCGTGATGAGCCTGACCCGAGGCCAAGGCTGCCCCTCAAACAGAAGGCTCCCAGGTCCCAGTGGTCTGGCTAGTGTGAAGCTTTAGCCATTGTTACCAACCCCAGGCTGGTCTGCCGGGCGGGGCTGCATGATTTCCCCTCAACACCTCTGTAGGTCGGGCTCAGTGACCCCCGCTTAGCTTCCTGCAGTCCAGCCCCCTCCCTGCCCTCTTCCTCCCCTCTCCTGCTCTCTCCCCAACCCTCTGCCTGCCTCTCCATCCCCATCTGGGCTGTGCGCTCAGAAGGCATGGGCTGATGTGGGCTCAGTCTGAGCCCAGGCATGCAGAGAGAAACTGTACACGTTTCAGCTGTGAGTGTGGACATGGCTGCCCCAGGCAAAATGTGGAATCCTGGCATTATTCATAATGCTCCTTGGGAATTTATTTGCAGGCTTTCCTCAAGCTTGCTCTGGAAACAGCTTCAAAGGCCCAGACTTACTGCTCCCATGACCACGCAGATAAGCCTTTAAAATGAACCTAATGAGTGGAATTAGCTCTATGTTTTAATTAGCTGAGCCACATGTCTTATCTCTGACTGCCTGAAGCTTAAGGAAGGCCCTGAGGTTTATATTCCACTTGATTTTTTTTTTCTCCCAGAGGAAACAGTGCTTAATTTCTTCCCTGACCCCATTGTATCAAGTCTCCCTCTGAACACCGAGCCCAGAGTTTCACTTGATTCGGGACACCTCAACACATCCGACAAATGCCATGGAGTAAACAGGACAAGGACCTGGTTAGCATTCTTGCCTTCACACGTTACAGAGAAGGAGGCTGAGCCCAGAGAGGGGAAGGGGTCTAGGCAAGGACACACAGCAGTGGGGGGCAGAACTGCGATTCCAGCCTCAGCCCTTGCCACCTGAGCACATTTCAGTGTCTTTTTTCCTTTCTGTCAAGAGAAAAGATATTTCTGGTGTGCTAAATAACCCCCTGGAGGTCAATTAGCAGCGTGACTAATTTAGCCATGGCTGGCAGTCACCTTCAGACAACAGTCAAAAACAAATAAAGGTACTAGCCTCCCAAGCTGGGAATCTGGAAGACCTTGCCAGTCCTCTTTATTGTAAAGAGTTGTAGAGAAATAGGCCATTGGGTGGTGGTAAGGCTGCTGTCTGTCCTTCCCGAATGCCAGAATAGGAAGATCACTAATTTACTTACGAAGCGCTGGTTAATATATGGCAGTCTCCTCCACTCACACATGACAGCATCTTAAAAGAGGTGACGGCGAGTCCTCTTTGCAGCTAAAGCCTCAGAGGCTCTGGATGCGTGGTCTGGGGTCCCACACCTGATCCTCAGTCGAGCTGGACTTTGCACTCAGGTTTCTTCCTTAGAAGATGCTTTTCTCATGATGCCCCAGAGGAGAGGCTTTTCTGAAACAGCTGGAGGCTGGCAGCTGGGGCCTCTGCCGAGGAACTGTGCTTCTGGGCAGGCCCTGGCCACCTCCCTTGTGACCCCCTCTCACCCCAGCCACCTCTGACTCGACTTCTTGGCCCGCAGGCGGGGAGCACAAAGAGGATTCGGGCTGGAGCTCGTCAGATGCCCGGCGGGAAAGTGGCTCCGGGCCTCCCACGGACACCCTCTCTCCAGCCGGCCTGCCCTGGCCTCCGGGGGGCTCCCAGCTGGGCAGAGTGGGCAGCAGTGCCCAGGGCCCGCGCTCCGTCTCCGTGTCTGCCCTGCCCACCTCGGACTCCCCCAACCCCGGCCCCAGCGAGGGCCTCTCGGACCCCTTTGTCCCCCTGCACGCCAGCAGCCGGCTGACCCCCCGCGCCCTGCCCAGCTTCATCACCCCGCCGACCACGCCCCAGTTCCGCCGGCACACCAAGCTGAAGCCCCCGAGGACGCCGCCGCCGCCCAGCCGCAAGGTGTTCCAGCTGCTGCCCAGCTTCCCCACGCTCACCCGGAGCAAGTCCCACGAGTCTCAGCTGGGGAACCGCATCGACGAGGTCTCCCCAATGAGGTGAGCGTTCCTGCCGGGCAGGTGCTGAATTTGCCGTCTGCTAACCTTTCTGACTACAGTTCTCTCATTGTAAAGCTAACGCAGGCTTGACTTTTAATGAACAAAATTGGCCAACACAGAAGCCACAGCGTAAAAAGTGAAGGATGCCCCCATGTCTCAGTCCACTCCCCAGGCTGCCTGAACGGTTTGGGCCAAATCCTGTTAGATTTCTTTCTGCGAGCAGGCATCCAGAGAAACATGAAATGATACCATGGATCAGTCAGGATAGACTGGGTTATGCTGCAGTAACAAATCCCCCTGCATCCCTAGGTCTTCAAATAACAAAGATTTTATGATACCTGTCCATCACGGGTCAGCCTCACTCCAGATCCCAAGCCAGAGCATTGTCTGGCCAGGGCTCCGCTACCTACAGGCCCATGGCCGGGGGACTGTGAGCCCGTTTCCTCAACTGTGAGAAAGAATGAACCATGCAGGTGGCTGGCGAGGCTTAGGAAAGCTGGTGTATTAGAGCACAGTGTAGGGCGCCATTGTCCACTGAAGGGGGCTAGGAGGAGCCACCTCTAACCCTTCTCTTGAGGGGAGTCCCTAGTCTCTCAGACAGCCCGGCCCCCTGCGCCAGGGGTTCAAAGTCCTCATCCGACACCCTGCCTGCTCCCGCCCAAGGACTGATGTTCTGGGGCACTCCAGGCCAGCCCGGTAGCATAATCCCACTGTCTCTCCTTTTTGTCTCCTCCAGGTTTGGTAAGCGTGATTCATTTTCATCCGTGTGCCACCGAGTCTTGTTTCTGCCAGCGGTCCCCGTCGGGGGTGGATTTCTTCAACCCTCTCTAAGTCCGCCGGCCTTTCCGTGGTCCAGAAGCAGAGATGCTGGGCTCCGCCCCAGGAAATCATTCTTAGGACAGGAGACTTCAGATGACCAGGGGGCTCAGCCCCGCCGTGCGGCACACCCAGCTCTCCAGACAGAATCACCTTGGGGATTTTCTCTTGAGAGCTGCCTGCAGCGTTCAGCCTCTCTGCTCTGAGAAGTAGGGACGTTGAGACTGTCAGTCTGTCATCAGCCCTGTGGCGGGCCCCACTTCACCTTGCCACTCTCACGGGTGACCTCCGGCAGGGGGTGTTCACCGGCTGGACTGCTGTGGTGAGGCTGCGCTCCTGGGAGAGAGGCTGCGTGTGTCCGGTGTAGGTGGACGGTAGCCATCCGCAGAGCCCCGCTGACATCTTCGGACCCGCCCCCCCGGTTCCAGAGAGGGACATCCCTGGAGGCAGGAATGGGACCGGCTCTGAATGAGGCCTGAGAGATCAGAGGGTGCGGATGTCCGCTTGGGAGGTAGACGTTAGGCTGGCAGTGGATGACAGGTGGTTCCAGCCGCTCCTCCACTGCCTGCCCCGCTGCTCCGCTAGCGCCAGGGACGCCCCTTCTTACGAGGAAGCCAGGACTGGAGCGAGAGGCCAGAGTGCCCTCTAGGCAGGCAGGGAAAGCTCGTGGTCTGAGACTTCCCCTGAGACTCAGACTGAGTGCCCAGCTGGAACTGGGCCACATGGGAGCGGGAGAAGCGTGACCTCATCTTCCCACCAGCAGAGGTGGCTGTCAGAGCAAAATCCCCAAGGAGCTTCTGTCTGGAGAGCCAGGTGTGCTGCGTGGCCGACAGCCTCACACCCTCTGCCGAGGGTCCGGCAGCCTCCACCTGTGTCACGAGAAGAACTGGTGACCTGTGGGTGCCTCCGCCGGGAAGTGCAGGAGCTGCTGTCCTTGGCTTTGCCTTCTGCCTCACAGGCTTGCCTTCCTCCATAGTTAGAAGCCTCCCAGGAATGGCGTCTGAGCCGTCGACAGAGGCTGGGTGGTACCATTTGTCGTTGGTAGTGTAACTACACTGGCCCACCTTGGTCTCGCCGGACCATCCCTATCTTGATAAGATGCAGGTTCAGGAAAAATGTCCCTCGGCCATGTGGTTGGTCTCCACCGACCCCCAATCCCCCACCCCAGCCTGTGATCACTGAGACAGCAGGTCCCAGGCGCTCACCATCCCAACAGGACCCCCTCAGTCTGCTGACCTGGCCTCTCTCCCCACAGACCTCCCCCACGGGTCCCCGCAGATGGTACGAAGGGACATCGGCCTCTCTGTGACACACAGGTAGGGCTGGCCAGGCTGGGGTGGGGCGGGGGCACAGAGCTGGGCTGGGACCTATATAAGCCAGGCCCCTAACAAGGGCGGTCACTCTGCATTGCTGGGAGTGCCGTCCTGACCCTCGTCTCTCAGGGCTCTTTGCCTGTGGTCTGTCTGTCCATGCCTCTGTGGACGTGACACCCCCTGGAGCCTCTGCCTGTGACCAGCAGGCCTTTTGGACTCACCGCGCCCTCCACGGCTCCTCCTCAAGTCTCTTCCTCCACCTGCTGAGGGAAAACACAGGTCCCGCGAGAAACAGGGTCACTGGCCCAGGGAGGAGGAGCTAAAAGCATCCTCTGGGTCCAGCATGACGTCAGTTTCATGGGTATGACTGGCCACAGGTCAGAGCCCCGTTGAGTTTGATGAGATGCCAGGCTCCACCCCTAAGATTCTCAGCTTGCCAGTGAGGATTCTAGCTACTTCTGTTGAGGATTCTAGCAACTTCTATTGACTGGTGCTCACGCACCAGTGACTGAGGTGGGCTCATAACGTGGACCACCCAGAGCCCTGGCCTCAGCGCTCGTGCGGCCGGCGTGTGAGCAGCATCTCTTCCCCGGCCCGCCCCTCGCTGACCGCCAGCAGGCAGTTTGGGATCCCTGTGCTCTGGCCGCCCGTTCGACAAGCTGTGAACACGGCAGGGCACACTCATCAGGAGCCTTGCAGCTTGCCAGGGCCTTTCGTTTTCCCCAGAGTGAGAGCTGCACTCTGGCTTATGCTGGAGGCCAGCCCCAGATCTTCACTCAGTGAGGCAGACCGGGCTCTGAGGGGTTGTGTAATTTGCCTGAGGTCACGCGGCCTCCGAGACACGACTTGAAACTGCTGGCTGGCGCCCAGCCATCTCTGTCCTGAGCCTTGGCTGGGCCCGGATACCCATACCCAAGAGCCTCGGGGAGGAGAGGCCCCGGGACCAGGAGAAGCCGTCTGAGTGACAGCCTTAAGTGCCTCCCTCAGCCACACCCTGTGCCGTCATAACCCCTCCCAGCCTCAGTTTCCCCCTCTGCAGCGGGGACTTGCTGCCAGTCATGTCGGGAGGATAAAATGGGGCTGACATGCATGTGAGACTCACGCGTCGAGTTCTGGGGAGCACTTGGCGTTTAACCCATGCCTGGGCTCCAGACAGACTGACGTACCCAAGGGACACCTGATCAGCAGGCTGATCTGTTACATTTCGTCTTGACTGTACCCGGTCTCACAGGGGATTTGAGGCTTTGCGGACTGGACCACTGGCAGCTGCACCTGTCCAGTCTGGCATCTCCAGGCGGCCGTTCCCATCAGGGCGTGGATGTGGGACATCATGGCCACACCCTCTTGGATTTTCAAATTCATGATCTGAGCTTCTCTCAACAAAAAAGATTTTTGGTCTAATTATAGGCGGAAAAACTGTTCCATGACTTTTACCCACCCCCACCCACCCCGCTAGCACCTACCCCTTCTTTGGCCGAGCCCTCAGCTCTCACTGCAACCTGCTTTCAGAATTTTCTAGTGGAGATCATCTAGGATACCACTGAGCTGCTCTCCTGACCCCCGTGCTGGTGGGAGATGAAAGGCCAGAGAGACAGTGTGGGTCCCAGGGAGGCCCGATTGGAGCTCCTTAAAGGGCATTCCAGCCACTGCAATGGGAGGCCCACACAGGCCAAAGAATAAAGATGGATTTAAAAAAAAAAAAAAAAATCACGGGCTTCCCCTGGTGGTCCAGGACACCCTCTTGCAGTGCAAGGGGCGCCGGTTCAATCCCTGACCTGGGAAGATCCCACGTGCCGCGGAGCGGCTGGACTGATGTGTCCAATTACCAAGCCGGAGCTCTGGAGCGCATGCGCCCAGAGCCGGCGCTGCGACGACAGAGGCCACCGCGATGGGAGGCCCACACGAGCCAAAGAACAAAGACGGATGAAAATAGAGAAATGAAAGACCAATAGAAGTGACCCACCTATCCCCCTCCCTCCGCACCCCACCCCTCAAAAGATAAATAAAAAATAAATGTTTTTTAAAAAATCACTAAAAAGAGGCCAAAAAAAAAAAAAAAAGACATTCCAGAGACTTCCCCGGTGGTCCAGTGGTTAAGAATCATCTTGCAATGCAGGGGACATGGGTTCAATCCCCGGTCAGGGAACTAAGATCCCACATGCCATGGCGCAATTAATCTTGAAACTAGTGAAACCAGTCTAGAGAGTCTGTGCGCTGCAACACAAGATCCAAATGATGCAAGGAAGGCCCGGTGCAGCCAAATAAATAAAAATGAATAAATATTTTTTTTTAAAGTCATTTCAAGGAGATGGGTGCCTTTCTCCTAGGCCTGATCTGTCTTGGCATCTCACGGGGGCTTGGACTGGACCACTGGCAGCTGCACCTGTCCAGTCTGGCATCTCCAGGCGGCCGTTCCCATCAGGGCGTGGATGTGGGACATCATGGCCACACCCTCTTGGATTTTCAAATTCATGATCTGAGCTTCTCTCAACAAAAAAGATTTTTGGTCTAATTATAGGCGGAAAAACTGTTCCATGACTTTTACCCACCCCACCCACCCCGCTAGCACCTACCCCTTCTTTGGCCGAGCCCTCAGCTCTCACTGCAACCTGCTTTCAGAATTTTCTAGTGGAGATCATCTAGGATACCACTGAGCTGCTCTCCTGACCCCCGTGCTGGTGGGAGATGAAAGGCCAGAGAGACAGTGTGGGTCCCAGGGAGGCCCGATTGGAGCTCCTTAAAGGGCATTCCAGCCACTGCAATGGGAGGCCCACACAGGCCAAAGAATAAAGATGGATTTAAAAAAAAAAAAAAAAATCACGGGCTTCCCCTGGTGGTCCAGGACACCCTCTTGCAGTGCAAGGGGCGCCGGTTCAATCCCTGACCTGGGAAGATCCCACGTGCCGCGGAGCGGCTGGACTGATGTGTCCAATTACCAAGCCGGAGCTCTGGAGCGCATGCGCCCAGAACCGGTGCTCTGCGATGACAGAGGCCATCGCAATGGGAGGCCCACAGGAGCCAAAGAACAAAGACGGATGAAAATAGAGAAATGAAAGACCAATAGAAGTGACCCACCTATCCCCCTCCCTCCGCACCCCACCCCTCAAAAGATAAATAAAAAATAAATGTTTTTTAAAAAATCACTAAAAAGAGGCCAAAAAAAAAAAAAAAAGACATTCCAGAGACTTCCCCGGTGGTCCAGTGGTTAAGAATCATCTTGCAATGCAGGGGACATGGGTTCAATCCGGTCAGGGAACTAAGATCCCACATGCCATGGCGCAATTAATCTTGAAACTAGTGAAACCAGTCTAGAGAGTCTGTGCGCTGCAACACAAGATCCAAATGATGCAAGGAAGGCCCGGTGCAGCCAAATAAATAAAAATGAATAAATATTTTTTTTTAAAGTCATTTCAAGGAGATGGGTGCCTTTCTCCTAGGCCTGGAGACTCCCATCTTGGCTGAGTAGAAACAGCGACATCCACAGTCCAGGCTCTGCACGTTACACAGCACATGTGAGCCTCTCCAGACCCTGGGCAGGGAGAGTGTCGGCCTCACTGGCAAGGACTTTGACGCATCCCATGGCCAGTAGTTGGCAGGACTCAAACCCAGTGTGGTCTGATCCCAAAGCCCAGGCTCTTGCCCGCCTTTTCCGCCCCAGTGGTCTCTCTTTCAGAGCCATGCTCTGAGTTCAGAGACCTGGGGTCTGCCCCTGCTGCACAGCCTCCCAACTGTGTGACCTCAGGAAAGTCACTTAACGTCTCTGAGCTGGTTTGCTCATCTGGTGTCCTAAGAATCTCAGACCTGCCCACCTCCCAGGGGTGGTCCCTCCCAGGAAGGAGCTCATGTGTGTGGAGGCATTACCAACTGTTCCCGCAGTACTGTGGCTGTTTGTTCTGTTGTTACTATGATGTACTATGCTTTTAAAAATCTAGTCCTCCAAAACTAGTGGGTTCTTTCTCCCCTTAGGCCTCGCCACCCAGTGGATGGGCCTGAGACCTTTTTTCTCTGGGGAACACCACCCACTCAACCCCATCCTTCTTTCCAATGTATCTTTTGTGGATTGTTTAAAAATTTACTTTGGATTGAAATATATTTATAGTTCAAACCTCAAAAGGTTTACAAGGAAATATATACAAGAGGCCACAAAGAAAAAAGCATTCCAGAGACCCTATCCCTCCCTCCGCACCCCACCCCTCAAAAGAAAAAAAAAAAAAAAATGTTTTTTAAAAAATCACTAAAAAGAGGCCAAAAAAAAAAAAAAAAAGACATTCCAGAGACTTCCCCGGTGGTCCAGTGGTTAAGAATCATCTTGCAATGCAGGGGACATGGGTTCAATCCCCGGTCAGGGAACTAAGATCCCACATGCCATGGCGCAATTAATCTTGAAACTAGTGAAACCAGTCTAGAGAGTCTGTGCGCTGCAACACAAGATCCAAATGATGCAAGGAAGGCCCGGTGCAGCCAAATAAATAAAAATGAATAAATATTTTTTTTTAAAGTCATTTCAAGGAGATGGGTGCCTTTCTCCTAGGCCTGGAGACTCCCATCTTGGCTGAGTAGAAACAGCGACATCCACAGTCCAGGCTCTGCACGTTACACAGCACATGTGAGCCTCTCCAGACCCTGGGCAGGGAGAGTGTCGGCCTCACTGGCAAGGACTTTGACGCATCCCATGGCCAGTAGTTGGCAGGACTCAAACCCAGTGTGGTCTGATCCCAAAGCCCAGGCTCTTGCCCGCCTTTTCCGCCCCAGTGGTCTCTCTTTCAGAGCCATGCTCTGAGTTCAGAGACCTGGGGTCTGCCCCTGCTGCACAGCCTCCCAACTGTGTGACCTCAGGAAAGTCACTTAACGTCTCTGAGCTGGTTTGCTCATCTGGTGTCCTAAGAATCTCAGACCTGCCCACCTCCCAGGGGTGGTCCCTCCCAGGAAGGAGCTCATGTGTGTGGAGGCATTACCAACTGTTCCCGCAGTACTGTGGCTGTTTGTTCTGTTGTTACTATGATGTACTATGCTTTTAAAAATCTAGTCCTCCAAAACTAGTGGGTTCTTTCTCCCCTTAGGCCTCGCCACCCAGTGGATGGGCCTGAGACCTTTTTTCTCTGGGGAACACCACCCACTCAACCCCCATCCTTCTTTCCAATGTATCTTTTGTGGATTGTTTAAAAAATTTACTTTGGATTGAAATATATTTATAGTTCAAACCTCAAAAGGTTTACAAGGAAATATATACAAGGAAAGTCCCTGCCACTGCTATCCCCAACTTCTCTACCCCTCTCCCATAGGCAGGTCTCGGCAGTTTTTTGTGTGTCCTTTTGGAGATATTTTTATACAATCAAATATATATGTAAATTCTTCTGCCTCCTTTTTAATTTTCACTTAGATATTGCATATATTGCATATATTATACACATAATTGCATATATTATACACATATATATATACATATATATACACATATATATACATATATATATATATATACACATATATATACACACACACACACATATATATATATGTGTATATATATATATATATATATATATACATACACACACACACATATATATATATACACATATATATATACATATATATACACATATATATATACATATATATATATATATACATAATATATACTATACACATGTATAATATATGTATATGCCCACGTATACCCCCCACATGAAGATGGAGAGCATGCCCACCCCAGAAAGTTCTCTCTGGCCCTTTCTCGTCTAGAGTGCTCCCATCCGGAGATGCGATTCACTTCTGTCATCACAGGCTAGTTTTCCCTGTACTTGAACTTCATATGAATGGAGGCCCCTTACTTTTTCCCCTGACGTTATAATTGAGTGATCATCCTCCATTTGCACAGAGAGTTTCCTTACTTTATTTTTCCAGCTGCATGGTACTCAGTCGTGTCCATGGACCACACACGAGGCCATCAGTCAGTCACCTGTGCAGCTAAACCACATAGTCTCTTCTCTAGAAGAGTCTATGTTTCTAGTCTCTTCTGCCACAAGCGCACTGCAGGGAGTAACCTTGTCAGTACATCGTTTGGCCCCTAGGAGGATCTGTTGGATGAATTCCTGGGACTATGCTTTTAAAAATCTAGTCCTCCAAAACTAGTGGGTTCTTTCTCCCTTAGGCCTCGCCACCCAGTGGATGGGCCTGAGACCTTTTTCTCTGGGGAACACCACCCACTCAACCCCATCCTTCTTTCCAATGTATCTTTTGTGGATTGTTTAAAAAATTTACTTTGGATTGAAATATATTTATAGTTCAAACCTCAAAAGGTTTACAAGGAAATATATACAAGGAAAGTCCCTGCCACTGCTATCCCCAACTTCTACCCCTCTCCCATAGGCAGGTCTCGGCAGTTTTTTGTGTGTCCTTTTGGAGATATTTTTATACAATCAAATATATATGTAAATTCTTCTGCCTCCTTTTTAATTTTCACTTAGATATTGCATATATTGCATATATTATACACATAATTGCATATATTATACATATATATATATATATATACACATATATATAATGTATATATATATATACACATATATATACACACACACACACATATATATATATATATATATATATATATATACATAAACACTTATATATATATATATACACATATATATATATACATATATATACATATATATATATATATATATATATACATAATATATATTATACACATGTATAATATATGTATATGCCCACGTATACCCCCCACATGAAGATGGAGAGCATGCCCACCCCAGAAAGTTCTCTCTGGCCCTTTCTCGTCTAGAGTGCTCCCATCCGGAGATGCGATTCACTTCTGTCATCACAGGCTAGTTTTCCCTGTACTTGAACTTCATATGAATGGAGGCCCCTTACTTTTTCCCCTGACGTTATAATTGAGTGATCATCCTCCATTTGCACAGAGAGTTTCCTTACTTTATTTTTCCAGCTGCATGGTACTCAGTCGTGTCCATGGACCACACACGAGGCCATCAGTCAGTCACCTGTGCAGCTAAACCACATAGTCTCTTCTCTAGAAGAGTCTATGTTTCTAGTCTCTTCTGCCACAAGCGCACTGCAGGGAGTAACCTTGTCAGTACATCGTTTGGCCCCTAGGAGGATCTGTTGGATGAATTCCTGGGACTGGAACCACTCCATGTGTGCACTTGTAATTCTGATTGCTTTTGCCAAATTGCCTGCCGGAGACCTGGCATCGGTGACCACACCAGCTTTGGGGGGTTGGCAGTGAAAACTTTGTAGCCAAGAGCTCTGAATGCCTGGGGGAAGCAGTGGCCCCAGGGTGTCTCTGCCCTCCTCTCGAGAGGGTGCCCGGGGCCCTGGGGTAGAACCGAGTCTTCTGGTTTCCCTGCGGCTTTGTGGGGCCCCTTCTCCATCCCACCCAAACCCTGTAGCTCAGATGGTAAAGAATGCGCCTGCAATGGGGGAGACCTAGTCTGATCCCCGAGTCGGGAGAAGTCCCTGGAGAAGGAAATGGCCGCCCACGCCAGTATTCGTGCCTGGAGAATTTATGGACAAAGGAGCCAGGCAGGCTCAGTCTTTGAGGTCGCTAAGAGTCATACACAACTGAGCTGCTAACACTTTCTCCATCTTGGCCTTTCTGAGCGTTTTTGTGTGTCCACCCCTGCAGGTTCTCCACCAAGTCCTGGCTGTCGCAGGTCTGCCACGTGTGCCAGAAGAGCATGATGTTCGGGGTGAAGTGCAAGCATTGCAGGTGATGAGCAGAGGGTGACAGGGGTGGGAGAAGGGGTGGACTCCGTGTTTTCTGTGAAGTCTTGCTACTTGATTCTTGGTCTCAGGTCAAATCAAAATTTAAAGGAACTCATTTGGGAGTCCTAAACCTATTTGTAATCTCAGCACACCAGGGAGTGATCAGCCCTCTTTTCCTGACCCGGTTTTTTAATTTTGTACTTGAACTTCATATGAATGGAGGCCCTTACTTTTTCCCTGACGTTATAATTGAGTGATCATTTTGCACAGAGAGTTTCCTTACTTTATTTTTCCAGCTGCATGGTACTCAGTCGTGTCCATGGACCACACACGAGGCCATCAGTCAGTCACCTGTGCAGCTAAACCACATAGTCTCTTCTCTAGAAGAGTCTATGTTTCTAGTCTCTTCTGCCACAAGCGCACTGCAGGGAGTAACCTTGTCAGTACATCGTTTGGCCCCTAGGAGGATCTGTTGGATGAATTCCTGGGACTGGAACCACTCCATGTGTGCACTTGTAATTCTGATTGCTTTTGCCAAATTGCCTGCCGGAGACCTGGCATCGGTGACCACACCAGCTTTGGGGCGTTGGCAGTGAAAACTTTGTAGCCAAGAGCTCTGAATGCCTGGGGGAAGCAGTGGCCCCAGGGTGTCTCTGCCCTCCTCTCGAGAGGGTGCCCGGGGCCCTGGGGTAGAACCGAGTCTTCTGGTTTCCCTGCGGCTTTGTGGGGCCCCTTCTCCATCCCACCCAAACCCTGTAGCTCAGATGGTAAAGAATGCGCCTGCAATGGGGGAGACCTAGTCTGATCCCCGAGTCGGGAGAAGTCCCTGGAGAAGGAAATGGCCGCCCACGCCAGTATTCGTGCCTGGAGAATTTATGGACAAAGGAGCCAGGCAGGCTCAGTCTTTGAGGTCGCTAAGAGTCATACACAACTGAGCGGCTAACACTTTCTCCATCTTGGCCTTTCTGAGCGTTTTTGTGTGTCCACCCCTGCAGGTTCTCCACCAAGTCCTGGCTGTCGCAGGTCTGCCACGTGTGCCAGAAGAGCATGATGTTCGGGGTGAAGTGCAAGCATTGCAGGTGATGAGCAGAGGGTGACAGGGGTGGGAGAAGGGGTGGACTCCGTGTTTTCTGTGAAGTCTTGCTACTTGATTCTTGGTCTCAGGTCAAATCAAAATTTAAAGGAACTCATTTGGGAGTCCTAAACCTATTTGTAATCTCAGCACACCAGGGAGTGATCAGCCCGTTTCTTGGAAGATTAAGGGAGCATCAAGCAAAGCACTTATAGAAGAAGGGGCTATTTGAGGTGGGCTTTGAAGGATGAATGGAAGTTTACCAGGTGTACTGAGGAGAGAAGAGAATTCTGAGTCAAGCAAGAATCTTGGACAAAGGCAGCGAGGAATGGTAGGACTGTTCTGGAAGCTGTAAGGAGTCCTGAAGTTTAAAGTTAGCACATAAAGAATTGGGAAATTGGGCCAGGAAAGGGTGAATACAAAGAAGTGGCTTTTGGTATTTCGAGAAGAGAACGAGGGGAGAATGTTGATTTGAATAAATTCAACCTGTTTTCCTACTATTGAGGTTTCTGATAAGAAGGACAAGGATAGTGCGCAGTGTAGGGTGAGCAGAGTCTGTCCCCTGCTATCCAGCTGCCCTTACCTTACAGAGGATGGCCTTGAAGTCTGCTCCCAGTCCATTTTGCCCTTGCATTGCTGTGTGTCCTGAAGCAAGGTGCTTGCCCTTTCTGGGCCTCGTGTTTGTCATGCCTATATCTGGGAAGATGATTCCAGGTCTGCCTGTGCAATCGGGATTTCTCCAAGAGTCTGAACTAGAGTGTGTCGTGAAAGCATCCGGGCTCCCGCCAGGCTGTGGATGATGGGTCTCATGTGCATCTGTGGTTGGGTAAACTGTGGTTAGGAGAGAACCGCAAGAAAATGCGCAGATGCCAGATCTTTCTCACCAGTCTCGGTCTTCTGTGGCTCCTGGCCATTTGGCTTTAAATCATGGACCCCCAGCTCCTATTCAAGTCACACCGTTCATGCAGAGAGCACACAGGATAACCTCTGAGCCCCAAGCTCTCCTGCTTGACGTGTGAAGTTGACAGGACCCCAGCTGTCACCTCATTTGATCAGTGAGAACCCCGAGAGTGGGTTCAGCAGGCAGAACCAAACCAAGAACCCAGCTCTTCCATTCCCTTCACTCTGGTCTTCACACCGCGTGGCCTGTGCAGGACGGTAGCCGGAGGGGCTGCCCTTGGCCTCCCTGGGGTCCTTTGGTATGGGGACCATTTCCCTTCTAATTCATCTCTAAGTTCAGACTTGCCTCAAGCTTTCCAAGCATGGGTAGAGGATCTCCTTTTGTTTAGAAAAGATAAACAGACGTGTGACCCACAGCAAGTTAAAATGGATGAAATCAGATTTGCTTTGCTGTGAAGGAGGGGCAGCGGGAACGTGGTCATGCTCAGTGGCTAGTGGCTGCTAGCGTGATTCACGGAAGATGCTCTTACGCTAATGGTCGTTGAGACGTCCGTGGGAACCGAGGCAGCCAGACCTGTCAGGCCGTGGCTTCTGCCCCGCTGTGTGTGTTGCGAGGTCTCGTGTGGCCCCTCTGACCCTGCCTTCTCCACCAGGTTGAAATGTCATAACAAGTGCACGAAAGAAGCCCCCGCCTGCAGAATATCCTTCCTTCCACGTGAGTGTCCTGCCCTCCTCCCCTCGGCCTTCGGGACGTGGGGTGCATCTTTCACGATCCTGTTCTCTGCTGACGGTCACGGCCCCCTTCTTTTTAAACAGTACCCAAGCTTCGGAGGACAGAATCTGTCCCCTCGGACATCAACAATCCGGTGGACAGAGCGACGGAACCCCATTTCGGAACCCTCCCCAAAGCACTGACGAAGAAGGTATGATGTCGGGAGCACCCTCGCCTGGGCTCCTTCCGGGGACGCACCCCTCACGTTGCGGTCCAGTGGGGACGTGTGATCCTGCCGTCCGGGTCGTGTGGCCAGCAGGTGGCCTTGGGGATCTCATGTTTCGCCATGACATAGGCTTCACATGTGTGTCCAGATCGTAGCTAGGTGACCGTATCCCCCCCAACCCCGTTTCTGAATTACATTATTTTTGGCTGCACTGGTCTTCGTTGCGGCAGGCAGACTGTCTCAAGGTGAGGTGAGCCGGGGCCCCTCTCTAGCTTTGGGCTCAGGCTCCTCACCGCAGGGGCTTCTCTTGGCTCAGAGCACAGGCTCCAGGGCTCGCGGGTTCACTAGTGGCCCTGTGTTGAGCCACCATTTCCTGAGTATTTCCAAGTCAGAAACTCTTCCCACGGATACCTCATTTGATCCCTATAATGGCTCTTAAAGTCACACACAGATATCTCTTTTGGTTTTTTACTAGTTTTTTTTTTTTTTTTGGCTACCCTGCGGCTTGCAGGATCTTAGTTCCCCAACCAGGGATTGAACCTGTGCCCTGGACAGTGAGAGCGGGTGTCCGAGCCCCTGGACCATCAGGGCATTTTCCATCACCTCCATGTTGTGATGAAGAACCAGAAAGCGAGGTTTCCTGTGGGTGAGAGTCAGGCCCACAGGGCATGGAGGGCAGGCCGTGGGCTCGTGCTCTGGCTGGGTTCATGGCGCCTGATGCACGTCAGGCCGCAAGGAAACGTGGAACACTGGATGAATGAGCAAGCCCGTGAGGCAGCCGCTGATGCCCTCATCACGTAGACGACACGCCACGTGGCTCAGAGGGTGGGCTGGTGCCTCTGAGGTCACACAGCTGCTAAACTGGGGCTGGGATTCAACCTGCCTCAAACACGCCCCCCACCCCCCAGTCCCATTTCCCCTTGCTGGTCTAGCCCAGCTTGGCTGCAATGGAAGTCTGGGCCTTGGCGTGTGAGCAGGCAGAGCGAGGGCTCAGTGGGTGCAGCCCCCTCCCCTGTTCGCTTGGCAGCAGGCGGTGCTGGCTGTTCCTGTGCAGTGAGACACACAGCGTGGCTTTGGAGCGTCCCAGAGCCCCGGGGGCCTTCCAGAGAGAAACGGGTTGAGCTTACGTTTAAGCCAGCTTGACCCTGACTTTTTTGACCAGGACTGCCTGCCTATCCCCTGAGAAATGGACTAATGTTTGGGGGACACAGGTCAGGGCAGGGTCACCCCTGATGTAGACCCCGTCTCCCCCTAGCCCTCCCTATGGTGGTCCTCTGGCCTTGCTAGGGTCCACACCACCCAGTGGCCCAGCCGGCACGTCCACCTGCTGAGCTGAGGAGCGCTTATCAGGGACCCACTGTGTGTGTGCTCAGTCACGGAACTGTGTCTGACCCTTTGCAGCCCCATGGACGGTAGCCCACCAGGCTCCTCTGTCCATGGGATTTCCCTGGCAAGAATACCGGACTGGGTAACTGTTTCCATCTCCAAGGGATCTTCCTGGCCCAGGGATGAAACCCGTGTCTCATTACATCTCCTGCCTTAGCAGGCAGATTCTTTACCACGGAGTCATCTGGAAAGCCCCACCCATGGTGCACTATCCACTAAATATACACTTGTCAGAGGCTGAAGTTTAGTCATTGAAAGACCCTACTTTGGGGCCGGAGCCAGGCCGTGGGTGTGGGATGAGCAGGTGTGGCCCTTGCACTCCCGGGACGCACGCAGCGTGGTGGAGAAAGAGTCTTCAGAAAGCTGCCTAAGATACCCACGGGTGACAAACCATAGCTCAAGCACCCTGATGAAACGTTCACGGCGCCCTGGGAGCATAAAGGGGAGGAGCCTCGCCCGCACCAGGGCTGGAGGAGGACTACCGGGAGGAAAGGATGTTTGAGCTGAAAGATGAGAGGCGCCCTCCGGGGACGGGCGTTGACGAGCCAGTTTCCCTGTGTTGCCCTTCCTTCTAACGTTATACCCGTAAAATGCCAGGATGCCCTGGCTGAGCTCCTCCTTGTTAGGTGGGGTGAGGTGGGGAGGGCAGTCTGGGCTGGGCAGCCTCTGCCACTCCGTGTTCTCCGGTCCTGCAGGAGCACCCTCCAGCTGTAAACCACCTGGACTCCAGCAGCAACCCGTCCTCCACCACGTCCTCCACGCCCTCCTCACCAGCGCCCTTCCCAACGTCGTCCAACCCATCCAGTGCCACCACGCCCCCCAACCCCTCGCCCGGCCAGCGGGACGGCAGGTTCAACTTCCCAGGTACTGCATGTTCGGGCTTTCTCGGGCCTCAGGGATGGGGTTGCATGTCTTTTCTTTGCCCATCCTGGCCAAGGTCAAGCACTGTCTGTGCTGCTAAGAGCCCTTGCTGGGAGCCGGGTACTGGGCTGAGCTCAAGTGCATCACTGTATTTAAACCTGCTGTGATTGTACCCATGCTACAGATGGGGACACTGAGGTTCAGAGAGGGGGGAAGTGGCTTGCTTTGAGCTGTACAGTATGTAAGCAGCAGAGCTGAGATCAAAGCCACATCTGTCTGACGCAAAGCCTGGATTCTGAGCTAATCCCCAGGCTGCCCTCCCGTGCATGGGCTGGCTTCTCCTGAGCACTGTTCGTTCACTCAGGGCTTCTGGGCTCCTAAGAAGCAGGGCAGGCAGCATAGGGAGCTGGGGCAAGCCCAGAAGGCCAGAGTGAAGGAATCCAGGGCCCTATGACTTACCTGCTCTGCGTCTGGATGAGCTGCTTAAGGGGCGTGTCTGCTCCCTTTTCGATAAAGCAGGAGACCACATGAGTCTGGAGTTAGGTTACCCCCACTGTGTGGGCAAGGCCACGGAGTCCACCAAGGGGTGCACGCCACAGCGAAGCTGACCTCTGACCACAGCCCCAGCTGCCCTGGGTCTGTAGTGACAGGGTCCCTGCCACTCAGCCAGGCCTCCCCAAGGAGCAGAACGAAGCCCCCTTGCCCGTTTCAGGACTGAACCCCAGTCCTGGCCTCCCGGGCAGCTCCTTGCAGCCAGTCTTGGCCCTTGGCATGTTTCAGGCTCAGGGAAGGAGGGCAGCTGGGCTGCTCCAGTTTGCTCCGGGCCCAGCCAAGCTGGCTGCCAGCTTCAGCCCCTGGAGTTCAGGCCAGGCTCCACCTGTCACTGGTCCCCAGGGCTCCAGGCCGAGGAGGACAGAGGCACGGGCTGTTCCCATGCCAGGGGGACCCCCAGCTGGGCAGCTTCTCTGGACTCATCTCCCCAGGGTCCCAGGGACTTCTTTTTTGGTGGGAGGCGTGAGGTTTTTAGGAATCTTTCTTCTTTTTCGCCTTACCATGCATGTGGACGGATACGAATACATTGTCCCAAGCCCGCGCCTCCCTCCCGCGGCCCAGCGATGGCCACGTGATTACCCTCCTCTCCAGTTCTGCTCTGTCATTGTGATGCTCTGAAAACCGGGCCTTTTGCTGAACCTCTTAGTTTGAAAGGAAGGGCCTGTTTGCAAAACAAGAGCCACTGAAAAAGTCCTTTGTGTGACATCAGCCAGAGCTTCCCAGCTTCCCTGATGTCCCAGGCTGGGCCCATGTGTGGCCTGCGTGGAGCCCTCTCTCTCTGGTCAGGGGCTGGGCTGGGCTGGCGGTTAGTGTGGGATGGAACCTCCTTCTGTAGTCCACCCTCTCTGTAATGTGCAAGAGCGTTTCTGTGTATCTCTGAGGGTAACCCTGGAGAAAGGTAATTTTTTTGGATGGTGACATCGAGTGCCTGAAGCTTCCGGACCCCCAGGTGTGAACGTGGACTCGGGGCTTTTCTCTTCTGCACACAGCACAGTTCAGTGTTTCCAGAATCTCAGTTTTTCTCCCCATTACATTTTTGCGCTCCTGGGCTCATGCGCAGTTCACAGAGGAAAAGGAGGCCTGGGAGGTGAACAGGATCAGCCAGGGCTTGGCACCAGGGTGGTCCCAAGACGGCCGAGCCCCCAAGCCCCCTTTATTCCTGGGGGCTCCTGCTGGCACCCACTTTCTTCCGGCTCTTTTCCTCCTTCCTGCATGGATCGTCCTATCCTGGCCAAGCGCATCTGGGGCAGAGAAGATGGGGCAGGGCTGCCCCAGCCTTTTAACCAGCCCCTCTCCCCCAAGCCGCTGCCTCTCCCCCTGCTGCATTCGCTGCTCTGTGTGTGACTTACCTCCTCTTCTGTTCAAAGCTGCCTACTTCATTCATCATAGACAGCAGTTTATCTTTCCAGGTGAGTCCTTTGCATGGTTCTACTAACTGCCCCTTGTGATCCCCCTCTGTCCTGCCTTCCCCCCGGGAGCTTTGGCGAGTCCTGTGTCCCACACCCACCTACTTTGAGAGCTGATTGTCTGCTGAGGCTGGGCAATGGGGCAGAGTGAGTAGCCCTGAGGCTGGCCTTCACAGCGGCAGCACCTTGCTGGGAGGACCCTTGGTATCCACTCTCCCCGTGCTTCTTTGCACAGAGACTGTAGGCCACTTGTCCAGGGTCACACAGCCTGGCGGTGGCAGAAACCCAATTTGCAGAATAAGGAGAGAGGACCTTTTGCTGATGCCTTATGAGCATCTGACAAGATATCATCTTACACATAATGGCAAGGGAACGACTGCCCTATCTTAACGAAAGGGATGCCAGTTTGAGAACGTCTGCAAACTGCGTTTACTTGGCAGGTCTCTCCTTCCAGAGCCTTGCAGTACAGCGCCATCTGCTGGCCGCCATTGGAAATGCCCATAGTGCCGAAAGCTTGAAGAAAACTTTCTCATCAATTTCCTTCCACAGAAATTGTCTTGCACACAGACTGTGTGCCAGCCTTTGTTTTTTACCATATTCCCGCCCCTACGGAGTTTATTTATTTATTTATTTATTTTTGCCTCTAAGTCATCGGTTTTCTTTTTTTCATCCATCTTTTTTCTTTAGCATGTGTGGGCCTCCCATCTGGTGGCCTCTCTCGTTGCAGAGTAATTGGACACACCGGTCCAGTCGCTCCTCGGCACGTGGGATCTTCCTGGGCCAGGGATCAAGCCAGTGCCCCTTGCACTGCATGGTGGACTCTTTACCCACTGGAGCATCAGGGAAGCCCAAGTTTAGACAGTTTTTATATTTGTCCTTATTTCTCTACCTGGAGGTGACAAGCCATCATATAAGTAATCTGTGACTTTAGTTCCGAGTTCAGCCATATGCAGATTCAGTGTGTTTTAGACAAAGAAGGTAGCTGATTTTTGTTATCCTGGATTAAACAGTCCTGTCTTGAAGTCATGGTATTCTGATTCTTCCAGGCCTTTCTACACCCCCATCCCAGCACCATTAGGGCAGTGACTGTAGCATCAGTTAGCTCTTACAGTTGGTTTTGCCGGCTGTGCCTGTTGGCTGAGGTCAGGGCCGGGCTTCCTGAGCTGCCTCTGTGGTCTCACAGCCATTTTTCCCCCCATGGTTCCCCTCCAAGAGCCTGCCTGGTTACTGCCCTAGGGTGACCGACAGGGGGGATCCCTTGAAAGCATTGGGAGAACATGGCTTTTCTTCTAGAAGGCTCCATCTTGTCTGAAGATGTCAGGCGGGAGAAGAAAGAAATCAAGTTCCATTAAAACAAACATGGACTCATTTGGAGCAGAATGCAGACTACACTCAGTGTTTAAGGGAAAGTGTAAAACTTCAGAAACATTTTACCTCTCCCAGCTTGGGGTGCTGTTTCTCCCCAAACACCCGCTTCCCCTTGTCTCCCCATCTCTGTACATGTGCTTGTCTTCCGTGGAAATATTTGAGCAGTGTCGGGTGGGTAGGAACATCAGTCCGTCCTGGACAACCTGCAGACACAGCGGAATGGGGTCTGGGGGAGCCTTGGCAGAGACTTCCGGGTCAAAGGATTCCCCAGAAATTGGGGAACATCACAGGATGTTGAGTGCATGTGTGCCTTTCTCTGATAAGGAGGCCGACAGCCTCTATGAGACTCTCCAAGTCTGTGAGGTCCCAGAGATGTGGAGAGGGCCTCCCAGGTGGCGCTTTTGGTCAAGAATCCACCTGCCACTGCAGGAGAGACAGGAGACGGGGGTTCGATCCCTGGGTCAGGAAGATGCCCTGGAGGAGGGCATGGCAACCCACTCCAGTATTCTTGCCTGGGAAATGCCATGGACTCCGGGCCAGGTAGCCAGTGCCTTGCATGCATGTGTTTTAGGACATCAGGAGAAGGTTTTATATTTGTCCTTATTTCTCTACCTGGAGGTGACAAGCCATCATATAAGTAATCTGTGACTTTAGTTCCGAGTTCAGCCATATGCAGATTCAGTGTGTTTTAGACAAAGAAGGTAGCTGATTTTTGTTATCCTGGATTAAACAGTCCTGTCTTGAAGTCATGGTATTCTGATTCTTCCAGGCCTTTCTACACCCCCATCCCAGCACCATTAGGGCAGTGACTGTAGCATCAGTTAGCTCTTACAGTTGGTTTTGCCGGCTGTGCCTGTTGGCTGAGGTCAGGGCCGGGCTTCCTGAGCTGCCTCTGTGGTCTCACAGCCATTTTTCCCCCCATGGTTCCCCTCCAAGAGCCTGCCTGGTTACTGCCCTAGGGTGACCGACAGGGGGGATCCCTTGAAAGCATTGGGAGAACATGGCTTTTCTTCTAGAAGGCTCCATCTTGTCTGAAGATGTCAGGCGGGAGAAGAAAGAAATCAAGTTCCATTAAAACAAACATGGACTCATTTGGAGCAGAATGCAGACTACACTCAGTGTTTAAGGGAAAGTGTAAAACTTCAGAAACATTTTACCTCTCCCAGCTTGGGGTGCTGTTTCTCCCCAAACACCCGCTTCCCCTTGTCTCCCCATCTCTGTACATGTGCTTGTCTTCCGTGGAAATATTTGAGCAGTGTCGGGTGGGTAGGAACATCAGTCCGTCCTGGACAACCTGCAGACACAGCGGAATGGGGTCTGGGGGAGCCTTGGCAGAGACTTCCGGGTCAAAGGATTCCCCAGAAATTGGGGAACATCACAGGATGTTGAGTGCATGTGTGCCTTTCTCTGATAAGGAGGCCGACAGCCTCTATGAGACTCTCCAAGTCTGTGAGGTCCCAGAGATGTGGAGAGGGCCTCCCAGGTGGCGCTTTTGGTCAAGAATCCACCTGCCACTGCAGGAGAGACAGGAGACGGGGGTTCGATCCCTGGGTCAGGAAGATGCCCTGGAGGAGGGCATGGCAACCCACTCCAGTATTCTTGCCTGGGAAATGCCATGGACAGAGGAGCCTGGTGGGCCACCATCCACGGGAGTGCAAAGTGTCCGACACAACTGCGCACGCAGGTGGAGCTGTTGGGAAAACTTCCAGACAGCCTGGGGGAAGCCCAGCGGGAGCTGAGGGAGGCTTGCTGGCTGCTGGGGTGCTTCTTGTCCTAGAAGAGAGGGAGAGGCCCTGATGAGCTCCAGCCACCGCCCCCTCCAGTCTCTTCTTCTGTTGAAAAAGGGAGTGAGGGGCCCATGCAGCCCTGAGGCTGCCAGCCTTCCCGGGTGACATTAGCAGGGACCAGAGAGAAGAGACAGAAGCTGGCAGCAGGAGAAGCCATGGGGGCTTTGGCCTATGGCCAGATGGCTCCCCAGTGGGGTGTCCATCTGTCCAGTGTTGCCCGGATACGGGGCTTTTGGTGCTGAAACTGAGAAAGCCAGCAGCTCAGGCTTCCACGCCAGCTACCCAGTCCTGGGGTGCCCGGTGTGTGGCCTGCTTTCTGTCTCCCTAGAGAGTTGTTCCGTCAGCCACCAAACCCGGAAGCGGAGGGAGTGGGGCCTCCAGCTCCCACCCGACGTTCCTGGTGTCTGTGCCAGGCACCAGGGGTCGCTCACGAGCCACCTGTGAGTCGGGCCTCTGGCCTCTGCTGGCCTGCGGGTCTTCACCGCATTCTAGGGTTGTGGCAGCCAGCCCCCACCTCAGAGCTGAGGACGAGGGGTTCCGGCCCCCACGTCCAGTTAATAGGAGCCCAGGTGCTTGGACGCCTTGCTTGCAGAGGTCCAAAAGGGCCATGAGAAGCCACTGAGACGTCTCAGCGTCCTCCCCACCGGGGTTCCCTTCCCAGCGCAGAGCCGTGTGGGGAAAGCCACGAGCAGTGGGGGCTGCGTCTGTGGTCTGTTTTAGGAAAAGCTCGTCAAAGTGGCCGCGGGAGCTCAGGCCCTGGGAGGGGTTTGGGCTGGTCTTGGCGGGGACAGGGTCTCATGCCTCGTGCTTATTTTCCATTTCCTGCAGATATCTCCGCATTTCCACAGGCAGCCCCATTCCCCGATGGAGCCGACAGTTCCCGGTAGGCTTCCGAATCCACCTGCCACTGCAGGACAGGAGGGTTCGATCCCTGGGTCAGGAAGATGCCCTAGAGGAGGGCATGGCAACCACTCCAGTATTCTTGCCTGGGAAATGCCATGGACAGAGGAGCCTGGTGGGCCACCATCCACGGGAGTGCAAAGTGTCCGACACAACTGCGCACGCAGGTGGAGCTGTTGGGAAAACTTCCAGACAGCCTGGGGGAAGCCCAGCGGGAGCTGAGGGAGGCTTGCTGGCTGCTGGGGTGCTTCTTGTCCTAGAAGAGAGGGAGAGGCCCTGATGAGCTCCAGCCACCGCCCCCTCCAGTCTCTTCTTCTGTTGAAAAAGGGAGTGAGGGGCCCATGCAGCCCTGAGGCTGCCAGCCTTCCCGGGTGACATTAGCAGGGACCAGAGAGAAGAGACAGAAGCTGGCAGCAGGAGAAGCCATGGGGGCTTTGGCCTATGGCCAGATGGCTCCCCAGTGGGGTGTCCATCTGTCCAGTGTTGCCCGGATACGGGCTTTTGGTGCTGAAACTGAGAAAGCCAGCAGCTCAGGCTTCCACGCCAGCTACCCAGTCCTGGGGTGCCCGGTGTGTGGCCTGCTTTCTGTCTCCCTAGAGAGTTGTTCCGTCAGCCACCAAACCCGGAAGCGGAGGGAGTGGGGCCTCCAGCTCCCACCCGACGTTCCTGGTGTCTGTGCCAGGCACCAGGGGTCGCTCACGAGCCACCTGTGAGTCGGGCCTCTGGCCTCTGCTGGCCTGCGGGTCTTCACCGCATTCTAGGGTTGTGGCAGCCAGCCCCCACCTCAGAGCTGAGGACGAGGGGTTCCGGCCCCCACGTCCAGTTAATAGGAGCCCAGGTGCTTGGACGCCTTGCTTGCAGAGGTCCAAAAGGGCCATGAGAAGCCACTGAGACGTCTCAGCGTCCTCCCCACCGGGGTTCCCTTCCCAGCGCAGAGCCGTGTGGGGAAAGCCACGAGCAGTGGGGGCTGCGTCTGTGGTCTGTTTTAGGAAAAGCTCGTCAAAGTGGCCGCGGGAGCTCAGGCCCTGGGAGGGGTTTGGGCTGGTCTTGGCGGGGACAGGGTCTCATGCCTCGTGCTTATTTTCCATTTCCTGCAGATATCTCCGCATTTCCACAGGCAGCCCCATTCCCCGATGGAGCCGACAGTTCCCGGTAGGCTTCCTGTGCTTTCTACTCCTTGGGGACTTGTTCAAGCTGGACCCACCTCCCTGACCATCTCCCACGTCTGCCTTTATTTTTTTTTTTTCTCCACATTTTATTTTTTTTTTTTTAAGATTTATTTATTTTTATTTTTTATTTTTGGGCGGGGGTCGGGTTGGGGAGGGAGGGGAGTGGGCGGGCCACTTCTATTGGTCTTTCATTTCTCCATTTTCATCCGTCTTTGTTCTTTGGCTCCTGTGGGCCTCCCATCGCGGTGGCGTCTGTCGTTGCAGAGCGCCGGCTCTGGGCGCATGCGCTCCAGAGCTCCGGCTCGGTAATTGGACACATCGGTCCAGCCGCTCCGCGGCACATGGGATCTTCCCAGGCCAGGGATCGAACCTACGCCCCTTGCACTGCAAGGCGGTGTCCTTACCCACTGGACCACCAGGGGAAGCCCTCAACATTTTATTTTGTGCTACAATATGGGTGACCCGTAGTGTCGAGACCGTTTCAAGTGGACAGCCACGGGGCTCGGCCGTACAGATCCCATGATCCATTCTCCCCCAAATGCCCTCCCATCCGGGCTGCCGCATGACCCTGAGTAGCGCTCCCTGTGCTGCACTGTAGGTCCTTGTTCCACCTCCAGCTTTAAATGTCTTGCCGTGGGACCTGAGCAGCCAGAGAGGACACTCCCTGGGCTAATGCACCCCATGACCCAGTTACCTCAGCCCCAGGGTTTTATTTGCCTCCTGTCAGAGCAGTCAGCGTTGGATGGGGCTGTCTGTGAAAACAGGAGCTGTCTAGTGACCCGGGAGGGCTGGGCCAAGGGCGCCGAGTGTTAGAGAAACCTCATAATGCAGCTCCTGTTCATGGCGCTGCTTGGGCGTCAAGATGCCCTAGCTCGGTCCGGCCGTGCTGAGATGGTTTCACGCATGGTTTCACACAATTCTAGGTGTTAGGTAGGTGTCATCCCCAGCATCCAGACGAGGGAGTCGGCTCAGAGAGGTTAAGAAATCACCTCAAGTCACACAGCTTAGGGAGTAACAGAGCCAGCTCTCAGGTAGAATTCCAAGTGCTGTGCCCATGCTTGGAACCCCCTGCCAGTTGTCAGATTTGAAAGATCCTGGATGGTCACTGCCCACCCCTCGGCCCCCACCACCCTCAGGTTAAGTCTGGAGAAGGCCGAGGCCAGAGAAGGGAAGTGGGGTCTGGTCTTCAGCCTCCTGCCTGTGTTTCCACAGCGTCCAGACTGCCTTCCCTGTAGCTGAGTGGGTCTAAGGAAGGGTCCAGCCTGGCGGCCCTGTCTCAGAGCTCAAACACGGGAAGTCCCCTGCCCAGCTGGGAGCAGAATGGCCTGGCCTCTGGGTCTCCTTGACAAGCCCTGTTTTCCTCTTAGGCTTGACGACCAGCCGAAGGCAGATGTGTCGGAGGATCATGAAGTGGAGGTGAGTGAAGGCGACGCGCGAGCCGTGGATGGGGCATCTCTCTCCTCTCTCCCCGGCTCGGCGCATGGAGGGGTCTGGGGAGTGTGTGGGCACTGGGCCCTGGTCAGGGCTATCTCAGGTGCCCACCTGCTGCAGCATACCCGGGCAGTGTGCATGGCAGCGAGAGCAATGAGGAAATGCCACGAAGCAAGCTTCCTTCTGCGTGCAAAATCACTTCCGTCATGTCTGACTCTCTGTGACCGCATGGACGGTAGCCCCCCAGGCTCCTCTGTCCTTGGGATTCTCCAGGCAAAAATACTGGAGCGGGTTGCCATGCCCTCCTCCAGGGGATCTTCCCAACCCAGCGACTGAACCTGCCTCCTGCATTGCAGGTGGATTCTTTACCACTAGCCACCAGGGAAGCCCCAAGCTTCCCTTTGCCTTTCTGTTTATTGAGGCTGAAGTAAGTTCTTCATTCCCATGTTTCCAGCCTCAACTGAGAGACCTGGATCCCAGCCCGGGAGACTCTCCTTCAGTCATTCTGGGGTGGGCCAGGCAGGTGGATGTTTTCAAAGATTCCCTAGCTCGGTCCGGCCGTGCTGAGATGGTTTCACGCATGGTTTCACACAATTCTAGGTGTTAGGTAGGTGTCATCCCCAGCATCCAGACGAGGGAGTCGGCTCAGAGAGGTTAAGAAATCACCTCAAGTCACACAGCTTAGGGAGTAACAGAGCCAGCTCTCAGGTAGAATTCCAAGTGCTGTGCCCATGCTTGGAACCCCCTGCCAGTTGTCAGATTTGAAAGATCCTGGATGGTCACTGCCCACCCCTCGGCCCCCACCACCCTCAGGTTAAGTCTGGAGAAGGCCGAGGCCAGAGAAGGGAAGTGGGGTCTGGTCTTCAGCCTCCTGCCTGTGTTTCCACAGCGTCCAGACTGCCTTCCCTGTAGCTGAGTGGGTCTAAGGAAGGGTCCAGCCTGGCGGCCCTGTCTCAGAGCTCAAACACGGGAAGTCCCCTGCCCAGCTGGGAGCAGAATGGCCTGGCCTCTGGGTCTCCTTGACAAGCCCTGTTTTCCTCTTAGGCTTGACGACCAGCCGAAGGCAGATGTGTCGGAGGATCATGAAGTGGAGGTGAGTGAAGGCGACGCGCGAGCCGTGGATGGGGCATCTCTCTCCTCTCTCCCCGGCTCGGCGCATGGAGGGGTCTGGGGAGTGTGTGGGCACTGGGCCCTGGTCAGGGCTATCTCAGGTGCCCACCTGCTGCAGCATACCCGGGCAGTGTGCATGGCAGCGAGAGCAATGAGGAAATGCCACGAAGCAAGCTTCCTTCTGCGTGCAAAATCACTTCCGTCATGTCTGACTCTCTGTGACCGCATGGACGGTAGCCCCCCAGGCTCCTCTGTCCTTGGGATTCTCCAGGCAAAAATACTGGAGCGGGTTGCCATGCCCTCCTCCAGGGGATCTTCCCAACCCAGCGACTGAACCTGCCTCCTGCATTGCAGGTGGATTCTTTACCACTAGCCACCAGGGAAGCCCCAAGCTTCCCTTTGCCTTTCTGTTTATTGAGGCTGAAGTAAGTTCTTCATTCCCATGTTTCCAGCCTCAACTGAGAGACCTGGATCCCAGCCCGGGAGACTCTCCTTCAGTCATTCTGGGGTGGGGCCAGGCAGGTGGATGTTTTCAAAGATTCCTGGGTGATTCTGGTTGTAGCTGGGGCCAAGCTCTGTTGCCTTGACCCTTGAACCAGTGCCTCCCGAGCCTGGCCCGTGCCGTGTGGTGGCTTCAGGATCTTCAGCTGATGATTGACCCCTGCCCAGGGGAGAGTCGTGGGCTTCCTGGGTGGCACTAGTGGTAAAGAATCCACCTGCCAGTGCAGGAGACGCAAAAGACACAGGTCTGATCCCTGAGTCGAGAAGATCCCATGGAGCAGAAAATGACACCCCACTCCAGTATTCTTGCCTGGAAAAGAGAAGCCTGGCGAGCCCCAGTCCACGGGGTCACTAAGCACAGCACAGCACACAGAGGAGTCAAAAACCCTTGTGTTTATGAATAAAAGCATAGGGCTTCCGTGGTGGTCCAGTGGCTGAGACTCCGTGCTCCCAGTGCACGGGACCGAGCTTCAATCCCTAGTCAGGGGCTGGATCCCCCGTGCTGCACCTGTGCTCACCCACAGCAACTAAAACTCCTTCCTGCTGCAACTAAAAAGAAACAGAAAAAGATCCTTCTTGCTACAACTGAAGATCCCATATCCCACAACTGAGAGCTGGCGCAGCCAAATGCATACATTAAACAAATAAATGTTTACAATAAGCAAAAGCATAGCTAGAAAGGGTGAATGTTTGTGTTCTTCTCCAGCGATTAGGTGTTGCTCCCAGGTAGGTCTCGGAACCTTAGCGAGAAGAAGGCTCATGCTCTCTAGTTTGTGGATTAGAATGTCGAAGCCGTGTGTTGCTGAGTGTCCTGTCCACTCCGCGTGTGAAGCCTGCATAGAGGTGTGACTAGAGTTCAGCCTCCTGACCCCAGGCCCCTCTGCTCCCCTCCCGACCTGGTGAAGGTCCTGGGGGAAGGAAGTCACCTGCCCCCAAGTCTGCCAACCCCTCTGTCCCCTCCCTCTCTCCTTCCAGCCCGAGGAGCCTGAGGCCGGCAAGTCCGAGGCCGAAGATGACGAGGACGAGGTGGACGACCTGCCGACCTCCCGCCGGCCGTGGCGGGGCCCCATCTCGCGCAAGGCCAGCCAGACTAGCGTCTACCTGCAGGAGTGGGACATCCCCTTTGAGCAGGTGGAGCTGGGGGAGCCCATCGGGCAGGGCCGCTGGGGCCGGGTGCACCGCGGCCGCTGGCACGGCGAGGTGGCCATCCGGCTGCTGGAGATGGACGGCCACAACCAGGACCACCTGAAGCTCTTCAAGAAGGAGGTGATGAACTACCGGCAGACGCGGCACGAGAACGTGGTGCTCTTCATGGGGGCCTGCATGAACCCGCCCCACCTGGCCATCATCACCAGGTAAGCGGGCCCCGCCCTCCCTGGGGTGGCCGCCTCCCCCTCTCCCTGGGGGCCCGGTTATTTGGGTGGACGCCCTGGAGGGTGAGGGCAGGGAACTTTTCCTGTAGAGTGGCACACACAAAAAACCCCGGGATTTCCCTGAGCGTCCAGTGGTTAGATCGTTCCCTTCCAACACAGAGGGTGCAGGTTCAATCCCTGGTTGGGGAGCTAAGAACCCACACACCTTAAGGCGAAAAACTCAAAGCCTGCTTTCCAGAGTGAAGGAAGTCAGAAAGAGAAAAACAAGTACTGTATATTAACACATATAGAGAGAGAATCTAGAAAAATGGTGAACCTATTTGTAGGGCAGGAACAGAGACACAGGCATGGAGAGCAGGCTTGTGGACACAGCAGGGGAAGGAGAGCGAGGGACAACTCCAGAGCGCAGCGCTGAAACATACATGACCATGTGTAAGCTAGACAGCCGGGGCAAGTGGCCGTGTGATGCAGGAAGCTCAGCCCGGTGCTCTGTGACCGCCTGGAGGGGAGAGACGGGTCGGGGGTGAGAGGGAGGCTCAAGAGGGAGGGGACGTATGTGTCCTTAGGGCTGATTCACATTGTTTTCTGGAAAAAGCCAACACCACATTGTGGAACAGTGGTCCTCCACCGAAAAATACATTGTAAAACACCGAGGCAATATTGTAACAAATTCAGGCCAGGCCCTAGCAGGAATGGACCTAAGGGGACTTCCCTGGTGGTCCAGGGGTTAAGATGCTGCGCTTCCGTGACAGGGGACAGGGTTTGATCTCTGGTCCCCTCTATGCTGTGCGGCGCAACCAAAAAGAAAAAAGAATGGACATCAGGCTGGTCCAGAAGGATTCTGGCGCCCAGAGGCCAGGGGCTGCAGAGAGCCCTCCTGAGGCCCGTGGGCCCAGCTCCCTCTGGCTCCACAAGGGCTGAGGTCAGGCCTCACGGGCTCCCGATCTCTGCCTGACCCTCCGCTCGTCACAGCTTCTGCAAGGGACGGACTTTGCACTCATTCGTGAGGGACCCCAAGACGTCTCTGGACATCAACAAGACCCGGCAGATCGCCCAGGAGATCATCAAGGTAAAGCTGCCTGGCCGCCCCACCTGGCCTGTCTGCCCATGTCAGGGTGGTGCCAGTGACTGTTCTGTCTTTCCCTTTAGCTGGGGCGCCTCTTGGGTGGGACCCCCACCTCCTTCCGTCTGCCTGTGTCTCATTGGCTGGGAGCTGGCCACCCTAGAGAAAGGCAGTGGGCTTTAAAGACAGATGGCCTGAGTTTGAATCTTGGTGACACCAGCTGTGTGACTTTGGGCAAGTCGATTAACCTCTCTGAGCCTCAGCCTCCTCCCCTGTAAGGCAGGGGTGCCTGTGTCACCTTCCTCATGGGATTGGTGCTAAGGTTAAATGGGATAATCCACGGAGACAGTGTTGGGCCCAGGGCCGCCAGCGCTTGGTGACAATCTGTTAGGATTGATTCAGGTTTGGGAGGACAGACCCTCAGACTCAAGTCAGGTAGGCTTTTTAAAATTTTTTTGCTTTCATCTTTTTAAAGTAATTAAACACAAGTGAAAGAAACATTTATTTGTTGCTTTATTTACCACCAGACAGGCCCAGAGAAAAAAAATCCATCAGAGCTGGGTGAACTTCCTCTTTCCCCATTCTTGTTCTCGCGGAAAAGCTTTCTCTTACCAGCTGCCACCATGTTTGTGTCCCTTTCCTGTCTTCAGTCTTGCTTCTTTTCCCTTTTTATCTCTCCCTCCTTCCATCCATTGTGTGGGTGTGCGTCACTGGAAAGGAAAAGATAAAAATCTCAGTGATGTTTAGCAACACCAAGATTTCTCCGGGACATTTCCACGTAGCTAAACGAACGCATGGGCTTCCCAGATGGATCAGCAGTAAAGAATCCCCCTGCCAATGGAGGAGACACAGGTTTGATCCCTGAGTCAGGAAGATTCCCCTGGAGAAGGAAATGGCCACCCACTCCAGTATCCTTGCCTGAAGACTCCCCGTGGACAGAGGAACCTGGTGGACTACAGTCCATGGGGTCAGAAAAAGAGTCTTAGCCCCACTTAGCGACCAAACAACAACACGTGAATGCACTAAACTGTGGGAGGCCCCAAGGCCAAAATATCACACGTCCGCCCTCGTTTGGAGTCTGCCTCATCGCCGAGAAGTGGGAGGGAGCTGCAGTGTCACACCTACTCTGTGACGTCCACAGACCCGCTGGGCCCTACTCCCCACTCTGCCCTCCTCCCCCAGACTGTCCCGTCTCCTTACGTCCCAGCGCTGGGCGAGTCTGATTGCTGAGTTCGGCTCAATGAGTCAGCTGGAAGATTCCAGGACAGAAGTTGCTCAAAGGTTTTAGAGCTGCAGAGCCAGAAGCAAGCTCTCTGCTGCCTCATTAGTCCTCCCCATCCCCCTTCTTCTGGGAGCGTCTAAGCTACTACCTTTTGTTTGCATCTCTGATAGTTTGAGCCTCAAATTATAACAGGGGCTGACCGGAGACAGTGTTGGGCCCAGGGCCGCCAGCGCTTGGTGACAATCTGTTAGGATTGATTCAGGTTTGGGAGGACAGACCCTCAGACTCAAGTCAGGTAGGCTTTTTAAAATTTTTTTGCTTTCATCTTTTTAAAGTAATTAAACACAAGTGAAAGAAACATTTATTTGTTGCTTTATTTACCACCAGACAGGCCCAGAGAAAAAAAATCCATCAGAGCTGGGTGAACTTCCTCTTTCCCCATTCTTGTTCTCGCGGAAAAGCTTTCTCTTACCAGCTGCCACCATGTTTGTGTCCCTTTCCTGTCTTCAGTCTTGCTTCTTTTCCCTTTTTATCTCTCCCTCCTTCCATCCATTGTGTGGGTGTGCGTCACTGGAAAGGAAAAGATAAAAATCTCAGTGATGTTTAGCAACACCAAGATTTCTCCGGGACATTTCCACGTAGCTAAACGAACGCATGGGCTTCCCAGATGGATCAGCAGTAAAGAATCCCCCTGCCAATGGAGGAGACACAGGTTTGATCCCTGAGTCAGGAAGATTCCCCTGGAGAAGGAAATGGCCACCCACTCCAGTATCCTTGCCTGAAGACTCCCCGTGGACAGAGGAACCTGGTGGACTACAGTCCATGGGGTCAGAAAAAGAGTCTTAGCCCCACTTAGCGACCAAACAACAACACGTGAATGCACTAAACTGTGGGAGGCCCCAAGGCCAAAATATCACACGTCCGCCCTCGTTTGGAGTCTGCCTCATCGCCGAGAAGTGGGAGGGAGCTGCAGTGTCACACCTACTCTGTGACGTCCACAGACCCGCTGGGCCCTACTCCCCACTCTGCCCTCCTCCCCCAGACTGTCCCGTCTCCTTACGTCCCGGCGCTGGGCGAGTCTGATTGCTGAGTTCGGCTCAATGAGTCAGCTGGAAGATTCCAGGACAGAAGTTGCTCAAAGGTTTTAGAGCTGCAGAGCCAGAAGCAAGCTCTCTGCTGCCTCATTAGTCCTCCCCATCCCCCTTCTTCTGGGAGCGTCTAAGCTACTACCTTTTGTTTGCATCTCTGATAGTTTGAGCCTCAAATTATAACAGGGGGCTGACCTTTGATGAGAGGGTTGGAGGCCACTCCGGAAGCATTGTGAAGTTAGAGGAAGGGAGGAGAGCTTGTGTTCCAGACCCGGGCACTTGCCATCATGTGTCTGGCTGCTCGAGGCGGCGGCAGCTGTTTTATTAACAAGCCTCAGAGAGGTGCAGCCACTTGTCCTCAGCCACACAGCTGGTCCCTGTCCAGCCCGAGGTGTGGTCTCTGGCTCTCTTTGGTCACTGGGGAAGGCTTGTGCCTTGGTTGGGTTTGGGAGCTGGGCGGATATGTTAAGGGGGATCGTCATACGTTCAGGATGGAGTTTGGGAGAGAGTACGTCACTCCTTCTGGGAACGGCCTGCTTCTGTGGCAGATGACAGCTCCCAGCAGGCCTGAGGGGAGCGGCCACAGTGAACCCGCGCCTCCCATCTCTTATGGAAGAGCATCTGACTGTGTGGATTCTTGTCTGACATGCTCCAGCCCTACTCGGGCCAGGCTCTGGGCTTCTGGGTCACAGCTCATTCCTTCTCTTTCCTAAATATTGCTTTTAGTTCCTAAATACCTTTGAAGGCAGGGAGATTTTTCTTGTGTGAAGTACCAGAGCTGGAGAGCTCATGGGAGCTTGGGAGGTGGGTGTGTACGTGCCTCTTTCCAACCTGGCAGGGATGCCCATTTCCGTTGTGGCATCTTGTACCGCCTCCCTGTTCCCAAGGGCCTCAGGGTACCTGCAGATCCTGGGCTTGGCCTTGGGTGAGATCATGCCTGCCCTGGTCACCGACATCCGGTACGCCTGGCCAGCCAGTGTTCAGTGCAAATAGGGCATGGGTTAGAAATGACCCAGCCGCAGGCTGTCACTTGGCAGATGAGGAAACTGAAGCTCAGATGTCAAGTCCAGCGAATTAGAATCTGGATTTCAGTTTTAGTCCAGGACTTCTACCACAGCGCAGGCAGTGGGCCCACATGAGCTTAGGGACTCCTGTTGGAAATTCTGCTCTGTTTCCACGCCCACGGTAAGCCCTTGCCCAGCCTGTGCAAAGGCCCGTCTAAGCTACTACCTTTTGTTTGCATCTCTGATAGTTTGAGCCTCAAATTATAACAGGGGGCTGACCTTTGATGAGAGGGTTGGAGGCCACTCCGGAAGCATTGTGAAGTTAGAGGAAGGGAGGAGAGCTTGTGTTCCAGACCCGGGCACTTGCCATCATGTGTCTGGCTGCTCGAGGCGGCGGCAGCTGTTTTATTAACAAGCCTCAGAGAGGTGCAGCCACTTGTCCTCAGCCACACAGCTGGTCCCTGTCCAGCCCGAGGTGTGGTCTCTGGCTCTCTTTGGTCACTGGGGAAGGCTTGTGCCTTGGTTGGGTTTGGGAGCTGGGCGGATATGTTAAGGGGGATCGTCATACGTTCAGGATGGAGTTTGGGAGAGAGTACGTCACTCCTTCTGGGAACGGCCTGCTTCTGTGGCAGATGACAGCTCCCAGCAGGCCTGAGGGGAGCGGCCACAGTGAACCCCGCGCCCTCCCATCTCTTATGGAAGAGCATCTGACTGTGTGGATTCTTGTCTGACATGCTCCAGCCCTACTCGGGCCAGGCTCTGGGCTTCTGGGTCACAGCTCATTCCTTCTCTTTCCTAAATATTGCTTTTAGTTCCTAAATACCTTTGAAGGCAGGGAGATTTTTCTTGTGTGAAGTACCAGAGCTGGAGAGCTCATGGGAGCTTGGGAGGTGGGTGTGTACGTGCCTCTTTCCAACCTGGCAGGGATGCCCATTTCCGTTGTGGCATCTTGTACCGCCTCCCTGTTCCCAAGGGCCTCAGGGTACCTGCAGATCCTGGGCTTGGCCTTGGGTGAGATCATGCCTGCCCTGGTCACCGACATCCGGTACGCCTGGCCAGCCAGTGTTCAGTGCAAATAGGGCATGGGTTAGAAATGACCCAGCCGCAGGCTGTCACTTGGCAGATGAGGAAACTGAAGCTCAGATGTCAAGTCCAGCGAATTAGAATCTGGATTTCAGTTTTAGTCCAGGACTTCTACCACAGCGCAGGCAGTGGGCCCACATGAGCTTAGGGACTCCCTGTTGGAAATTCTGCTCTGTTTCCACGCCCACGGTAAGCCCTTGCCCAGCCTGTGCAAAGGCCCGCTGTGCAAAGCCGGTTAGAGACCTCAGATCTCTCAGTCTTTTATGACGTAACACAGAGAGGCAGGACTTCCCTGGAAGTCCAGTGGTTGAGACGCCATGCCTCCAGTGCAGCGGGCACAGGTTCCATCCCTGGTTGGGGACTTTTTTAAAAAAATTAAGAAACAAACACCAACAACGGGGGGTAGTTTCACAGTGAACCTTTATATACTTGCTGACACCCCTTTCCACATTGCCCCACTGCCCCTTTATACACTTCATTTGATTATAAGGTGGACGGTAGATAGCGTGGTGACCCAGAAGCCATGCTGGCTGGCCTGGAACCAGATCTCAGCAATGATACGTCACCGCTCTGTGACTTGGGGGAAGTGACTTCCTGTCTGAGGCTGAGTTTGCTCCTCTGTAAAAAGGAGACAGTCACTATAGGGTTGTGAAGAGTAAATGAGGGGACTGGGGGCTTCCCCTGGTGGTCCAGTGGGTAAGGACACCGCCTTGTACTGCAAGGGGCGCCGGTTCAATCCCTGGCCTGGGAAGATCCCATGTGCCGCGGAGCGGCCGGACCTATGTGTCCAATTACTGAGCCAGAGCTCTGGAGCGCATGCGCCCTGAGCCAGCGCTCTGCAACGACAGACGCCACTGCAATGGGAGGCCCAAAGGAGCCAAAGAACAAAGACGGATGAAAATAGAGAAATGAAAGACCAATAGAAGTGGCCCGCCCGCTCCCCTCCCTCCCCAACCTGACCCCCACCCAAAATAAATAAATAAATCTTTTAAAAAAATAAAATAAAATAAACAAGGGAACTGGGGTAAGGCCTCTGACTTGGGGCCTGAGCCAAGGGTGTAAGCTAATACCAGCATCCGTCTTTCTCTGCCCCTGACGTGAGGCTCGCTGTCTTCCAGGGCATGGGGTACCTCCACGCCAAGGGCATTGTACACAAAGACCTCAAGTCCAAGAACGTCTTCTACGACAACGGCAAAGTGGTCATCACAGACTTCGGGCTCTTCGGGATCTCGGGCGTCGTGCGAGAGGGACGGTCAGTCGGCTTCGGGTGTCCGGAGAGCCGGGGGTGGCGCTGCTGGGCCTGAGGTCCAGCCGAGGTCCGGGCACTCTTGACGTCTGGGGCTGAGGGGCAGCCCTTCCTGTAGGAAAGGCCAGGTCTGCTCTGGTCCTGCTCTTGAGGTTCTGGCCCAGAGTCAAATCTGGGTGATGCTGAGGTCTCTCGTCGTGCTTCATTCTCAGGCTGACTGCCAAGGAGGCTGGGTCCCTCGCTCCCATTGTCCCCGAATGCTCAGTGACGTGGGCAAGGGACCAGGGTTCACGTCCCCCTGGGAGGAAGAACCTCTAGTTCTGCACATCTTGCAGGGTTGGGGGTGAGGAGAAAGGCTCCTCTCCCAGCCTCTGGACCCCAGGACGGGGAGCGGCAGCCTGGCTGAAGAGCCAGCCCCAGGCCAGGCTGTGAGTCCCCCAGGTAGTTCTGGCCTCCTGCATGGAGATGCCTGCCACCCTCCCAGGGGAGGGAATCGGCACCCTCAAGAGCGGCTCCCTCGCTCTTAACCTGCCTTCCTACAAGAACCCGCGCACTGCTCCTCTGTAACAGTTCCCCGAAGCGCGGGCGCCTTGGCAAGGGCACCGGCAGCGTGCTGCTTTCCTGGGCCGCGCGTGCGTGCTGTGCCGGCCTGGGGCAGACCTGTGCCCCACGGGCTTCCTAGCTGCCCACTAAGGCCGTGCCCTTGCTCTGGTTTCTTGGCCCCCAGGCGTGAGAACCAGCTAAAGCTGTCACATGACTGGCTGTGCTACCTGGCCCCCGAGATCGTGCGGGAGATGACCCCCGGGAAGGACGAGGACCAGCTGCCCTTCTCCAAAGCTGCTGATGTCTATGCATTCGGGTGAGGAGGCCCCTGGCGTCCCTCCTCCTGGGGCTCTGAGGCCACGTGTGGCCAAAACAGAGGGTTTGTTGACTCTCGGGGGCAGGGGGAAGCATGCTTGGAGTCTGATCCAGCCGCTTGCTGGGGCCGGTGACCATGTTCTCAGCCTTCTGTTTCCCCACCTGTAAAATGGAACGCATAAAGCTCCTCCTTGGTGGAGCCGGTTCATGAAGAGTAAATTAGGTAATTGTATAAAATGCTCAAGGGGCTTCCCCCTGTAGTTAGTGGTAAAGACCCACCTGTCAATGCAGGAAACACAGTGAGACCTGATTCAGTCCCTGGGTTGGGAAGATCCCCTGGAGGAGGAAATGGCAGCGCACTCCAGTATTGGTGCCTGGAGAATCCCCATGGATAGAGGAGCCTGGCGGGCTACAGTCCATGGGGTCACAAAGAGTCAGACGCGACTGAAGCGATGTAGCATGCGTGCATAAAATGCTTAATTCTGGGTGCCATGCTCACCTGTTGCTCCCCAAGGACACTCCCCAGAGCTCACCAGTAACTGTCGCTCTGAGAGAAGGGGGAAGCCTGCCAGCTGTGTGCGTGAAGAGCTGGCGTGCCGACAGACAGACCCATAGAAATGGAGAAAGAAAACATGAACCGTATATGTGAAGCTTTCTCTTAGCCACATTAAAGAAGAAATTGGTGAAATCAGTTTTGATAGATATTTAGCTCAGTATGGCCAGAATATAATTATTGCAGCATGTAATCCCAATAAGAAATTCAGGAGATATTTTGTGCCACAAAGCCTTCAAAATCTGGTGTTTTACACCTCAGTTTCCCTCCCCACATTTCAGTTACTTCAGGAGAACCGTGCAGCCCCCGTGTTGGAAAGGGTGGGTGTCATGGAGACGGCCCCATCCAGATGAGTCAAGAAAGGCCGGGGGATGAGTGAGGCCCCCCGCCATAATCTCTCGGGGGACCCTTCCCTCATGGGTGGTCTCTTCCTGCCCTGCCCTTTCACGGTCATCACCTGAGACCTATGTGTGCCAGGCCCAGGGCTGGGCATCCCTGTCACTCTTCAGAGGCCCTTGGGCGTGGGCATCCGCTCCTCTGAGGTTGAAGGGTTGTACCAGGATCTCCGTCCAGAGCTGGTGCTGTCTCAGATTTCTCCCCACGGCGAGAGCACAGGGCCCCAGGAGGTCTCAGGGTGGTCCCGGGAGCCTGGTGGATAAGGAGGGCGGGCCAAGGGTCCTGGGTCCTCCAGCCGGGCTCCTGGCATCACGGCGGCAGGCGCCCACGGGCGCGAGCTGAGCTGAGCCTTCGCGGAGCTCACCCCACATGGGCGGGTGGTCTCCACAGGACGGTTTGGTATGAGCTGCAAGCCAGAGACTGGCCCTTGAAGAACCAAGCTGCAGAGGCCCTGATCTGGCAGATTGGAAGCGGCGAGGGGATGAAGCGAGTCCTGGCCTCCGTCAGCCTGGGGAAGGAAGTCAGCGTGAGTAGCCGGCCTGCGCTGGGATTGGGAGGCGGGGCTAGAGGGCTGGCGCCCGTCCTTCACCCCCCTGAGAAGGGGGACCCGGAGGCGGATGCGTGTCAGGCTGGCCGCTTAGCTGCTGGCCGGGAGGTCTGTGCGTTTCCCAGGTGGCAAAGTGGTAAAGAACCTGCCTGCCAATGCAGGAGACACGGAAGATGTGGCTCACTCCCTAGGTTGCGAAGATCCCCTAGCGAAGGAAATGGCAATCCAGTCAAGTATTCTTGCCTGGAAAATTCCATGGGTGGAGGAGCCTGGCAGGGATATATAGTCCTTGGGATTGCAAAGAGTCGGACACAGCTGAGCACAGGACACCTGTATCCTTTACCACTCCACTGGTAACCTTCAAAAAGCAAGTATCTTAACACACACACACACACACACACAAAACAGGAAGGATATAAAGATAATGATTTTGACTGAATTAAGACATAAGTTAATCAGGTCAATATGTTACTTAAGAAGATAAAAACAAATTTCCAAACACATAGTACCAACAGTGAGGTTGTTGTCATATCAGATCTTTCTCCTTCATGTCTTTCTCAACGGTTCGAGAGCAAGTCAAGGTTGCCACAGCAAAGTTGTTTTCAAAATTCTAAATAGTGGTGGGGTGGCTGCTTTCATGTGATTGGCTACCATTAAAGGTTTCTTGCGCTGCGGTGGGCAAGTTCCCCGTCTTGGCTCCCTAATCTGCGAAGGAGCCCCGGGGGGCGATGTTGTGGGTGTGGTCAGGGTCAGGCGTGCCCTCCTCAGTCTTAGGTGGGCCTGGAGCAGACAGAGGCCAGCGGGGTGTTGATGAAGTCGCTGCAGGCCTCCCTTGCTGGGGGGGACCACCTGGCTCTGGTCTAATCTGGCTGGGTCCCCACCTGCCCTGTCACGTGGGCACCTTCTGCCTGGGTGTGTGTGCAGGCCTGGCTGTCTCACAGACAGTGCTCCTGAATCGAAAGGCCGAGGGGCGTGCTGTGTGCAGGCGCGGGTCCCGAGAGCAGGCGGCAGGACGCCGGAGCAAGACGGGCTTTGCAGGGCGCTCAGGAGAGCTGTTCTGCCAATTCGCTGCTGCCCCGTGGCCCGTGTTGTCTTGTCACTCCCGGCCTCCATTCCTGCAAAGCCCTGGCTCCCGCCTCTGGGGCCAGCCTGCACACTTTCCAAGCATCTCGTGTCTCGCCTGTCCGCACGCTGCCTTCCACTTTCCATTCTTAAACGTCCATGACCCCGTTTCGGATCTCTTTCCTGTGACCTGTCTTTCGGCTTTGTGACTGGTATTCCAGGGAGGTGGAGGAAGCAGGAGGGGAGGCAGGCATGTGCTCTTCTTTTAACTGGAAGTCTGAGAGCGCTACTGAAAGTCATTTCTTGGCCTTATTCTTGCCATGGGGGGGTCCCCCGCAATGTCGGCAGGAGGGTCAAGGGACCACCAACAGGGGGGCGGGTTCCCCTGGGAGCATTGAAGGGACCCTAGACAGAGGGCGCTGCCTGGCTTCCCCCAGTTCTCACGCCCTCCCATGCCGGCTCACTCTGCAGGAGATCCTGTCCGCCTGCTGGGCCTTTGACCTTCAGGAGCGCCCAGCTTCCCATGCTGATGGACATGCTTTGGGTCCGCCTAAGCTGGAAGCTGCTCCTGGTTTTTCATATCAGTCTTTCCCCAGCCACGGTTCGAGAGCAAGTCAAGGTTGCCACAGCAAAGTTGTTTTCAAAATTCTAAATAGTGGTGGGGTGGCTGCTTTCATGTGATTGGCTACCATTAAAGGTTTCTTGCGCTGCGGTGGGCAAGTTCCCCGTCTTGGCTCCCTAATCTGCGAAGGAGCCCCGGGGGGCGATGTTGTGGGTGTGGTCAGGGTCAGGCGTGCCCTCCTCAGTCTTAGGTGGGCCTGGAGCAGACAGAGGCCAGCGGGGTGTTGATGAAGTCGCTGCAGGCCTCCCTTGCTGGGGGGGACCACCTGGCTCTGGTCTAATCTGGCTGGGTCCCCACCTACCCTGTCACGTGGGCACCTTCTGCCTGGGTGTGTGTGCAGGCCTGGCCGTCTCACAGACAGTGCTCCTGAATCGAAAGGCCGAGGGGCGTGCTGTGTGCAGGCGCGGGTCCCGAGAGCAGGCGGCAGGACGCCGGAGCAAGACGGGCTTTGCAGGGCGCTCAGGAGAGCTGTTCTGCCAATTCGCTGCTGCCCCGTGGCCCGTGTTGTCTTGTCACTCCCGGCCTCCATTCCTGCAAAGCCCTGGCTCCCGCCTCTGGGGCCAGCCTGCACACTTTCCAAGCATCTCGTGTCTCGCCTGTCCGCACGCTGCCTTCCACTTTCCATTCTTAAACGTCCATGACCCCGTTTCGGATCTCTTTCCTGTGACCTGTCTTTCGGCTTTGTGACTGGTATTCCAGGGAGGTGGAGGAAGCAGGAGGGGAGGCAGGCATGTGCTCTTCTTTTTAACTGGAAGTCTGAGAGCGCTACTGAAAGTCATTTCTTGGCCTTATTCTTGCCATGGGGGGGTCCCCCGCAATGTCGGCAGGAGGGTCAAGGGACCACCAACGGGGGGGCGGGTTCCCCTGGGAGCATTGAAGGGACCCTAGACAGAGGGCGCTGCCTGGCTTCCCCCAGTTCTCACGCCCTCCCATGCCGGCTCACTCTGCAGGAGATCCTGTCCGCCTGCTGGGCCTTTGACCTTCAGGAGCGGCCCAGCTTCCCCATGCTGATGGACATGCTGGAGAAGTTGCCCAAGCTGAACCGGCGGCTCTCACACCCCGGGCATTTCTGGAAGTCTGCTGAGTAAGTACCCCTCGGAGCCAGACCTGCATCCAGGCATCTTGGAGGGGGGCACGAGCTGCTCTCTCTGCTTGAGATTTCCACCTGGGGAACCCCCAGAGTCAGTTAGCCAGAGGGGACTTGTCCTTTTTGCCCAAGGGATGCTGGGATTCCATTCACCACATTCTTTTAGAACTTTTTATTTTATATTGGAAGATAGCCAGTTAGCAATGCTGTGACAGTTTGGGGTGCACGGCAGAGCGACTCAGCTATACCTAGCCATGTATCCATTCTCCCTCAAACCCCTCTCCTATCCACGCTGCCACATTAACGGTGAGCAGAATTCCCTGCGCTATAGCGCATGCTCTTGTTGAGTATCCATTTTAAATACAACAGTGTGTACATGTCCATTCCAAACTCCCTAAGCCCCCCTCCACCACCCTTCCCCTCTGGCAACCAGAAGTTCGTTTTCTAAGTCTGCCGTTCAGCCCATTTATTTTGGAGACTTTTCTAGAGGCTGGTGTCTCCCATTGCCATCTATGAAAACCTCCAGAGCCCCATTATCAGCTCGGGCTAACGCTAGGCCCAGGCTAGGCCCCGACAAGAAGGAGGTTCTGCCCAGGAAGGGACCAGATGGAGCGTCACGAAAGCTAGCTGAGTGGCTGTTGCTTACAACGGTGCCGGCTTCAGACAGCGTTCAGCCCCCAAGCAGTGACCTGTCACAGCGGCCACATCGCCCGGGCGTACAGACCTGCATTCTGACCCCGGAGGCCCGTCCCCCTCTGTGTGGTCCATGTCCTTTGACAGCCCTCAGTGCTGGATGGTCACCACTCCGCTCTTCTGAGTTCTGCCTCCTTCCCTTTGTTCTTTGTCCCTCTGGCTCTCTCTGCCGGAACCCTCAAACACCGACGTTGCCCCTGTCTCTGTGAGGATCTGGAAAAGTCCTTCCTTCTTCCAGCCTCAGCTCCACAGCCGGACAGAGTGGAGGGCTGAGCAGGCCTGGCAAGGGCCACGTGGGAAATCATTCAGCTTTGCCGGCCGAGAGGGAAACTCGAGTGACTCTCGTCACGGGTTTGCGCTGCACCCAGCAGTGTGCAAAGCAGCGACACCACTGCATACGATCTGTGTCACGATGACTGAGCTCTGCACTAAACTCCCGGGCTGGCTGGGTCTAGTAAACCATTACTTACAGAAGCTGAAACATGAATGTCCTGTCATTTCAGGCCATGAAATAGTCTTTCGAGTTTTCCCCCCAACCACTTAGAAAGGTAAACCATTCTTGGTTGTGGATTATACAGAAACAAGTGGCAGGTCTCAGGTGGCTGGTCTCGCGTGGCTGGACTCTCGGACGAGATGCCTGGCTTTGAACTTTCTTTTAAAGTGAAAGGTGCTTCCTAGAAGTGAAATCTCCCACAGCCCCAGGACACAGAACAGATAAATTGGGGCTTCTCTCTCTCTCTCTCTTTGAAATTATTTATTTGCTTGGCTGCACTGAGTCTTAGTTGCAGCATGGGGAATATAGTTCCCTGACCGGGAATCAAGCCCAGACCCCCTTCCTTGGGAGCTTACAGTCTTAGCCACTGGACCACCAGGGAAGTCCCGAGTCATTTTTTTCTTTTTTCTTTTACAACTGTAAAACTTTGGGTGGCCAGCTTTGACTGACCCTGAGTTTGCCAGGTTACTTTGAAAAGAAATCAAACCTAGCTTTGAGCTGCAGGTGAGGAGAGCCCCGGGCTCCCGGCAGCAGCTGTAGGGAGCACCTGTTGAAGAAACGTGGTACCCGAGGCCCGCTGTAGGGACGGTCTAAGGAAGGACGATGTGGGGTGAGGGACTGCTGCAGCTTATGATGAAAATTCGATTCAGTGGTTTGCCCTCAAGATGGGTCAGAGTCCAATGCAAAGAGCGAGAACAGGATGTGGCCATCGGGGGTGTGGCTTGCACCCCGCAGTTGCTGACAGCAGCACCACACCGGAGGCGACAGGCCGGGGCCGGGCCTCCACCAGCGCAGAGCTGATGGTCTGACCGGGATAAAGACAAGCGGACGAGCGCCGTAAGCCCCCAGAGCAGGACACTGCTTGTCGCCTCCACACTTGAAGCTCCTGGCATCGTCCTGGGGTGTAGTCATTGCTCAGTCAGTGTCTGCTGGGTGAGGGGTGAGGAGGGCGTGATGACACTGTGCAGAGTGCCAGGCAAAACCCCAGCCCCTGTGAGGAAGCGGTCATGGGAACTGGCGTTTGGGTGGGCGCCTGGGGATCTCCTGGACTCACAAGAAGTTCAATAATCTAACTTCTCAGACCTTGGGTGAGCCGTTTAGCAAACCAGGCCCTGGTCTTCTCCTCCACGAAAGCAAAGGCTGCTCTGGGGGGTGCTGGCATTCAGGAGAAGATTCCAGATGTCCGAAAGGTCATGGAGCCCCAAATTCGTTTTGCACACGTGGGACACAGCGTCTCTAATGGGAGTGTTTCCTGTGCAAAGGGATCCGTTTTAGCCCCTGTAGGGGAAAAAATGGCAGCATGTCTCAACCTGTATCAAAGCTTTCTGTTCGTGATTTGTCCTTCTACACACTCAAGCCTCTAATTCTCAGTTTCTCTTTCTCTTTTCCATTGGTCTTGTTGCTTTTTTTGTTGTTTTAATTTTTGGGGGGTGGCGGACGTGCTGTCCTGTCCTGTCATCTCCATCACCTGCTGGACGGCGCTCCTCCCACACCCGGAAAAATGGTCGTGGGCGCTCCCAGACGCTGGCGGAGCCGCTACTACGGGAAAGGACGTTCCGGGCACCTTGACTTTAGGAACAACTGTCCAGTCCTGGAGGAATAGTGTGTCTTCTGCCGTTTCCACTTTTCTCTGCTTGTGTCCAGTTAACCCTTTGCACATCCTGCTTCCTGTTGTATCCGCATCCAGCTTCCCCTTCTTGGCGTGTGGTGTTCCCATAAACAGCAGTGACAAGCCGGCAGCTCACACGGCCACCAGCGAGGGCCCTGCAGGCTCGTGGTTTTCTCTGACTGGGCTGAGAGCAGACGCACGGCAGGCGGCGGGGCCTGCCTCTGTCCACGCACCGTGGCTTGGCCAAGGGCCGGAGAGAACTCAGATCACTGGTCTGGGTCCTCAGGATCCCCTCTGGCCAGATTTTAAAAAGAAGAGAAAACAGGGAACAGAAACTGTCAACTCTGAGATTGCAGTTTTGATGAGGAGCCGCGAGCCTGCTGGTCGACCTCTGTGCAGCGTTCTGTGGCCATGTCGCAAGGGAGAGCTTTAGGGAGGCTCTTTGTACCAGGCTCCATTCCAAGGTCACTTTGCTGCCAGATCTGGAATGGAGGGAGGATGTCCCTTTCTTTGTCCACAGGGAAAGGTGGGGGCGCCCTGCCCTGTGCCCTGCCCAGGCCTCGGCCGCTCCACCTGCCCCTCCCCGAGGTCTCGGGCTCTGACTCTGCTCTCTCCTCTTGTCTCTCCTCCCGTAGGTTGTAGGCCTGGCTGCCTTGCATGTTCGGGGCTTTCTTCCTCCTAATCCACGCTCGGCACTGCGACTTCTACTCGGGCTCAAACAGCACTACAGGCACTAACCCAGGGGAGGCGATCCCGCCACACCGGCCTTCTCTGCTGGGACTTCTTTTGCTTTGTTTGTTAAAATAGGCCCTTGCCCTGCCCTGCGGCCCCGTGTGTGCCTGAGTGACTGCTCTCCATCAAGGGACCCTTTAACAGCCCCCCAGAACCACCTCCCGGGACGCAACTTCATTTCTCTCTAGTGCTTCTGTGAGGCAGTCCTGTCTCCCTACTAACAGCTCAGTGAGAAAGATTCTCCCTCTCCCTGGAGCGCTAACACACCAGCCCCCTCCTGGACTGTGTCCCTGGGACAGGGGTGGGGTTTTGCTTGGCTCTTAACCCACGGGGATCAGTGTCCAACAAGGAGTGGAATGATTTCAGAGCTGCCTGCGATCCCCTCTGGCGGGCTGAGGTGTGATACCACGGGTTGTGTTGCCATGAAAATATCCGCTGGGAAGGTCTGTGTCCTGGGGCACACCTGGAAAGTTATCCTGAAGCAAAGGGTGTGGCCTGTCTCCAGAGAGTTGTGCAAAAGCTTCCTGTCCACCCCTTCACCCCTCTTCCACCTGTCCTGTGCAAACAGAAAGTCCCAGACCCCAAGCCAGCATTCGCCAAGAGTGTGACTAACAGATCATACACAGGTCCTCCATCGCTTACCAAATGCAGATTCCTGGGTCCCTCCCACCCAAGACCTGTATCTGGGTGTTTGGAGGCAGATGCGGAGAACCTGTATTTCAATCTGCTTCTCAGTGGCCCTGATGCACGCCTCCATTTGAGGACCGTTTCTAGAAGGAACATGCAAATATGACGCTCAGGACCCTGGATTTGCAACGCCCCATCCCTTCCAAGGTCACTTTGCTGCCATCTGGAATGGAGGAGGATGTCCCTTTCTTTGTCCACAGGGAAAGGTGGGGGCGCCCTGCCCTGTGCCCTGCCCAGGCCTCGGCCGCTCCACCTGCCCCTCCCCGAGGTCTCGGGCTCTGACTCTGCTCTCTCCTCTTGTCTCTCCTCCCGTAGGTTGTAGGCCTGGCTGCCTTGCATGTTCGGGGCTTTCTTCCTCCTAATCCACGCTCGGCACTGCGACTTCTACTCGGGCTCAAACAGCACTACAGGCACTAACCCAGGGGAGGCGATCCCGCCACACCGGCCTTCTCTGCTGGGACTTCTTTTGCTTTGTTTGTTAAAATAGGCCCTTGCCCTGCCCTGCGGCCCCGTGTGTGCCTGAGTGACTGCTCTCCATCAAGGGACCCTTTAACAGCCCCCCAGAACCACCTCCCGGGACGCAACTTCATTTCTCTCTAGTGCTTCTGTGAGGCAGTCCTGTCTCCCTACTAACAGCTCAGTGAGAAAGATTCTCCCTCTCCCTGGAGCGCTAACACACCAGCCCCCTCCTGGACTGTGTCCCTGGGACAGGGGTGGGGTTTTGCTTGGCTCTTAACCCACGGGGATCAGTGTCCAACAAGGAGTGGAATGATTTCAGAGCTGCCTGCGATCCCCTCTGGCGGGCTGAGGTGTGATACCACGGGTTGTGTTGCCATGAAAATATCCGCTGGGAAGGTCTGTGTCCTGGGCGGCACACCTGGAAAGTTATCCTGAAGCAAAGGGTGTGGCCTGTCTCCAGAGAGTTGTGCAAAAGCTTCCTGTCCACCCCTTCACCCCTCTTCCACCTGTCCTGTGCAAACAGAAAGTCCCAGACCCCAAGCCAGCATTCGCCAAGAGTGTGACTAACAGATCATACACAGGTCCTCCATCGCTTACCAAATGCAGATTCCTGGGTCCCTCCCACCCAAGACCTGTATCTGGGTGTTTGGAGGCAGATGCGGAGAACCTGTATTTCAATCTGCTTCTCAGTGGCCCTGATGCACGCCTCCATTTGAGGACCGTTTCTAGAAGGAACATGCAAATATGACTCTCAGGACCGGGGCTGGGTTCTTCTTCCCTCCCAGTTCTGCTCAGAGCAAAGAGTTTTCCTAGGCTGCCGGTGAGAACAAGCCCAGAGCAGGTACTGGGCATGCGGAGTACTGGGGCTTCTGAGACGCACAGGCCACCGCCCTCCAGGAGGGAATATAGCCAAGGCTTAGCCCGCCTGCCCCCGACCCCCAGCAGCAGCTCTGCCAAGGCCATTGGCCTCATCCTCATTCCCACTTCTTGGTGGGGCTGGGTCCTCAACTACTGGAACTGGCCCACTCATTAGCTAACATTGCCCGCATTCTACTCAGGACCCGTGGGGCTATAACTCTTGTTTCTGTTCCTCTTTGCAGCATTAACAGCAGCAAAGTTGTACCCCGGTTTGAAAGGTTTGGCTTGGGCGTCCTGGAGTCCAGTAATCCAAAGATGTAGCCAGCTGTGCAGTTTTTCTGACGATGTAGTTCTTTCTTAAACGTGTCTCGAAAACATCCAAACAACCGCCACGGCAGCAAACAACACTCTCCAAACCACCAGCCGCCCTCCTAAGTGCCGCACACCGGGAGCGCGGGGCCTCGATGTAGACCGTTTGTCCACAAAGACACTTGGGACCCAGAGACGGAGCCGCACCCGCTGTTTCTTAAAATGACATCCCCAGCAGCCAGACCTGTCCTGACAGACGCCAAGTGTTTACATGTATGTTTCTGGGGAGCTGGACTCGAGGTTGTACAATAGATAATAATAAAAACGGTCAGTGCAGAGGTCACTGGCAGCGTGGGCCGGGATGGCAGAAGTGACCCTCCCCTCCAGAGGACCCTGTAGGAGTGAGGGGCCCACGCTGGCCAGAGGAAGAAAAGCATCGTGATTGTGGCTGTTTTCCGGGTAGGACGGGGTGGATCACAGGGTTTGACCCGGCTTCTGCGGTGGCCCTAAATTCCATCACCCCTCGTCCTATCAAAGGACGTTTCTGTCCTTCTTCCTCGAGACCCTGACCGGGAGCCAAGCTGGGTTACGAGGCCCAGGAGTTTGCAGAGAGCTTGGGTTTTCCTCTGGCACTAGTCCGTGCCTCCTAGAAAAGCCGAGATGGATAATCCGGATAACATCTGGACTGATCCAAGGGTTCCCGGCCAGGGTCTCCACGACCTGTGGAGGTGTTTCTTGCATGAAGCCCCCAGGGGGACACCAGGGAAATGGGATGAAAGGTTTTAGCTGTTTAGAGACATCCAAGCCCCTAACTGACATTTCACCCCAGCATTGAGGCCCAACTCTGTGGCTGTGCATGCCATGAAGGCTCGGTCCATGAGAACAGGGAAGGTAGAGGGCGGGGAATAAATAGGCAGGCGGGTTGAGCCCACCTGCCCAGCCCTGGCTCTACATAAACCCATCATTGGTCTCACCAAGGTTCTGTAACTGCCCACCCCTCAGTCCTGTTGACACCCCTTAGCCTGCTGCTGACTCCTCCGCTGCCCCTGTTGGGAGCTCTCAGCTAAGGTGGGAGGCACATGCTCCCCACCTTCAGAGTGTTTCCAAGCTCCAAGGCAGCCCTCCTACTTGTGCCCATTTGAACCAGGTTTGGGCAAGTCCAGGATGTGAGAGGGTCCTGCCTGTCCTCCTTAGAAGAGGACGACTCCAAATGGGAAAGAAGCCCTTCAGTGAAGGTTGGGGCGGGTCAGGCTCCAAAGCCAGAAATGACCCAGGGTGACGAGCATGGAGGGGAGATTGTCTTCAGACCCATGCCCACCTTCGGAGCCACGACGAGGAGGCACGTGGCCCTCCCGCTGGGTTTATGTACACCTGTCTAGCCCGGCTCCCAACCTGGAGTCTGGCCAAGTGGTCGCATGACAGGGGCTGCTTGGTCTGAAGACTGCGGGGCTGCCTTCCTGGCTCTGGGCGGGACATCACTCGGCGGCCCTGCCAGGACGGCACAGATGAACAGCCAGGCTGGGTCCCCGGGCCTCCGCGACCATCAGCACCTCAGCCCTGGCTGCTGAGGGTGTGGAGAGGAGACGAAGTAGCTGTAAACCTGCTGGACCCCACTCTGGGGGTCTTTTCTCCTCTGTAGGGCTCTTGCCTTCTCCCCAGCACCCCTTTGGCCTCCAGGCCAGCCTCTGCTGTGATCTCCCTTCCCGCCATGGTGGGTGAGTCCACTGCCTCTGACCATCAGGCTCCTCTCCCGGCATCAGCGCCTTCCCTGAGGTCACGGTTCCTTGCTTCTCACCTTTCTTCTTCTCTGAACCCTGGGACGTACAGGTGGGCCGACAGGTGGGACAGCCGCTGAGCAGTGCGGGCTCACCTCACGGCCCACAGCAAGTCTGTCTGGGTTTCCCCCCCCTCCCCTTGGAGGGTGTCGCACTCTTGGGTCAGTTCAAGAAGCTTTCTTTGCACACCTGCTGTGTGCAAATGCTGGGGGCCCAGGATGGGAGCAGTCATGGTGCCCGCATTTAGGAAACTGATGATCAGCCAGGAACCCAGAGGGTGGGACTGGGGGTCACTCTCTTCCTCTCCCGGGCCCTGGGATACCTGCCTGCTCTCAGCCTGAGCCTCTGCCCTGCCTGTCATGGAGAGCCACCACCGTGCTGGCGGCCCCCCTCACCCTGTCTCTTTTTAAGTGACTGTGAATTGAGGTTAGGAAGATGTGCCTGCCCTTCCGTGGGCTCCGCCCTGCCTGCCTTGGAAACACACGGAGGACGGCAGATACTGTGAATTCAGCCCTCACAGCCGACTGTGAAAGGGATGGAGACGCTGAGAGGCGTCCTGGACAAGACTTCGGGGGCTGCGGAGGTCCCCTCAGGGTCTGAGGATGGAGTCCAAGTTTCAACCCTTTGACCCACCCCCCCACCTTGCCCCCGCCCCCACCTCCCAGCCTCCCCTCCTGGAATCTGTCCCTGATGCCTTTAAACACAAGAGCTGTGACCTGGTCTCCATCCAACTTGAGGTCTTGAATCCTGAGATCCCTGCCAGTCACGAGTGGCATGTAGCCAAGTAGATCTCTCCATATCGAAAAATCAAAGATATGTGCAGGGCCTGGCATCCCTGTGCCCTCTTGGGGTATTTCTTCCTGTGATCAGCCAGGGATGTGGCGCGCCCTGGAAGCCCCTGGCGGTGGCGGTGGCAGTTGTGTGTGTTGCTTCGGGGGATGGGTGGAGTCGTAAATGTGAAGTTGGTTAGGGAGCGTATGCGGTGCTGCAGTGTCAGCCCGGATTTCACCCACGTGTGCAAACCCAGCATCTTCTGTGGCCACGAGGCCCACACGTGCTTTTTTGAATGTGATGTAAAATTTGTATAGTAAAATTTTTATATTTTCTATCAACTGCATTTGTCTTCCAGAAATGCTATTAATTTAAATTAAAATGGTTAGTATTAATGGACGTGCGCTATCAGGTTTTGGTTTTTATTTTGCCACTGGCAAGAACACTGTGCCAGGCCCAGCCTGGGTGTCTAGAATCTGTGAATAAAACTGTACCAAGGTGTCTGGGGCTTGTGTCTGCTTGGGTCGGTTCAGCTGAGGAGGGTGAAGTGGGGAGTGCCCAAGGAAGGGGGGCCCTCTGTCTGCCTGGCAGGCTTCATGGAGGAGATGGCCTTGGAGCTGACTTAAGGGGTGAGTAATATGCCTGTTGCATGTAAGGAAGATGGCTTCCCAGGGGGCTCAGACAATAAAGAATCCACATCCCAGTGCAGGAGACACGGGTTCGATCCCTGGGTCGGGAAGATCCCCTGAAGGAGGGAATGGCAACCCACTCCAGTATTCTTGCCTAAAAGATTCCATGGACAGAAAAGCCTGGCAGGCTGCAGTCCAGGAGGTCTCAAAGAATTGGACACGACTTATCAACTAAATGACAGCTGGCAGTAAGAGGAGACGATTTTACTTTGAGCAAAGCCTTAGAGGTCTGGGAGTACAGAGTGTCCTTGGGCAATCAGAAGTTCAGCTGTTCCTGTACAATGGAACCGGGGTGTAGAAAGGACCTGGAGCGGCGTTGGTAGGGACCAAGCCAAGGAGCTTCTCAGGCTTTAGCACAGCAGCCCTGGGGAGCCACAGATTGAACGCGGGCCCCCTGCAGTGGAAACACGGAGCCCTGCCCCCTGGACCGCCAGGGAAGCCCTTGAACAATTGTTTCTTGACAGCTTTTCCTTTGTTTCTACACTCCCTCACTGCCTTACTTAGGAACTGCTTGAGAACCGAAGGAGGTCCTAGGAGCCTGAAGTCTTTTTAACAAACAGGAAATGAGAGATCAATTTTGATGATGCACATAAAATCAGGTGGTTGTTAAGAAAATTGAAATCGGTTAGGGAGCGATGCGGTGCTGCAGTGTCAGCCCGGATTTCACCCACGTGCAAACCCAGCATCTTCTGTGGCCACGAGGCCCCACGTGCTTTTGAATGTGATGTAAAATTTGTATAGTAAAATTTTTATATTTTCTATCAACTGCATTTGTCTTCCAGAAATGCTATTAATTTAAATTAAAATGGTTAGTATTAATGGACGTGCGCTATCAGGTTTTGGTTTTTATTTTGCCACTGGCAAGAACACTGTGCCAGGCCCAGCCTGGGTGTCTAGAATCTGTGAATAAAACTGTACCAAGGTGTCTGGGGCTTGTGTCTGCTTGGGTCGGTTCAGCTGAGGAGGGTGAAGTGGGGAGTGCCCAAGGAAGGGGGGCCCTCTGTCTGCCTGGCAGGCTTCATGGAGGAGATGGCCTTGGAGCTGACTTAAGGGGTGAGTAATATGCCTGTTGCATGTAAGGAAGATGGCTTCCCAGGGGGCTCAGACAATAAAGAATCCACATCCCAGTGCAGGAGACACGGGTTCGATCCCTGGGTCGGGAAGATCCCCTGAAGGAGGGAATGGCAACCCACTCCAGTATTCTTGCCTAAAAGATTCCATGGACAGAAAAGCCTGGCAGGCTGCAGTCCAGGAGGTCTCAAAGAATTGGACACGACTTATCAACTAAATGACAGCTGGCAGTAAGAGGAGACGATTTTACTTTGAGCAAAGCCTTAGAGGTCTGGGAGTACAGAGTGTCCTTGGGCAATCAGAAGTTCAGCTGTTCCTGTACAATGGAACCGGGGTGTAGAAAGGACCTGGAGCGGCGTTGGTAGGGACCAAGCCAAGGAGCTTCTCAGGCTTTAGCACAGCAGCCCTGGGGAGCCACAGATTGAACGCGGGCCCCCTGCAGTGGAAACACGGAGCCCTGCCCCCTGGACCGCCAGGGAAGCCCTTGAACAATTGTTTCTTGACAGCTTTTCCTTTGTTTCTACACTCCCTCACTGCCTTACTTAGGAACTGCTTGAGAACCGAAGGAGGTCCTAGGAGCCTGAAGTCTTTTTTTTTTAACAAACAGGAAATGAGAGATCAATTTTGATGATGCACATAAAATCAGGTGGTTGTTAAGAAAATTAAAATGGACAAAAATGTCATTTATAGTTTCCCCCCACAGTGATCATTTTTCATGATGGAAATAAAATCAAGTGGTTGTTTAGAAAATAAAAATTTTAAAAAAGTGGAGGATGCAGAGAGGCTTTCGTACTGGGAGGACCCCACAGAGTCCTGCTTGGATTCAGCGGGGGAAGCTCAGGTGACATTTCCATGAGAAAAAGGTACCCTGAGGTAAAGCCAGAACGCAGACTTCCAAAGTTCACATCTGGTGACAAAGATCAAAAAGACCTCAGTTATCGATCTATCTTTTGAATTTGTGATTTCCACCTGTAAGGTTTACAGTATCTCGGGGAAGGTGTGGCTTCTCTGGGCGTGTCTGCCTCATTGCTCACTTGCCAGGTGAGAAGTGAAACGCAGGCTAGGGCGCAGTCGTCACCACCCAGGCAGGTGGAGAAGAAACTGACCACTTGAGGAGCCAGCACAGGGAGGAGGGGTGTGTCCCTGCCCCCCAGATAGGGCTGGATTTGTCAGCTGTGAAGATCAGTGGGGGTGTAGGTGCGCCTGGCAGGGTTACCTGAGTGGCAGAGGCTACGGAGCTTGTAAGCACTGGCTGGCTTCAAGCCTTCCAGACGTGTTTGCTGTAGAAATGAACGACCCAGGGTGGGAACTAGGAAACTGAGTCATCCACACTGGAAATGTACATCGAGCTTTGGTTCCCCTTTCACAGTACACATCCTTCCACTTGGATGAAGGATGATTAGGCTAATTTAACTCAGGTGAGAAGAACATGTATTACTGAATCTAACCATTTTGTGAGACTTACATGCTTAGGAGTTACTGTGGGCAGACATCGTGTTTGCAAAGATTTATATGTTTTCCCTGAAGCTGCAGTGGGGCGTGGGCTTCCCAGCTGGCGCTAGTGGTAAAGAATCAGCCCCAATGCAGGAGACACAAGAGATGCAGGTTTGGTCCCTGAATTGAGAAGATCCCTTGGAGGAGGTAATGGCACCCCACCCCAGTGTTCTTGCCTGGGTGATTCCATGGGCAGAGGAGCCTGGCGGGCTACACTCCGTGGGGCCACAAAGAGTCAGACACGACTTAGTGACTGAACCAACCAACTGGCCTTTGGACTTTTTCCCTTTATTGACAGGTCATTTTTATCTTTTGAGGGAGTGCTAGGTAGGGGAGGTGGATGATTAACCAGGGTAACTTGAGGTCCTGATAGGAGTCCCTCTGTCCTCCTGCTCATAGAAACTTCTAGACTGATTCAAAAGTAGCAGGGGGCAAGGAACAGTGGGCACACAACAGCTCTGTCCTCAACCCACTGTTTGCCATCTTAAGATCTCTTAATTACCTCTATGCCCTGAAATCCATTTTAAAATGCTACTCCACTCAGGTGATATGTGCAAAGCTCTTGGGCACAAGGCCTTTCTGGGTCCCCCATTTCTTTGATTATAGGAAACTAGGGCGTGTCTGCCTCATTGCTCACTTGCCAGGTGAGAAGTGAAACGCAGGCTAGGGCGCAGTCGTCACCACCCAGGCAGGTGGAGAAGAAACTGACCACTTGAGGAGCCAGCACAGGGAGGAGGGGTGTGTCCCTGCCCCCCAGATAGGGCTGGATTTGTCAGCTGTGAAGATCAGTGGGGGTGTAGGTGCGCCTGGCAGGGTTACCTGAGTGGCAGAGGCTACGGAGCTTGTAAGCACTGGCTGGCTTCAAGCCTTCCAGACGTGTTTGCTGTAGAAATGAACGACCCAGGGTGGGAACTAGGAAACTGAGTCATCCACACTGGAAATGTACATCGAGCTTTGGTTCCCCTTTCACAGTACACATCCTTCCACTTGGATGAAGGATGATTAGGCTAATTTAACTCAGGTGAGAAGAACATGTATTACTGAATCTAACCATTTTGTGAGACTTACATGCTTAGGAGTTACTGTGGGCAGACATCGTGTTTGCAAAGATTTATATGTTTTCCCTGAAGCTGCAGTGGGGCGTGGGCTTCCCAGCTGGCGCTAGTGGTAAAGAATCAGCCCCAATGCAGGAGACACAAGAGATGCAGGTTTGGTCCCTGAATTGAGAAGATCCCTTGGAGGAGGTAATGGCACCCCACCCCAGTGTTCTTGCCTGGGTGATTCCATGGGCAGAGGAGCCTGGCGGGCTACACTCCGTGGGGCCACAAAGAGTCAGACACGACTTAGTGACTGAACCAACCAACTGGCCTTTGGACTTTTTCCCTTTATTGACAGGTCATTTTTATCTTTTGAGGGAGTGCTAGGTAGGGAGGTGGATGATTAACCAGGGTAACTTGAGGTCCTGATAGGAGTCCCTCTGTCCTCCTGCTCATAGAAACTTCTAGACTGATTCAAAAGTAGCAGGGGGCAAGGAACAGTGGGCACACAACAGCTCTGTCCTCAACCCACTGTTTGCCATCTTAAGATCTCTTAATTACCTCTATGCCCTGAAATCCATTTTAAAATGCTACTCCACTCAGGTGATATGTGCAAAGCTCTTGGGCACAAGGCCTTTCTGGGTCCCCCATTTCTTTGATTATAGGAAACAGCCTTCATTCAGCCTCCATGACCTCTCCTGAGTTCCAAGGGGCTGTTAATTAGGGAAGGAAGAGGATGGGAGGCCAAGGGGAAACAGCTGAGAGTAGCTTTGGAGCAAGCTACAGTATCTCTGAGCTGTTTTGCAGATGCTAAAACCCCCTCCAGGAGGGAGAGGTTTAGATTCATGATGGTATGCTGCCCGCAAGCAGTTTGACTCCAGACCAGTTGGACCTGAAGTCAATGTACCTCACCACCAACCCATCAGAAGAATGTCCACAGACTGATCACGTTTTCTTTGAACTGTTACTATAAAACGTCTCACTCCTTTCCGCATGTTAAGACGCATGACGGTGTTAGCCCACGGTGGCCCCTTTGCCTGGCAAAGAAATAAAGCTACTCTTTTCTTCTTCCCTCAAAACTCTGTCTTTGAGATTTGATCCGGCACTGGCATCCAGAGAAGCTGAGCTTTCAACATCACGGCTACAAATTCTCTGCAGGAAGTAGATGGTTCCAGATTTGGGCATCAGAGAGAAGACTTCGCTGGATCATACTGGCGGGTGGGCAGGGTGCTGGCAGGTGCTATAGGCTGGTCTGTGAAGAATAAGGAAGACAGAACCACCAGCTGTCAAGATGAAGATGACAGCTATTCAAATTCCACTGAGTGAATCTGAAGCTCTAGTCGGCTTTACTATTCAGTGATTCATGAATCAGATGGCATCCAATGCGGGAAATAGAAACTGATGGGTTGTTTTTTAAAAAAGAAAGGTAGGCAGAAGGGTGTGGAATAGGAACCATTAACAAAAGCTAACAAAAAACATTCACGTCGGGCTTCCCTGGTGGTTCAGTGGGTAAGGACATTGCCTTGCAGTGCAAGGGGCACCAGTTAGATCCCTGGCCTGGGAAGATCCCATGTGCCACAGAGCAGCTGGACCGATGTGTCCAACTACTGAGCTGGAGCTCTGGAGCGCATGCGCCCAGAGCCGGTGCTCTGTGACAATAGAGGCCACTGCGATGGGAGGCCCACGCAGACCAAAGAACAAAGATGGATGAAAGTAAACAAATGAAAGACCAATAGAAGTGGCCAAAAAAAAAAAAAAAATTCGAAAAAAAAAAAGAAAAGACATTCACATCCAATGGAAGCAGGGCAAGGGGCACTCAGGTAGACTACTTCCCCCCAAGGATGGAGAGCACCCAGAAGACAGATTCCCACCAGGGTGCTGACCAGAAAACTTGAACCTGGCTGATTAAGACTGCCTGTCTAGGGAGCGTTCCCTGGTGGTCAAGCAGTCCAAGGTTGAGTCCACTGCTAGGGGCATGGGTTGAGTCCTTGGTTTTGGAATTAAAATCCTGCATGCTATGCGGTGCAGCCAAAAATGACAAGAAAAACAACAAAACAAAAACACAAAAGACGACATTCCTGGGAAAGTTTGAAACTACAATGAAGGTCAGGTATTACATCTAGGTTTGGTGTCATGGGGGCTTCCCCAGTAGCTCAGCTGGTAAAGAATCTGCCTGCAATGCAAGAAACCTTGAATCGATTCCTGGGTTGGGAATTCTTCCCTGGAGACTTCCACGGTCAGAAGACCTGAATGACTTTCACTCTTGTTTTGCTATCATGGACTTCAGCAAAAGTAAGGTCACTTTTGGGTGGCAATGAGTCTGGTTTTCTCTTCAACCAGCCTCTATTTTTGATCAAACTTTCTTCCTAACCAAAGACGCAACCAGAATATAAGGCATTAGCACCACTCTCAGCTACCAATCTGTAGTCCCCACAACTTTGCTGAGCCTTGATGTGCTATCCAGAGGTCAGTGTTGTGGAGAAAAGCCAATTCTGACTCCATGTTGGGACTGTTTCCTTAACTTGTTTTTCATTGCTATTGTTATTATAATCATACACAGTAGCCCACTCAAAGGACCCTGACCCTCTGCCTGACCTTAAAGTGCCTTTGTTCAGCTCCTAGAGAGATCATCTGACACTGCCCATTTGTGAATGGCTGTGAAGAAAAGAACTGGTGTTTGGGTAAGGACATTGCCTTGCACCAGTTAGATCCCTGGCCTGGGAAGATCCCATGTGCCACAGAGCAGCTGGACCGATGTGTCCAACTACTGAGCTGGAGCTCTGGAGCGCATGCGCCCAGAGCCGGTGCTCTGTGACAATAGAGGCCACTGCGATGGGAGGCCCACGCAGACCAAAGAACAAAGATGGATGAAAGTAAACAAATGAAAGACCAATAGAAGTGGCCAAAAAAAAAAAAAAAATTCGAAAAAAAAAAAGAAAAGACATTCACATCCAATGGAAGCAGGGCAAGGGGCACTCAGGTAGACTACTTCCCCCCAAGGATGGAGAGCACCCAGAAGACAGATTCCCACCAGGGTGCTGACCAGAAAACTTGAACCTGGCTGATTAAGACTGCCTGTCTAGGGAGCGTTCCCTGGTGGTCAAGCAGTCCAAGGTTGAGTCCACTGCTAGGGGCATGGGTTGAGTCCTTGGTTTTGGAATTAAAATCCTGCATGCTATGCGGTGCAGCCAAAAATGACAAGAAAAACAACAAAACAAAAACACAAAAGACGACATTCCTGGGAAAGTTTGAAACTACAATGAAGGTCAGGTATTACATCTAGGTTTGGTGTCATGGGGGCTTCCCCAGTAGCTCAGCTGGTAAAGAATCTGCCTGCAATGCAAGAAACCTTGAATCGATTCCTGGGTTGGGAATTCTTCCCTGGAGACTTCCACGGTCAGAAGACCTGAATGACTTTCACTCTTGTTTTGCTATCATGGACTTCAGCAAAAGTAAGGTCACTTTTGGGTGGCAATGAGTCTGGTTTTCTCTTCAACCAGCCTCTATTTTTGATCAAACTTTCTTCCTAACCAAAGACGCAACCAGAATATAAGGCATTAGCACCACTCTCAGCTACCAATCTGTAGTCCCCACAACTTTGCTGAGCCTTGATGTGCTATCCAGAGGTCAGTGTTGTGGAGAAAAGCCAATTCTGACTCCATGTTGGGACTGTTTCCTTAACTTGTTTTTCATTGCTATTGTTATTATAATCATACACAGTAGCCCACTCAAAGGACCCTGACCCTCTGCCTGACCTTAAAGTGCCTTTGTTCAGCTCCTAGAGAGATCATCTGACACTGCCCATTTGTGAATGGCTGTGAAGAAAAGAACAGAAAGATTAACACACCCCTTCCAAAGGCTGGCCCTTCTCAGAGACATTTTGCAGGATTTACAGCCCCCTTTCCTTCTTCATTTCTTTTTTTAAAAATTATTCATTTATTTTTGGTTATTCTGGGTTTTCACTGCTGCCACAGTCTCTTCTCTAGTTGCAGGGAGTGAGGGCTACTCTCTAGTTGAGGTGAGCAGGCTTTTTGTTGCGGTGACTTCTCTTGTTGTGGACCTATGGCTTTAGGGCACACAGGCTTCAGTAGTTGCAGCACATGGGCTCAATAGTTGCAGCTCCGAGGCTCTAGAGCACAGGCTCCATAGTTGTGGCTCACGGGCTTCGTTGCTCTGCAGCATGTGGGATCTTCCCGGACCAGGGATCGAACCTGTGTCTCCTGCATTGGAAGGCAGACTCTTTACCACTGAGCTACCAGGGAAGCCCTGCTTCTCCCTCTCTATTCTGTCTTTGACTTTAGTTCATCACCACTTCTCTCTATAGTTCTATAAAAGAAGCTGGCATCCAGACCCCGAAAGATGGTATTTGGAGACATTAGTCTGCCATTTACTTGGTCAGTTGGTTTTCTAAATAAAGTCATATTGTTACTAAGTCTGAGATTGCTCTGCATGCCACATAATAGACCAATGCTTGGGAGACGAGGTGTTGAGGCAAAGAATACAACTTGAATCATCTAAATTTTATTATTTTATATAATGCATGCTAAATAACTTGAGTCATGTCCAACTCTTCGCAACACCATGGACTATGGTATACCAGGATCCCCCATCCATGGGATTCTCCACGCAAGAGTATTGGAGTGGGTTGCTGTTGGAGAAGCACCAATGTAGGAAAGGCCATGCATAGAGAAGACCATGCCCTTCTTACAGTTGCCATTTCCTCCTCCAGGGGATCTTCCCAACCCAGGGATTGAACCCTCAGCTCCTGTGGCTCCTACATCTCAGGAGGATTCTTTACCGCCGAGCCACCAGGGAATCCACGCTGCCTCTTTTTCTTTTATTATAATAGATCAACTTTATTATTAAAAGGGAAATTGTTAAAGAGATGGGAATACCAGACCACCTTCCCTGCCTCCTGAGAAACCTGTATGCAAGTCAAGAAGCAACTGTTAGAACTGGGGATGGAAGAATGGACTGGTCCCAAATTGGGAAAGGAGTACATCAAGCCTGTATATTGTCACCTTGCTTAACTAACTTATATGCAGAGTACATCGTGCAAGATGCGGGGCTGGATGGAGCCCAAGCTGAAATCAAGATTGCTGGGAGAAATATCAAGAACCTCAGGTAGGCAAATAACACCACCTTTATGGCAGAAACTGAAGAGGAACTAAAAAGCCTCTTGATGAAGGTAAAAGAGGAGAGTGAAAAAGCGGTCTTAAAGCTCCACATTAAAAAAACTAAGAACATGGCCTCCAGTCCCATCACTTCATAGCCAATACATGGGGAAGAAAATGGAAACAGTAACAGACTTTATTTTCTTGGTCTCCAAAATCACTACAGATGATGACTGAAGTCATGAAATTCAAAGATGCTTGCTTCTTGGTAGAAAAGATATGACCAACCTAGATAGCATTTTAAAGAGTTGAGACATCACTTTGCTGACACAGGTCCATATTGTCACAGCCGTGGCTTTTCTAGTAGTCATGGATGGATGTGCGAGTTGGACCATACATAAGGCTGAGCGCTGAACAACTGATGCCTTTGAGCTGTGGTTTTGGAGGAGACTCTTGAGAGTCCCTTGGACTGCAAGGAGATCAAACCAGTGAATTCTGAAGGAAATCAACCCTGAATATTCCCTGGAAGGACTGAAGCTAAAGCTCCAATTCTCTAGCCACCTGATGCAAAGAGCTGACTCACTGGAAAAGACCCTGATGCTGGGAAAGACTGAGGTCAAGAGGAGAAGGGTGTGGCAGAGGGTAAGGTGCTTGGATAGCATCACCAACTCAATGGGACAGGAGTCTGAGCGAACTCTGGGAGACAGCGAAGAATAGGGAAGCCTGGCGTGCTGACGTCCACGGGGTCACAAAGAGTTGAACACAACTGCGCGACTGAACGGCAAGTAGCCTGAGGTGGCTCAGAGGACCACTAATGAGCGATGTGACCTTAGGCATGACACTCAGATGCTCTGGACCTCTGTTACCCTGTCTGGAAAATGAGTATAACCAGGCCTTCCCGGCAGCACTGCCACCCCGTATGCAGGCAGCCCCCAGGAGCATGGGGTGTGCCAAGCAGCCCCACTGTTGTCTGGACACTCAGCACCAGGGGCAGTGTCTTCTAGAAGCTCCAGTGGTGTGCATGTGGTGACCATCTCTGAGCCAACCTGGACCTCGGTGACCTGTTGTGAGTCAGGGTGGAGCCAGGAGGAGAGGGAGGAGACGGTGGGTGAGGAGCATCCACTTCCCCTCTGCTTTGTCTCTAAATGTAGCTGTTCTTCCGCAAGGCTCCTCCCCATTGACTAACTACCAGATTGCTTGGGTTTCTGGTTCCTCAGTAAGCCAGCGGGCAAGTGGCAGTGGCTACAGAGGCTGTGGAGAGATGGCTGGTCGAGACGCCCAGGAACCCGTCATCAGCCCAGTAAGTCCTGGGGCAGGGGTGGCCTCAGCTGGAAAGAAGCAACTCAGGGGGTTGAGAAAATAGGTCTTGTGAGGGACAGGTGCCCTTGCAGGTGACAGGGGGAGGAGGGCATCCACAGAGAACCGTGGAAGGACAGACACACCAACGGGTGGGATCCTACACAGTTTCTGCTCCGAGCTCACCTTCCTAGTGCCACTCAGGGCGGGAGCGGATGAGCAACATCAGGATTCGGTAAGCAACGCTCTCTTTGTGTGCTACTCCTGTTCTAGATGTTCAATGGATGGAAGGAGGGCCTAGGTAATAGGTAGAAAAGAGTTTTGCACAGAGGGAGAGGTTAAAAAGGGCCTCTGGGAGAGTAACAGTCCAGCATGCAGCAAAGGGCACTGACCTTGAAGATGGCCTCCCTGGGTCCAGCCATTGATACCTTGGTGACTGCAAGCAAATAACTTTCCCTCTCGGGGACTCAGTTTCTGCATCTGTATAATGGGGGTAATCCTCAAGTCACCACGCACGACTGGGGGAAAGATGAAGTGAGGAAGTCCATTGAGAGGGTTTGAACCGTGTCTGGCCCACCAGGGAGGCTCTCAAAGGGCTTAGAATTAGGAGGAGTCTGGGGGAAAGGCTTGCTGAGGGGGTGTGTGTCTGCTGAGGGGTGAGAGAGCAAGGCAGGCCAGGTCAAAGGGGTCTGAGCCAGGGGAGACGACTCCCATTGCACCGTGGGATGCACATGGCAAATGCTTCTGGGCCTTTCTGCCTCCTTTGTGGAGGCCCTGTCCTAGGCAGCCTGGTTTCCACCCGGGGACCCCAGACCCCAAGCCACGGACCCGTATGGGTCCGTGTCCGGTTAGGCACTGGGCCCCCAGCCAGAGGCGAGCGGCGAGAGGGTCAGCAAAGCTCCATCTGTCTTTAGAGCCTCCCCGCACCCCTTGGAACCCCACATCCTTGGAACGACTGTCTCCCACAGTCCCAGAGCCCGCTGCCACGTGCTAGGCTCAGCCGGCTTCCACCCTTCTCATCCCTGGGTTGTCCATGGGAAACTGAGGCGCCCAGAGGGGCGGGCCACTTGTCCAAAGTCCCGGGTGGCAAGTGGCTGAGGAGAGGGCTGACCTGACTCTCTCCCAGAGGAAGGAGGCGGCCACAGAGAGAGCCCTTGGGAGGAGGAGGCGGGCAGGCAGGCGGCCCCCCGGTCCCTGCAGGCTTCTGTGGTCCCGGGGTCCTGGGCCGGCCCTGCCGTAGGGGGCTCTCCCTGCCTCGGCTTCCTGAGGGGCTGGGCAGGGGGCTGACGAAACCCTTCCTGGAGGGCAGCAGGCGCCGGGGGCGCTTGGCCTCTTGGCTCCGGGCAGTGCCCAGTGGCCTCTGACCTCCCCTAGGGAGGCTCCTGGGTGGGGCTAGAGACAGTTAGGTGCCTGCTGGGTGCTGCCACGGTGGCCACAAGGTCACCTGGGTCTCGTCCTTTGTCAGATGTGAGATCTGGAGAGTAACAGTCCAGCATGCAGCAAAGGGCACTGACCTTGAAGATGGCCTCCTGGGTCCAGCCATTGATACCTTGGTGACTGCAAGCAAATAACTTTCCCTCTCGGGGACTCAGTTTCTGCATCTGTATAATGGGGTAATCCTCAAGTCACCACACGACTGGGGAAAGATGAAGTGAGGAAGTCCATTGAGAGGGTTTGAACCGTGTCTGGCCCACCAGGGAGGCTCTCAAAGGGCTTAGAATTAGGAGGAGTCTGGGGGAAAGGCTTGCTGAGGGGGTGTGTGTCTGCTGAGGGGTGAGAGAGCAAGGCAGGCCAGGTCAAAGGGGTCTGAGCCAGGGGAGACGACTCCCATTGCACCGTGGGATGCACATGGCAAATGCTTCTGGGCCTTTCTGCCTCCTTTGTGGAGGCCCTGTCCTAGGCAGCCTGGTTTCCACCCGGGGACCCCAGCCCCCAAGCCATGGACCCCTATGGGTCCGTGTCCGCTTAGGCACTGGGCCCCCAGCCAGAGGCGAGCGGCGCGAGGGTCAGCAAAGCTCCATCTGTCTTTAGAGCCTCCCCGCACCCCTTGGAACCCCACATCCTTGGAACGACTGTCTCCCACAGTCCCAGAGCCCGCTGCCACGTGCTAGGCTCAGCCGGCTTCCACCCTTCTCATCCCTGGGTTGTCCATGGGAAACTGAGGCGCCCAGAGGGGCGGGCCACTTGTCCAAAGTCCCGGGTGGCAAGTGGCTGAGGAGAGGGCTGACCTGACTCTCTCCCAGAGGAAGGAGGCGGCCACAGAGAGAGCCCTTGGGAGGAGGAGGCGGGCAGGCAGGCGGCCCCCCGGTCCCTGCAGGCTTCTGTGGTCCCGGGGTCCTGGGCCGGCCCTGCCGTAGGGGGCTCTCCCTGCCTCGGCTTCCTGAGGGGCTGGGCAGGGGGCTGACGAAACCCTTCCTGGAGGGCAGCAGGCGCCGGGGGCGCTTGGCCTCTTGGCTCCGGGCAGTGCCCAGTGGCCTCTGACCTCCCCTAGGGAGGCTCCTGGGTGGGGCTAGAGACAGTTAGGTGCCTGCTGGGTGCTGCCACGGTGGCCACAAGGTCACCTGGGTCTCGTCCTTTGTCAGATGTGAGATCTGGAGCCCTCTAGGACCTGATATTTTCCTGTTCAGATGACCCCTTTGTGTTCTTTCTGATCCTTGGGACCCAAAGCCAACGACAGGAACAAGGGAAACCCGTCAATAGACAGCAGAGAGTCCAAATAGGGCCTTGGAGTCTAGATAAGAGTCTGGTGAAGCCCCCACGGGGAACCAGAGCACCGTCCACCCCCGCAGGCCCCCCTCTGCTGGGCCACTCCCTGACCTCCAGTACCCGGGACCTCCCTTCCTCCCCAGTGTGATGGAAAGGGCACCTGCCAGGCTGGTCGGCTGAGTTAATCCCTCTAGGACCTGGGAGCCGCGCCCACCATTCCTTGACCAGGCTCCCGCCGGCCTCGTCTGGGAGGGGCAGAGGGGCAGCTGACCCGACAGTCAGGACAGGACCCGCTGCTGGGTTCAGGGGATGTGCACGGCTTCACTGTGAGAGGAGCCCAGCGAGGGGTTCACAGTGTGGGTGCTGGTTCAAGCCTGTCTCTCTCACTGCCCAGTTGTGTAGCTCTGGCCAAGTTACCCAAACTTCCTCTGCCTGTGTCCTCATCTGCCATTGCGGCACCAACGACTTGCTTTGTTTCGAGGAAAAGGAGATAACACAGACAGGGGAGAGAGGCCACAGAGGAGACTGGCAGGCTACAGTCCGTGGGGCTGCAAACAAAGGGACAGGACTTACCCATCACTCAGTTTCAACTCAAGACCTATGTTTCATCTCTACCTAACTCTTCTCCCTGTTCCACCTTTGGGTGGTTTGGAAGCAATTCTAGATACATCCTCTCATTGCAAATATTCATTGTATGTCTCTATCACAGAGGAACCCTTCTACAACCATTTTCAAGTGTTCCCTCCACCATCCTGCCATGCCACCAAGTTAGAAAGCTTTACAGGAAAAAAAAAAATCCCGATTATGGTCTTCTAAAGACACTGAAGCTCTGCTCACACTGAACCTGGAAGGGAATCGAGGGTCCCAGCTCACACAGCTCTTTAGAGAAGAGAGAGTGCTTCCTCCAGCCCCCCGGGGCTCCTGGGTGGGGCTAGAGACAGTTAGGTGCCTGCTGGGTGCTGCCACGGTGGCCACAAGGTCACCTGGGTCTCGTCCTTTGTCAGATGTGAGATCTGGAGCCCTCTAGGACCTGATATTTTCCTGTTCAGATGACCCCTTTGTGTTCTTTCTGATCCTTGGGACCCAAAGCCAACGACAGGAACAAGGGAAACCCGTCAATAGACAGCAGAGAGTCCAAACGGGGCCTTGGAGTCTAGATAAGAGTCTGGTGAAGCCCCCACGGGGAGCCAGAGCACCGTCCACCCCCGCAGGCCCCCCTCTGCTGGGCCACTCCCTGACCTCCAGTACCCGGGACCTCCCTTCCTCCCCAGTGTGATGGAAAGGGCACCTGCCAGGCTGGTCGGCTGAGTTAATGCCTCTAGGACCTGGGAGCCGCGCCCACCATTCCTTGACCAGGCTCCCGCCGGCCTCGTCTGGGAGGGGCAGAGGGGCAGCTGACCCGACAGTCAGGACAGGACCCGCTGCTGGGTTCAGGGGATGTGCACGGCTTCACTGTGAGAGGAGCCCAGCGAGGGGTTCACAGTGTGGGTGCTGGTTCAAGCCTGTCTCTCTCACTGCCCAGTTGTGTAGCTCTGGCCAAGTTACCCAAACTTCCTCTGCCTGTGTCCTCATCTGCCATTGCGGCACCAACGACTTGCTTTGTTTCGAGGAAAAGGAGATAACACAGACAGGGGAGAGAGGCCACAGAGGAGACTGGCAGGCTACAGTCCGTGGGGCTGCAAACAAAGGGACAGGACTTACCCATCACTCAGTTTCAACTCAAGACCTATGTTTCATCTCTACCTAACTCTTCTCCCTGTTCCACCTTTGGGTGGTTTGGAAGCAATTCTAGATACATCCTCTCATTGCAAATATTCATTGTATGTCTCTATCACAGAGGAACCCTTCTACAACCATTTTCAAGTGTTCCCTCCACCATCCTGCCATGCCACCAAGTTAGAAAGCTTTACAGGAAAAAAAAAAATCCCGATTATGGTCTTCTAAAGACACTGAAGCTCTGCTCACACTGAACCTGGAAGGGAATCGAGGGTCCCAGCTGAGCACACAGCTCTTTAGAGAAGGAGGAGGATGCTCACCTTGCTGAGGTCCCCACCACTCCCTACTGCGCCCTACCTGCCAGCTCACCCATACACATCACCTGCCTGACTCCTGTAAGCATTTAATTTGCAAAACTACTTATGCAAAGGAAAAGACAGGGAAAACGTCAGCAATGTGGAAAGTGTGAAATTGACCAGGAAACAGAGCTGCATCTCCGGCATTTCATAGAACCACATGAGAAAAAAGGCATTCTGGAAGGATGTGCCAGTCTCTTCCGCTGACCTTTTCCCACTCAGTTATGAATCTCGCCCAGAAGGTAGGATTCATCCCAATTTCCCAGGTGAAAAAACTGAGGCAAAGGGAAATGGAACAAGCTTCCCAAGGCCGCTCAGGTAACGAGCAGCAGAATGAGGACTCAAAGCTGGAGGATGCGGGGCTCTAAAGTGAAACATCTTCACCAAAACCGGGATCAGGAAAGAGACGTGCTGGGCCCCGAAGTGGTGGAGACGCCTCGTGGGCACTTGGGAGGCTGCCAAGGGTGTGGGGGAAGGATGGAGCCCAGGAGCAGGAGCAGAGCAGGGGCTGCCCCGTGGTTGCAGAGAGCACCTGGGAAGAGGCACCTTCTGAGAATGTAGGAGGACAAGGGTCAAGGTCGCCATTGTCCATGGGTGGGGTTTGGAAGCGGGGAGCATGTCCTCTTCTTGGCCTGCTCTTGTGAGCCGATGGTTTACCCTCGGGGAACGCGTGGGCGGGTCCGTCTGTTCCTGGGGCCCCTGAGTCCCCAACCAGCGCTGCTGGGGCTTGTGCAGGAGCTTGGTCTTCGGCCCGGCTGCCCTCCTGAACAATCCTGGCTCCTTTCCATCTCAGATCTGTGGACACACCCCTTGGTCCCCTTCACAGCTGCCCATCTGTCCCTGTCACATCCTCTCAGAGCCAGAGGGTCTCCTTGTCTCAATGTCAGAATGTCTGTAATTTCCTCGCTCCAGCCCTTGAAGGTCCGTGGGCCGAGTCTCATCTGTCCTGTTCACAGCCGCACTTGGCCCCCGGCCTGGTGCCCCATGCCCAGGCCAGCCCCAGGCCAGTGCTGAAGGGGCTGGAGACGGAGGCAGGCCACTGAGCACGGTCTGTTCCCCGCAGCCTGTCCCCTTCACCGGGATGATCCAGGGGGCGCTCCAGGAGGGACTCAAGATCACCATCTTTGGGCAAGTTCTTCCCTCTGACGGAACCAGGTACCAGGAATCGTTGTATCTCCCAGCCTAGCCCCGGAGCAGACCACGACGCGATCAGCTCGAGATGGTCCTCCCAGGGTCCTCCGAGCCCAGGGGGTGGGAAGCGCCCAGCCTCTGCCAACCATGCACAACACCCCTGCCCGCAGCATCCAGGGCATCGTTAGCCAGACTCCCCAGAGATGGGGGGAGTGGAGGCTCACAGCCTAGCGGGGAAGCAGGCCAGCCCAGAGGCATACGGTCTAGGATGGAACTCACACATGGGGACCCAGAGTTACAGGAACGTAAACTTCCTTCATTTCCTGCAGCTGATCTCACCTAATTTGGAAACCTTGTTTGAAATGAAGCTTTATTTCCATTAAATTGGAAATATTTAAACTTGCCATCAAAGTTGTCATGGGGTCCCTTTCATTTTCAAGATCTTTCCTATTAAAACTCAATTCAAAAGATAAACACCTTAGTTTGGGTTCCCATCCCCCTCCATTGGGGGGCGGGCTACCTTCTCTTCTGCCTGAAGATAAGAGCGTCACATATTCTTAGAGGCAGGCGCTTCCTTGGGGGCTACCGCAGCTCTGGGTAAGCGCTACAGAGCTCCAGGGGCTGCGGAGGCCTGGAACCTGTGCCCCATGTGGTGGGGACACAGATGGTTTACCCACTTTCTCCTGATTTTTAGAAAACCAAATTGTAAGGGCCACGTGTGGCAAATTAGGTGACCCAAAGGGATGGCAACACACTAGAGATGGGCACCAGCCTGCCACGCGGGCGGTAGGCAGGCTCCCAGACGGGTGTCATCCAGCCTGCCGACGCAGGCCCAGGTCCTCTCAGAGCCAGAGGGTCTCCTTGTCTCAATGTCAGAATGTCTGTAATTTCCTCGCTCCAGCCCTTGAAGGTCCGTGGGCCGAGTCTCATCTGTCCTGTTCACAGCCGCACTTGGCCCCCGGCCTGGTGCCCCATGCCCAGGCCAGCCCCAGGCCAGTGCTGAAGGGGCTGGAGACGGAGGCAGGCCACTGAGCACGGTCTGTTCCCCGCAGCCTGTCCCCTTCACCGGGATGATCCAGGGGGCGCTCCAGGAGGGACTCAAGATCACCATCTTTGGGCAAGTTCTTCCCTCTGACGGAACCAGGTACCAGGAATCGTTGTATCTCCCAGCCTAGCCCCGGAGCAGACCACGACGCGATCAGCTCGAGATGGTCCTCCCAGGGTCCTCCGAGCCCAGGGGGTGGGAAGCGCCCAGCCTCTGCCAACCATGCACAACACCCTGCCCGCAGCATCCAGGGCATCGTTAGCCAGACTCCCCAGAGATGGGGGGAGTGGAGGCTCACAGCCTAGCGGGGAAGCAGGCCAGCCCAGAGGCATACGGTCTAGGATGGAACTCACACATGGGGACCCAGAGTTACAGGAACGTAAACTTCCTTCATTTCCTGCAGCTGATCTCACCTAATTTGGAAACCTTGTTTGAAATGAAGCTTTATTTCCATTAAATTGGAAATATTTAAACTTGCCATCAAAGTTGTCATGGGGTCCCTTTCATTTTCAAGATCTTTCCTATTAAAACTCAATTCAAAAGATAAACACCTTAGTTTGGGTTCCCATCCCCCTCCATTGGGGGGCGGGCTACCTTCTCTTCTGCCTGAAGATAAGAGCGTCACATATTCTTAGAGGCAGGCGCTTCCTTGGGGGCTACCGCAGCTCTGGGTAAGCGCTACAGAGCTCCAGGGGCTGCGGAGGCCTGGAACCTGTGCCCCATGTGGTGGGGACACAGATGGTTTACCCACTTTCTCCTGATTTTTAGAAAACCAAATTGTAAGGGCCACGTGTGGCAAATTAGGTGACCCAAAGGGATGGCAACACACTAGAGATGGGCACCAGCCTGCCACGCGGGCGGTAGGCAGGCTCCCAGACGGGTGTCATCCAGTGGGAGCACCTCCCGTCCCCGCCCTCGGCTCTCCACCGTGACAGGGTCTCATTGTCCTCGGCCCAGGTTTGAAGTGAACTTTCAGATTGGCAGCAGTGACAGCGACATTGCCTTCCACTTCAACCCTCGGTTTGAAGATGGCGACTATGTGGTCTGCAACACAAAGCAGAAAGGAAGCTGGCAGGCTGAGGAGAGGAAGATGCAGATGCCTTTCCAGAGGGGCGGTCGTTTGAGCTCTGCTTCGAGGTACAGAGCTCGGAGTTCAAGGTGAGCCGGAACTCTCCTCTCTTGGCTCCAGCTGCCTGTCCCCCAGCCGCATCCGGTGCAGGGAACAGTCTTTAAGTATTCAGATGAGCAACGCCTTTGTGCAGAGAAGGGGGCCATTTCCTTGTAAGGCGGCAGGGTGCTCGACACCTTCACCTGCATCCACAGGGGCACCTCTGCCTGCTTGTCCTCTGGAAAGCAGCACCAGGTACATCACCAGGCTGCTTTTTGGCCTCTTGGGTCTTTCATATCCACGTTGTACACATTCCTTGGTTGTAGCCCTTCTTCCACTCCAGGGTCCTGGGAATATTTCTTTTCCTGTTTCATCATTGCCGCCTTTATCCACGTGATATGAATGGCGGGGTTCTGGCAGATTGCTTTTGCCAGCAGAGCGGTGTCTCTGGGCCTGGGGAGACGGGGGAGAGAGGAGGAGCGTATCTGTGTCCAGGCCTCTCTGGGTGGACACGGATGTCCCCGCCCCTCCCCGTACTCCTGAGGTCACCTCTCCTCTGCTTCCCACGACTCTTTTTGTTTGTTTATTTTGGTGGGGGGGGCGGGTTGGGGAGGGAGGGAAGCAGGCGGGCCACTTCTATTGGTCTTTGAATTGTCTATTTTCATCCGTCTTTGTTCTTTGGCTCTTGTGGGCCTCCCATCACGGTGGCCTCTTGACAGCCAGCTCGGGCACGCGCCTCCACGCAGTGGGATCTTCCCAGGCACAGGGAAACCTCACATATTCTTAGAGGCAGGCGCTTCCTTGGGGGCTACCGCAGCTCTGGGTAAGCGCTACAGAGCTCCAGGGGCTGCGGAGGCCTGGAACCTGTGCCCCATGTGGTGGGGACACAGATGGTTTACCCACTTTCTCCTGATTTTTAGAAAACCAAATTGTAAGGGCCACGTGTGGCAAATTAGGTGACCCAAAGGGATGGCAACACACTAGAGATGGGCACCAGCCTGCCACGCGGGCGGTAGGCAGGCTCCCAGACGGGTGTCATCCAGTGGGAGCACCTCCCGTCCCCGCCCTCGGCTCTCCACCGTGACAGGGTCTCATTGTCCTCGGCCCAGGTTTGAAGTGAACTTTCAGATTGGCAGCAGTGACAGCGACATTGCCTTCCACTTCAACCCTCGGTTTGAAGATGGCGACTATGTGGTCTGCAACACAAAGCAGAAAGGAAGCTGGCAGGCTGAGGAGAGGAAGATGCAGATGCCTTTCCAGAGGGGCGGTCGTTTTGAGCTCTGCTTCGAGGTACAGAGCTCGGAGTTCAAGGTGAGCCGGAACTCTCCTCTCTTGGCTCCAGCTGCCTGTCCCCCAGCCGCATCCGGTGCAGGGAACAGTCTTTAAGTATTCAGATGAGCAACGCCTTTGTGCAGAGAAGGGGGCCATTTCCTTGTAAGGCGGCAGGGTGCTCGCACACCTTCACCTGCATCCACAGGGGCACCTCTGCCTGCTTGTCCTCTGGAAAGCAGCACCAGGTACATCACCAGGCTGCTTTTTGGCCTCTTGGGTCTTTCATATCCACGTTGTACACATTCCTTGGTTGTAGCCCTTCTTCCACTCCAGGGTCCTGGGAATATTTCTTTTCCTGTTTCATCATTGCCGCCTTTATCCACGTGATATGAATGGCGGGGTTCTGGCAGATTGCTTTTGCCAGCAGAGCGGTGTCTCTGGGCCTGGGGAGACGGGGGAGAGAGGAGGAGCGTATCTGTGTCCAGGCCTCTCTGGGTGGACACGGATGTCCCCGCCCCTCCCCGTACTCCTGAGGTCACCTCTCCTCTGCTTCCCACGACTCTTTTTGTTTGTTTATTTTGGTGGGGGTCGGGTTGGGGAGGGAGGGGGTGGGCGGGCCACTTCTATTAGTCTTTGAATTGTCTATTTTCATCCGTCTTTGTTCTTTGGCTCTTGTGGGCCTCCCATCACGGTGGCCTCTGTCATCGCAGAGCACCAGCTCTGGGCGCATGCACTCCAGAGCTCCGGCTCGGTAATTGGACACATCAGTCCAGCCGCTCCACGGCACGTGGGATCTTCCCAGGCCAGGGATCGAACCGGCGCCCCTTGCACTGCAAGGTGGTGTCCTTACCCACTGGACCACTAGGGAAACCCTCCCCACGAATCTTGTAGGCATATTTCAACATGCGTATTTCAGGAACATCCCAGGTGAACTAGGATCAGAAAGACAATAAACACTAAACACTGCACTAACCAGCCAGAAGAATGCAGAAGCCAACCATGAGAGTCCTATAGGAATGGTGTTTGCATGTATTCTCGGTCCCAAGCATGTTCCTGCACCTGGCACAGCCCAGACCTACAGAGAATGGCTGTGAACACTGCGTGGAGGTCTAAAGGTTTAGAGGGAGGGGTCGCAGAGGCTCAGGGTGCTCGCCCCTGGCCGGGACCCCTCCTGCCATGTGCACACCTCTCGGCAGGTGACGGTGGATGGGAACCCCTTCCTGGAGTATGTGCACCGGATGCACTTCGACCGCTTCAATGCCATCAACATCCGTGGTGCCGTGCATGTGTGCTACATCAGCTTCAAGGTCAGACTCTCCGTGCAGTCCCCGTCCCCTGCATGCGGGGCCCCGTTCCCTTGGCCCGGGCCCTGCTGTGGGCACCCAGAGGTGCCAGCCAGTCTCCTTTCCAGGGGGCTCTCAGGACATCCCTCTGGCTCCCCCATCCTGTTTTTCCAGTGTCCCTGTTCCTGTCTGGGGCACCCGCTCAGGCCTCTGGACCAGGCGGCCAGTCTTCTCGGTCCCTCTCTAGCCTACCCCTGGATAGGAGGCTGTGGGGTTCGATAAAGAACCCAGGCTTGGGAGTCAAACTGAATCAGCTCCAATCCCCAGCCTGGCCCTTCTCATCGGCTGGGGATCTTAGACAAGTGGCTCCGCCTCTCCTGCCTCGGCCTCCTCACCTGAACCAAATTTTTGTTTGTTTATTTTGGTGGGGGCGGGTTGGGGAGGAGGTGGGCCATTCTATTAGTCTTTGAATTGTCTATTTTCATCCGTCTTTGTTCTTTGGCTCTTGTGGGCCTCCCATCACGGTGGCCTCTGTCATCGCAGAGCACCAGCTCTGGGCGCATGCACTCCAGAGCTCCGGCTCGGTAATTGGACACATCAGTCCAGCCGCTCCACGGCACGTGGGATCTTCCCAGGCCAGGGATCGAACCGGCGCCCTTTGCACTGCAAGGTGGTGTCCTTACCCACTGGACCACTAGGGAAACCCTCCCCACGAATCTTGTAGGCATATTTCAACATGCGTATTTCAGGAACATCCCAGGTGAACTAGGATCAGAAAGACAATAAACACTAAACACTGCGCTAACCAGCCAGGAGAATGCAGAAGCCAACCATGAGCGTCCCATAGAAATGGTATTTGGATGTATTTTGAATCCCAAGCACGTTCCTGCACCTGGCACAGCCCAGACCTACAGAGAATGGCTGTGAACACTGCATGGAGGTCTAAAGGTTTAGAGGGAGGCTCAGGGTGCTCGCCCCTGGCCGGGACCCCTCCTGCCATGTGCACACCTCTCGGCAGGTGACGGTGGATGGGAACCCCTTCCTGGAGTATGTGCACCGGATGCACTTCGACCGCTTCAATGCCATCAACATCCGTGGTGCCGTGCATGTGTGCTACATCAGCTTCAAGGTCAGACTCTCCGTGCAGTCCCCGTCCCCTGCATGCGGGGCCCCGTTCCCTTGGCCCGGGCCCTGCTGTGGGCACCCAGAGGTGCCAGCCAGTCTCCTTTCCAGGGGGCTCTCAGGACATCCCTCTGGCTCCCCCATCCTGTTTTTCCAGTGTCCCTGTTCCTGTCTGGGGCACCCGCTCAGGCCTCTGGACCAGGCGGCCAGTCTTCTCGGTCCCTCTCTAGCCTACCCCTGGATAGGAGGCTGTGGGGTTCGATAAAGAACCCAGGCTTGGGAGTCAAACTGAATCCAGCTCCAATCCCCAGCCTGGCCCTTCTCATCGGCTGGGGGATCTTAGACAAGTGGCTCCGCCTCTCCTGCCTCGGCCTCCTCACCTGAACCAAATCCTTTGTGTTGTTTCCCAGAAATAGATCACCCTACCAGGTGGAAGAAGTTACCTATACGCTGCCCACAAGGACACAGAACCCAGAAGCTTGATGATGTTGACTCCCGATTCCCTCGCCACCCACCAATCAGAAGACTTCCATGAGCTGATCACACCCTGCGACCCTCTCCCTCACCCTGTGTTAAAACCTCTTCCCTGAAAGCCATTGGGGGTTTGGGGGTTTGAAGCACTAGCTGCCTTGCTCCTTGCTTGGTGCCTGCAATAAATGCTGTCCTTGCCTCATCGCAACCTGGCGTCAGTAGACGGCTTTTTCTAGAACCATTCTAAAACCCAAAATCAAGGGAGAGAAGGAAGAGAGAAATTCATTGAAAGGAGGGATCAGAAGTTCCTGGGGCATCATTGTACACAAGGATACAATAACCTCCATCACCAAGTGTTGTCCTTGCAAAACATTTCTTTTGACATGGTCATGTATTTATGCGAGGAATACAATTTTAAGGGGGAAGAATGTCTTTTGTGAGAGCCTCAGGAGCCCTCTATGGCTCAGACTGCCACTAGTGAGCTTTGGGACCTAGGGCATGAGTCACAGACTCTCTGAGCCTCGGTTTTGTTATCTGCAAAATGGGGATAAGCAGGTCTTCCCAGCACCACCACTGATCTGTGCACAGGCACTGCCCCATCACAAATGCCCTGCTGAACATACTGTTGTCTGGACGTTCATGACACAGCTGCACGCTCAGCAGCTGTATCTTCTCGACGCTCGCTGTGGTGTGCATGTGATGAGGGTCTCTGAGCCCGCATGAACCTCCATGAACTCTTGGGTCTCGGAGCAGAGAGCAGGAGGAGGGCAGAGGGAAGTGGTCCTGGGTGAGGAGCACCCACGGCCATCCTCCACTCTCCTCCCTACCTTTCTCCCTTTCTCTCAAGCCTCATCCTCTTGCTCCTGGCTCCCTGTTGAAAAACTGCCAGGTTGCTTTGGATTCTGTATCCTCATCAGTCCTCCCTGCTGCAGAGATCTGCCTGGCCAGCGGCAGAGCAGCGATGGCCTCAGAGGCAGAGGAGAGGGACTTCAATGACACCCAGCCTCCCTGCACAAACCCAGTGAGTGCCGGGGCTGCGGGAAGGCTCGGCCAGAGAGGGAGACAACTCCGGAGCTCTGAGGAAACAGTTCTTGCAGTGGATGGGAGGTGTGGGGGAAGCGCATAGATAACACAGAGGGCAGACCCAGCTTCTGCTCTACACACGTTCCCTGGTGCCATGGAGAGCTGGAGGTGGTGAGCATCCCAGTGTTAAAACCTCTTCCCTGAAAGCCATTGGGGGTTTGGGGGTTTGAAGCACTAGCTGCCTTGCTCCTTGCTTGGTGCCTGCAATAAATGCTGTCCTTGCCTCATCGCAACCTGGCGTCAGTAGACGGCTTTTCTAGAACCATTCTAAAACCCAAAATCAAGGGAGAGAAGGAAGAGAGAAATTCATAGAAAGGAGGGATCAGAAGTTCCTGGGGCATCATTGTACACAAGGATACAATAACCTCCATCACCAAGTGTTGTCCTTGCAAAACATTTCTTTTGACATGGTCATGTATTTATGCGAGGAATACAATTTTAAGGGGGAAGAATGTCTTTTGTGAGAGCCTCAGGAGCCCTCTATGGCTCAGACTGCCACTAGTGAGCTTTGGGACCTAGGGCATGAGTCACAGACTCTCTGAGCCTCGGTTTTGTTATCTGCAAAATGGGGATAAGCAGGTCTTCCCAGCACCACCACTGATCTGTGCACAGGCACTGCCCCATCACAAATGCCCTGCTGAACATACTGTTGTCTGGACGTTCATGACACAGCTGCACGCTCAGCAGCTGTATCTTCTCGACGCTCGCTGTGGTGTGCATGTGATGAGGGTCTCTGAGCCCGCATGAACCTCCATGAACTCTTGGGTCTCGGAGCAGAGAGCAGGAGGAGGGCAGAGGGAAGTGGTCCTGGGTGAGGAGCACCCACGGCCATCCTCCACTCTCCTCCCTACCTTTCTCCCTTTCTCTCAAGCCTCATCCTCTTGCTCCTGGCTCCCTGTTGAAAAACTGCCAGGTTGCTTTGGATTCTGTATCCTCATCAGTCCTCCCTGCTGCAGAGATCTGCCTGGCCAGCGGCAGAGCAGCGATGGCCTCAGAGGCAGAGGAGAGGGACTTCAATGACACCCAGCCTCCCTGCACAAACCCAGTGAGTGCCGGGGCTGCGGGAAGGCTCAGCCAGAGAGGGAGACAACTCCGGAGCTCTGAGGAAACAGTTCTTGCAGTGGATGGGAGGTGTGGGGGGCCGAAGCGCATAGATAACACAGAGGGCAGACCCAGCTTCTGCTCTACACACGTTCCCTGGTGCCATGGAGAGCTGGAGGTGGTGAGCATCCCAGGTTCTGTGCATCGGACAAATGTTTACTGAGCTCTCTCTGGGCGCTGTTTCTGTTCTAGGTGTTCAGTGGGGAAAGAAGTGCTTATCTTTAACTCAAAAAGAGATGCCTTATTTTTGTTTGTTTGTTTCTTTTGCATGAAGGGAGATGCAGACAGGGCCTCTGGGAGGGTAACAGCCCAGCATGGCAATGAAGGGCACTGACCTTGAAGATGGTCTCCCTGGGTCCAGCCATTGATACCTTGGTGACTGCAAGCAAACAACTTTCCCTCTCGGGGACTCAGTTTCTGCATCTGTATAATGAGGGTAATCCTCAAGTCACCACGCACGACTGGGGGAAAGATGAAGTGAGGAAGTCCATTGAGAGGGTTTGAACCGTGTCTGGCCCACCAGGGAGGCTCTCAAAGGGCTTAGAATTAGGAGGAGTCTGGGGGAAAGGCTTGCTGAGGGGGTGTGTGTCTGCTGAGGGGTGAGAGAGCAAGGCAGGCCAGGTCAAAGGGGTCTGAGCCAGGGGAGACGACTCCCATTGCACCGTGGGATGCACATGGCAAATGCTTCTGGGCCTTTCTGCCTCCTTTGTGGAGGCCCTGTCCTAGGCAGCCTGGTTTCCACCCGGGGACCCCAGACCCCAAGCCATGGACCCATATGGGTCCGTGTCCGGTTAGGCACTGGGCCCCCAGCCAGAGGCGAGCGGCGAGAGGGTCAGCAAAGCTCCATCTGTCTTTAGAGCCTCCCCGCACCCCTTGGAACCCCACATCATTGGAACGACTGTCTCCCACGGTCCCAGAGCCCACTGCCACACGCTGGGCTCAGCCGGCTTCCACCCTTCTCATCCCTGGGTGGTCCATGGGAAACTGAGGTGCCCAGAGGGGCGGGCCACTTGTCCAAGGTCCCGGGTGGCAAGTGGCTGAGGAGAGGGCTGACCTGACTCTCTCCCAGAGGAAGGAGGCGCCCACAGAGAGAGCCCTGGGGGAGGAGGAGGCGGGCAGGCAGGCGGCTCCCCGGTCCCTGCAGGCTTCTGTGGTCCCGGGGTCCTGGGCCGGCCCTGCCGTAGGGGGCTCTCCCTGCCTCGGCTTCCTGAGGGGCTGGGCAGGGGGCTGACGAAACCCTTCCTGGAGGGCAGCAGGCGCCGGGGGCGCTTGGCCTCTTGGCTCCGGGCAGTGCCCAGTGGCCTCTGACCTCCCCTAGGGAGGCTCCTGGGTGGGGCTGGAGACAGTTAGGTGCCTGCTGGGTGCTGCCACGGTGGCCACAAGGTCACCTGGGTCTCGTCCTTTGTCAGATGTCAGATCTGGAGCCCTCTAGGACCTGATATTTTATTGTTCCGATGACTGCTTTGTGTTCTCTCTGATCCTTGGGACCCAAAGCCAACGACAGGAACAAGGGAAACCCGTCAATAGACAGCAGAGAGTCCAAACGGGGCCTTGGAGTCTAGATAAGAGTCTGGTGAAGCCCCCACGGGGGCCCAGAGCACCGTCCACCCCCGCAGGCCCCCCTCTTCTGGGCCACTGCCTGACCTCCAGTACCCGGGACCTCCCTTCCTCCCCAGTGTGATGGAAAGGGCACCTGCCAGGCTGCCCGGCTGAGTTAATGCCTCTAGGACCTGGGAGCCGCGCCCACCATTCCTTGACCAGGCTCCCGCCGGCCTCGTCTGGCTCAGCCCCCAGAGGGGCAGAGGGGCAGCTGGCCCGACAGTCAGGACAGGACCCGCTGCTGGGTTCAGGGGATGCGCAGGGCTTCACCGTGAGAGGAGCCCAGCAAGGGGTTCACAGTGTGGGTGCTGGTTCAAGCCTGTCTCTCTCACTGCCCTGCTGTGTGGCTCTGGCCAAGTTACCCAAGCTTCCTCTGTCTGTATCCTCATCTGCCATTGCGGCACCAACGACTTGCTTTGTTTCGAGGAAAAGGAGATAACACAGACACGGGAGAGAGGCCACAGAGGAGACTGGCAGGCTACAGTCCGTGGGGCTGCAAACAAAGGGACAGGACTTACCCATCACTCAGTTTCAACTCAAGACCTATGTTTCATCTCTACCTAACTCTTCTCCCTGTTCCATCTTTGGGTGGTTTGGAAGCAATTCTAGACATATTCTCTCATTACAAATATTCATTGTATGTCTCTATCACAGAGGAACCCTCCTACAACCCTTTTCAAGTATTCCCACGTCCTGCCATGCCACCAAGTTAGAAAGAAAAAAAAAAGTCTTCAAACGGGGCTGGGAGGGCAGCCCGAGGCGCCGGGGGCGCTTGGCCTCTTGGCTCCGGGCAGTGCCCAGTGGCCTCTGACCTCCCCTAGGGAGGCTCCTGGGTGGGGCTGGAGACAGTTAGGTGCCTGCTGGGTGCTGCCACGGTGGCCACAAGGTCACCTGGGTCTCGTCCTTTGTCAGATGTCAGATCTGGAGCCCTCTAGGACCTGATATTTTATTGTTCCGATGACTGCTTTGTGTTCTTTCTGATCCTTGGGACCCAAAGCCAACGACAGGAACAAGGGAAACCCGTCAATAGACAGCAGAGAGTCCAAACGGGGCCTTGGAGTCTAGATAAGAGTCTGGTGAAGCCCCCACGGGGGCCCAGAGCACCGTCCACCCCCGCAGGCCCCCCTCTTCTGGGCCACTGCCTGACCTCCAGTACCCGGGACCTCCCTTCCTCCCCAGTGTGATGGAAAGGGCACCTGCCAGGCTGCCCGGCTGAGTTAATGCCTCTAGGACCTGGGAGCCGCGCCCACCATTCCTTGACCAGGCTCCCGCCGGCCTCGTCTGGCTCAGCCCCCAGAGGGGCAGAGGGGCAGCTGGCCCGACAGTCAGGACAGGACCCGCTGCTGGGTTCAGGGGATGCGCAGGGCTTCACCGTGAGAGGAGCCCAGCAAGGGGTTCACAGTGTGGGTGCTGGTTCAAGCCTGTCTCTCTCACTGCCCTGCTGTGTGGCTCTGGCCAAGTTACCCAAGCTTCCTCTGTCTGTATCCTCATCTGCCATTGCGGCACCAACGACTTGCTTTGTTTCGAGGAAAAGGAGATAACACAGACACGGGAGAGAGGCCACAGAGGAGACTGGCAGGCTACAGTCCGTGGGGCTGCAAACAAAGGGACAGGACTTACCCATCACTCAGTTTCAACTCAAGACCTATGTTTCATCTCTACCTAACTCTTCTCCCTGTTCCATCTTTGGGTGGTTTGGAAGCAATTCTAGACATATTCTCTCATTACAAATATTCATTGTATGTCTCTATCACAGAGGAACCCTCCTACAACCCTTTTCAAGTATTCCCCGCCACGGTCCTGCCATGCCACCAAGTTAGAAAGCTTTACAAAAAAAAAAATACCAATTATGGTCTTCTCCTAAAGACTTGGAAGCTCTGCCCACAGTGGACCTGAAAGGGAATCCGGGGTCCCAGCTGAGTGCACAGCTCTTAGAGAAGGAGGAGGATGCTCACCTTGCTGAGGTCCCCACCACTCCCTACTGCGCCCTACCTGCCAGCTCACCCATACACATCACCTGCCTGATTCCTGTAAGCATTTAACTTTGGTAATAAAAGAAAAAAGAAAAAGAAATCTACATACAGGAGAAGATAGATAAAACTTCAGCAATGTGAAGAAAGTGAAATTGACCAGGAAACAGAGTTTCCTATCAGGCAGTTCATAGAACCACATGAGAAAAAAGGCATTCTGGAAGGATGTGTCAGTCTCTGCCACAATCCTTTTCCCACTCAGTTATGCATCTCGCCCAGAAGATGGAATTTACCCCTGTTTCCCAGATGAAAAAAAACTGAGGCAAAGAGAAATGAAATGAGCTACCCAAGGCCACTCAGGTAACGAGCAGCAGAATGAGGACTCAAAGCTGGAGGGTGCGGGGCTCTAAAGTGAAGCATCTTCACCAAAACCTGGATCAGGAAAGAGATGTGAAGGGGCCTAGGAATGGCCTTTTACTCGTCAGATGAGCAATGCCTTTGTGCAGAGAAGGGGGCCATTTCCTTGCAAGGCGGCAGGGTGCTCGCACACCTTCACCTGCATCCACAGGGACACCTCTGCCTGCTTGTCCTCTGGAAAGCAGCACCAGGTACGTCACCAGGCTGCTTTTGGCCTCTTGGGTCTTTCATATCCATGTTATATATGTTCCTTGGTTGTAGCCCTTCTTCCACTTCCAGGGTCCTGGGAACAGTTCTTTTCCTGTTTCATTGCTGCCGCCTTTATCCACATGGTATGAATGGTGGGGTTCTGGCAGATTGCTTTTGCCAGCAGAGCGGTGTCTCTGGGCCTGAGGAGACGGGAGAGAGGAGGAGCATATCTGTGTCCAGGCCTCTCTGGGTGGACATGGATGTCCCCGCCCCTCCCCGTACTCCTGATTTCACCTCTCCTCTGCTCCCCACGAATCTCGTAGGCATATTTCAACATGCGTATTTCAGTAACATCCCAGGTGAGCTACAATCAGAAAGACAATAAACACTAAACACTGCACTAATCAGCCAGAAGAATGGAGAAGCCAACCATGAGAGTCCCATAGAAATGGTGTTTGCATGTATTCTCGATCCCAAGCACGTTCCTGCACCTGGCACAGCCCAGGCCTAGAGAGGACGGCTGTGAACACTGCACGCAGCTCTAAACGTCTAGAGGGAGGGGTCGCAGGGACTCAAAGTGCTCGCCCCTGGCCGGGACCCCTCCTGCCATGTGCACACCTCTCGGCAGGTGACGGTGGATGGGAACCCCTTCCTGGAGTATGTGCACCGGATGCACTTCGACCGCTTCAATGCCATCAACATCCATGGTGCCGTGCATGTGTGCTACATCAGCTTCAAGGTCAGACTCTCCGTGCAGTCCCCGTCCCCTGTGTGCGGGGCCGCATTCCCTGGGCCCGGGCCCTGCTGTGGGCACCCAGAGGTGCCAGTCAGTCTCCTTTCCAGGGGGCTCTCAGGACATCCCTCTGGCTCCCCCATCCTGTTTTTCCAGTGTCCCTGTTCCTGTCTGGGACACCTGCTCAGGCCTCTGGACCAGGCGGCCAGTCATCTCGGTCCCTCTCTAGCCTACCGTTGGATAGGAGGCCATGGGACCTCCCTTCCTCCCAAGAGTGATGGAAAGGGCACCTGCCAGGCTGCCCGGCTGAGTTAATGCCTCTAGGACCTGGGAGCCACACCCACCATTCCTTGACCAGGCTCCCGCAGGCCTCGTCTGGCTCAGCCCCCAGAGGGGCAGAGGGACAGCTGGCCCGACAGTCAGGACAGGACCCGCTGCTGGGTTCGGGGGATGTGCAGGGCTTCATCGTGAGAGGAGCCCAGGTAAGCATTCACAGTGTGGGTGCTGAGTTCAATCTGGTCTCTCTCACTGCCCTGCTGTGTGGCTCTGGCCAAGTTACCCAAGCTTCCTCTGCCTGTGTCCTCATCTGTAATTGCGGCACCAGTGACTCGCATTGTTTCGAGGATAATCCGGTCTCTCTCACTGCCCTGCTGTGTGGCTCTGGCCAAGTTACCCAAGCTTCCTCTGCCTGTGTCCTCATCTGTAATTGCGGCACCAGTGACTCGCATTGTTTCGAGGATAATGCGATAACACAGACACGGGAGAGAGGCCACAAGAAAGGTAGCAGCGCTGTCCCCTGCAGGTCATCCCCCTGTGCCATCTGTGCCTGGTGGCCTCTGTGACCCTGAGCCTCCAGCAGGGGGTCGCCCTCCCTCTGGTCTGGCGAGCCCGGGTCCTCTTTGTGGATAGATGGGAAGAAGAGGGTAAGAGGCTCACCCTCCAGGCTCGGCCAGGCGCCGAGAGCAAGGTCTGACCCAGCAGAAGGATCAGGTCCTCCAGATGCAAACAGCTGCCATTGTCAAGGCCTTCCAGCCCAGGGCTTTCCACTTAGCTGTTCCCCTGATCCTCTTAAGGACCCGGCCAGGCTGGCCAGTCGAGCGCCTCACTGTTGTGAGGAGGCAGATGGGGTGCAGAGAGGTTATATGACTTGGATCATGTCAGAGCAGACAGCACAGGGAGCCAGGCGGTGAGTTCATGCTGTGGAACCAGAAATCCAGCAAAAAAAAAAAAAAAAATCCATCCTCCTGAATCCTACAAGTACTGCTGTTTCCTTTTAAAATCTCTCTCTCGGGCTTCCCTTGGTGGTCCAGTGGGTAAGGACACCGCCTTGCACTGCAAGGGGCGCCGGTTCGATTCCTGGCCTGGAAAGATCCCACGTGCGCGGAGCGCTGGACCGATGTGTCCAATTACGAGCCAGAGCTCTGGGGCACATGCGCCCAGAGCCGGCACTCTGACGACAGACGCCACCACACCCATTCCTTGACCAGGCTCCCGCAGGCCTCGTCTGGCTCAGCCCCCAGAGGGGCAGAGGGACAGCTGGCCCGACAGTCAGGACAGGACCCGCTGCTGGGTTCGGGGGATGTGCAGGGCTTCATCGTGAGAGGAGCCCAGGTAAGCATTCACAGTGTGGGTGCTGAGTTCAATCTGGTCTCTCTCACTGCCCTGCTGTGTGGCTCTGGCCAAGTTACCCAAGCTTCCTCTGCCTGTGTCCTCATCTGTAATTGCGGCACCAGTGACTCGCATTGTTTCGAGGATAATCCGGTCTCTCTCACTGCCCTGCTGTGTGGCTCTGGCCAAGTTACCCAAGCTTCCTCTGCCTGTGTCCTCATCTGTAATTGCGGCACCAGTGACTCGCATTGTTTCGAGGATAATGCGATAACACAGACACGGGAGAGAGGCCACAAGAAAGGTAGCAGCGCTGTCCCCTGCAGGTCATCCCCCTGTGCCATCTGTGCCTGGTGGCCTCTGTGACCCTGAGCCTCCAGCAGGGGGTCGCCCTCCCTCTGGTCTGGCGAGCCCGGGTCCTCTTTGTGGATAGATGGGAAGAAGAGGGTAAGAGGCTCACCCTCCAGGCTCGGCCAGGCGCCGAGAGCAAGGTCTGACCCAGCAGAAGGATCAGGTCCTCCAGATGCAAACAGCTGCCATTGTCAAGGCCTTCCAGCCCAGGGCTTTCCACTTAGCTGTTCCCCTGATCCTCTTAAGGACCCGGCCAGGCTGGCCAGTCGAGCGCCTCACTGTTGTGAGGAGGCAGATGGGGTGCAGAGAGGTTATATGACTTGGATCATGTCAGAGCAGACAGCACAGGGAGCCAGGCGGTGAGTTCATGCTGTGGAACCAGAAATCCAGCAAAAAAAAAAAAAAAAATCCATCCTCCTGAATCCTACAAGTACTGCTGTTTCCTTTTAAAATCTCTCTCTCGGGCTTCCCTTGGTGGTCCAGTGGGTAAGGACACCGCCTTGCACTGCAAGGGGCGCCGGTTCGATTCCTGGCCTGGAAAGATCCCACGTGCCGCGGAGCGGCTGGACCGATGTGTCCAATTACCGAGCCAGAGCTCTGGGGCACATGCGCCCAGAGCCGGCACTCTGCGACGACAGACGCCACCGCAATGGGAGGCCCACACGGACCAAAGAACAAAGATGGATGAAAAATAGAGAAATGAAAGA